>JACWFN010000062.1:0-137786 GCA_019775635.1 Cladosporium sp. VS III D KN 1
TTTACTTAAAGCTTCTTATTTTCTTAAAGCTAGATAATAGTATTCTTTAGCTTTTTAATATTCATTTTAATTTTCTTAGCTTTTATTTTTTATTTCTTATTCTTAGCTTTAAAAATATTAATATTAGTCTAAAAATATATAATAGTATCTAGATTCTTAGACTCTTTTACTAACTTAGTATTCTTTATATAAAGTTTTTTATTAGTCTTTTTCTAATTCTTAATTTAATTTTTAAGTTCTTTAATTTTATTAATAAAATACTTAATATATTTCTTATTAACTTTATTAGCTTTAATTATAGCTATATAGTTATTATAGATTTAATATATCCTATTTATAAAGGTTTCAAAGTATTTAAATACTATTTATAGATTCTTTTAGATTTTATTATAAAGTTTCTTTATAGTATTTATATTCTTAAGATTAATTTCTTTTTTATAACTTTTCTTTATTTTAATAAAATTATTAAAATAGATCTTCTTTTAGCTATAAGTAGTAATAAGTTTCTAATAGCTATTAATAACTTTTTATATTTTAGACTATAAGTTCTATAGAAATAAATAAATAGATTATAACTTACTTAAGTTATAAAGTTTATTATTATTATCTTTATCTATTATAGCTTTCTTCTAATTATTAAAAAGAAAGTTATTAATATATTTAATAATTAAGAATATAGTTATAAGCTTTAGAATAGTATATTAAGAATTAAGTTCTACTATATAAGAAGTACTAAGCTTAGTATTAGAGTTCTTCTTTACTATTATTAGCTTAAGAAAGTAAATCTAGTACTATAGTATTTCTAAAGCTAGTATAGTATTTATACTAGTATTAGTAAGATTTAATAGTATAATATAACTAGTATAATATATTATATTATCTTTATATATAACTCTATATAGTATTAAATAGATACTTAAGAAATTAGATAGTCTATTATAATATAAGAGTTACTTAATTTTAAATATAAAATAATAGATAGTCTATTTAAAAAGAGTATAAGAATATACTTAAAGTAATACTAGTACTAAGCTAGAAGTACTCTATATCTACTTAGAGAGTATCTAAAATACTTCTTATATAGTAAATTATAATAGAAAGTAGATCTTAATAAGTAAATAGATATTAAAGCTAGATCTATTAATTCTATTATTATAGCTATAGTATAAGTAGCTCTAAAGTAATTAGAAATTAATTTAGAATATAAAAGCTATAAAGAAAATAACTTTAATTTAGATAAAGTATATTCTAAATCTCTTTTACTAGAATCTAAAAAAGTAAATTAGACTTTATTAATTAAGCTACTAAAGAAGAGCTCTAATATAAGTAAACTACTTAGAAAATTTAGTAATCTAAAAGTAAAAGTATAGAAAATACTACTTATAAATTTAAATTTTCTTATTTAGCTTAAGAATAAACTTTAAACTAAAGCTACTTCTAAGAAAAATATAGATTTTAAAAAAGAAAAAAAAGAAAGTCTATACTTTATTTTAATTATAAAAAATAAGCTTAATAATAGAAAAACTAAAATAATTAATAAGCTTAAAAAGCTATAGAAGCTAATTTATAAAAAGTATATAAAGAAAGTTATAAATCTACTTTAAAATAAAAAGAACTTTATAATACTAAATAATTAATATATTTAGTTTAATAGCTATTTTATTTATACTAATAAACTTAAAAGCTAAATCTTATAAAATATAATAATTAATAAAGTAAATAATAATTATATTACTTAGATCTACTATAAGAACTATAAGTATCATAATAGATTTAATAAGCTTAAGAATTTATACTTTATTAGTAAAGTAGCTAATAAAATCTAAGCTATTTTTTAAAGATTTAAATAAGCTACTAAACTAATAAAGAAAGCTTAAAGTAAAGTATAAAATATTATAAATTTTAAACTTAAAAAACTAGCTTCTAAAACTATAATTAAGTTTAAATCTATTTTAAGTATTAACTAGTATATAAAGCTAATTTATAAAAAAGAGAAAAATAAATATAATAAAATTAAAAATAAAACTTCTAAAATTAAAGAAGAAAAGAAAACTTTTATAAATTAAATAAACTTAGTCTTAGAGCTAATTTTTAAAGATATTAATATCTAGATTAAATCTAAATCTTATAAATAAGCTAGAAAAAATAATAGTAAATAGAAAATTAATATTAAAAATAATATTTTTAAAATACTTAATAAGTATATTAAGCTATATAAAATATATAAGAAGAAAAAAGTCTATATACTAAATCTAGATTTATATAAGATAGTACTTATTTAGATTTATAAAAAGTACTTTAATATATATTATAATACTTTCTATATTATAGAAATACTTTAAAGAATAATTAATAGTAATTATAATTCTAAGATTCTAAGTCTTTATAGAAAATAGAAGACTCTAAAAATAAAGCTTAAGAATAAGCTTAAGAACTTTAATAAAATTAAGATTAAAACTAAAATAATTATAGCTCTAATTACTTTTATTATAATTAATAGTAAGAGATTTAAATACTCTACTATTAGAAAGAAGAAAACTATTATTAAATTTAAAGAAATTTCTAATAATAATTTTAAAATTATATTAAGTAAGCTTAAAAAAGTAATTCTTAAAGTAGCTTTAAATAAGAAAAAAAGTAAATATAGAGCTATAAAGCTTAAAAAAAGTAATAGTAAAAAAAAATCATTCTAAAAAGATTTAAGCTATTTATTAAAAAGTAGAAAACTACTTTAAATAACTTTAATTTTAATAAACTTAAAATTAAATTAAGTATATATAAGTTTTAAAGTAAAGCTTAAGATATATTTAATAAACTCTATAATATTATTATTAAAGACTTATAAAGAAAAAAGATTATATAAAAAAAAGAAAAGCTTTTTAAAGCTTTTAATAAATATACTAAATACTTTCTTAAAAAGAAGTAACTTATATTTTTAAATTATATATAAATAAAATTAAATTTAACTTAAATAATATTATATAATTTTAAGCTTATTATAATTAAGTAAGTACTAAAGAGGTATATTAAATATCTAGTATAGTGCAAAGCGTTTAAGGGTTAATCGGCTTAGCACTATAGTAGATAAAACCTGTTTTTTGCTAGAAGTAGATACGAGAATTTAAGCGATCTGACAATCCACTATTGACCCCTATTGCCGCTAGCATCTGACACGACGCCGGCGGCCATCGCTAGCTGTGGTGGAGTACTCGAGTGGTCGCGATAAGAGTACGATTGTAGGTCTACTACTATATAGGTTGTTGTCCTCGAAGAGAGTATGTTTGACTTTCCTCTCTTGTAGAGTTGTCGTCGATCATCATGACGCTAAGTTACACCCCTTTCGTCACTACGTCGCACCAACAAGAGAGCTATTACTTCGATGCCGGCGCTTTGGGACATCTCGAAGGCCTGACCGTAAACTCGAATGGAAAACCAGCTCTTCGTTATTTTGGCGGACTGCCATATGCTCTCCCTCCGCTTGGGCGTTATCGCTTCCGTAGTCCAAGGCGACTCCCTCCTTGTTATCGTTATGGCACGAAAGTGAACCCAGGCCGCTTTACAGGTGGTACAGGCGTTTGTCCGCAACCGCCCTGCCGTACAACCCTTGACCCTTCGCTGGTTGATGAGAACTGCCTTCAATTGAACATCTGGCTGCCTGCAGAAGATGCTCCCAAAGAGGGCTGGCCTGTTCTGTTTTACATCCATGGAGGCTTTCTCCAGTGGGGCAACGCGAATTGGTCGCCAGCCGCTCTGGTGCCGCTGCTCCATGAATCCGCGTTCAAAGCTATTATAGTCTTGCCCTCTTACAGACTCAACGCTTTGGGATATCTTGCGGGCAAAGAATTGGCAGCCGAGGCCAAATCGAACAATAGCGAGTATGGTAACATGGGCTTCCATGATCAAAGAATGGCACTCGAATGGACTCACAAGAACATTTCGCTATTTGGTGGCAACCCTTCCAACATCACCGTGAGTGGATACTCTGCAGGCTCACACTCCACTTTCCAACAAGTGGCACATGAATTATACCGGGTTCCGGACAACAAAAGCATCATCAAACGTGCGATCATGTTCTCCAACAGCCCAGGTGTTCAGCCTCGCAGTGTTGGTGAGCATCAAAAGCAGTTCGATGAGTTCATCTCAAGACTGAGTATTCCGCATGACTTATCGGGCCCCGAGAAGCTTGCAAGGCTCCGCGCTCTCCCATACGAAAAGCTCATCGAAGTGCAGAGCAAGATGACCATATCGGAGTTCCGTGCCCTTTCCGATGGATCTTGGCTTCCCATGGATCTCATCAGTAACATCAACAACGGTGATTTCGCAAAGCGTATGAAGAGCCGTGGCATCACTCTTTTAAATGGAGAGTGCAGGGATGAGCACAACCTGTACCGCAACTGGCGTATTCCAGGCAACTCGTATGAGTCTGTCTATACGCGGTTGGTCGCTGATTATCCCGAACGTGTGGCGTCCAAACTCATGAAACACTACTGTGGCGGATCTCAAGAATTGCCATCTGGCTATGAAAGCTGGCAAGTCCTTTTCGGTCATATCTATGCTGATATCCAAGTCCACCACCTTGAGCGTGGCTTCCAGAATGCGCTCTTTAAGGGCGGTCTTGAACCTGGTAAGGATGTGCTGCGTTATCGAATCGATCGACGCTTGAAGTGTGTTGATGACTCGGTACCACCTGAGTGGAAAGTTACCCACTCGACAGATGTCCCGATCTGGTTCTGGGGATTGGATCACAAACCTGGGATGACCGACCAGGAAAAAGTGTGGCTGAAGGATTGGAATGAAGGCTTTGCGAGATTTGTCAATGGAGAGACTGTCTCTTGGGGTCCTACCAAACCACGAGAGATGAAGAGATGGAGAAGCGACGGGAAGACCGACGTATGGGAAGATGACATGTGGGATCGAGGACTTGAAGTTTGGAACCTTGTCAATGGAGAGAAGGATAAAGCTTCGTTGTAAGGGTCGTCAAATCATGAATACATCTTAAGAATTTTGTCTATTTGCCAACTTTGCCCGTTCCTCTAAAGGTCGCTGCAACGACAAGGAAACCAGCAATGGCAGTTCCAAAATTAAACCACAGAGCGCCTCTCAATCCGCTGAGGTAAGCATGGTTTCCAACACTTCCATTTCCAGTGACTGCCGACGAGCCGGATTCCTTTGAGCTTTGCACAGCTACCTGGATAGCTGTGCAAATTGCGAGACCAATGGCACGTCCGACTTGGCCAACACAATTGATGGTCGCGCCACCTAGGGCTTGGTCTTCCTTGGGCAAGCTTTGTGCTATGAACAGCAGCAGAGCTGGGAAGAGCGCGTCAGCCCCTAGTACTGACAGACACATGGCCGGAAACCCGAAAGCCCAGTAAGTCGTTCCTGCCGGTATTGGGACAGCGAATAGCAGGCAAGCAACGGCGCTGCAGAGCATGCCCCACATCAGGATGTAGTAAACCTTGACTTTCGAGAGGATCTGCGAGACGATGAAGATGGCGATGATGCCGACGACACCAGTCGGCAGGAAGCGGAGTGTCGTCTGAATGGTACTGCGGCCTTCGAAGTCTTGGTAGTAGTAGGTCGCGAAGACGAGATAGTTGGAAAATGCACCAAAGAAAGTCATCATGGTAAACATGGCGGCGGAGATTCTGTAATCTTTGAACATAGAAATCTTGATCAGAGGTCGACGGGTCGTCTTCTTCTCAAGGTACAACTGCCACATCACGAAAGCGGCGAGCAGCAGGAATGCGATGACGATCAGCACGGGAATCCAAGGAGTGGCCCAGCCGACCACATTGCCCTCTGTGAGGGCGAAGAGCAAAACCAGAATCGCAATGGTGACGGTTGCACCTCCAGCCCAATCAACAGAGTTCTTCAAGTCCATAGGTTGCGTTCGTGGCTTAGGCGGAGGCACAACGAAGTGACCTGCTACAGTCACCATCGCTGCGAGAATGGCCAGAATCCAGAGCACCCATCGCCAACTGGCATACTGCCCGACAACACCGCCGAGGATATTTCCAATGACGCTGCCCAGCGGAGCTCCAGACGAGTAAGTCGCGAATGCATAGTTCTTTGCCTTGCCAGGTGGGAAGGTAACACCTAGGATTCCGATTGCGGTGGGCACGTTGGCGGCGGCTCCTAGGCCTTGCAGGCCACGGAAGACATCGAACCCGATTTCGTTCTGGATGAACGGGCAGATCAGGGTCGTCAGACAGACCCATGCAGAACCCCAGATGAACACCTTTTTCTTGCCGCAGACATCTGCTATACGACCCCAAAGCAGCAGGAAGCAGCCAAATGTTAGGGAGTACGCCGAAACGATCCACTGTAGGCGTGCAGCAGGAATGTCGAGGTCCCGTCCGATGGTGGGTAGAATAATGACGACTGCCTGATTTGACATTGTGTTCAGGAAAGCAGCTCCGGTCAGCGTTATGACAAGAGCTATCGACCGAGCCTTTGACATGGGCAGTTGAGATCCAGAAGTCACCGTTCGCTCCATTGGTGTGCCATCGGCCTTCTCGGGGTCATTGTTTCCGTAATCGGGTCCCACGCGAGAGTGGGCTTCTTTGGAATAATGTGGCTCGCCGTTTTCGATATCCTGCGCTTCCGAGTCGTGGTCGTCTGATTTCTTGCGGTCATCCGCAGTGTCGACTGAACTGGCGTTCGAAGCTGGTCGGTGCTGCTCGCTCTCCACGATTTTAGACATTATGGAATCAAGCTGCCACCAAGTTACGACTCATGGGTTGCACTCTATTCGAAAAAGATCGCCATCAAGGGGAGCAATTAGTATTAATATACAACAGAGAAAGTAGGACCGAAAACAACAGAAAACGTTATCAATCGCGACATCGGGCTGACAACAAGGGGAAATGTCTTACCCGTTGTTATGCGGAGTCCGAAATCTATAATTGCGATACGGGTGCTTGGCAACTGCATGCTACATCCTTCGCGCTGCCGGTGCCGGTACACCAAAATGACACTGCTATGTGAGAAGACTTTGAGCATACATACAGTGGGTGTGCTGCCGACACTTGTTTGATGATTGTTGCAGGCTTTGCCACAGCTATGCATCGGCATCTGCACTATGGAGACAGCATCACTGCCGCGTTAGCCAGCGATTACATCATGCATTATCTTTCCCGTGAACGAAGTGCCTGGACGAGACCGAATGACGTGCCAGTATCCGAGTCGTTTTATGCTCGAGTAGCGATTTGTCTGTTTATATTCCATTGACTTGATTTCTTTCACGGCACATTCTCCAACAAATCCCCGTCAAGATGCCATCGCTACAATACAAGAAAGTCTTAGTCTTGGGTGCCACCAGTGGTATCGGCTGGGCACTTGCTGCAAAAGTATGAGGATATACATGCTGTAGATTGTACTTCGCTAATGGTAGTCCAGTTGGTCGAGAACGGCACCAGCGTCATTGTCAGTGGACGCCGAGAGGAGAACCTTAAGAAGTTCGTAGAGCAGTATGGTTCCAAGGGCAATGTGGACTCCGCAGCTTTTGACATCACCAACCACAAAGCCATTCCTGGCTTCGCAGCCGAGATATTCGAGAAGCATCCGGACGTCGACTGCGTGTGGATGAACTCTGGTCTGCAGCGGGCAATGGACTGGACGAAGCCTGAGACTGTGGACTTGGACAAGATGGACCTCGAAATCGACACCAACTACTCTTCCATTCTTCGCCTGACGAAAGCCTTCTTGCCGTATCTGCAAAAGCAGACGCCTAAGGAGACGTCAATCATTTACACGACGTCAGGCCTGGCTCTTGTGCCTATCCTTCACTGTCCGAACTACTGCGCTACCAAGGCAGCTCTGCATCATATGATCCTGGCTATGAGGCAACAATTGAAGGATGCCGGCAGTAACGTCAAGATTATCGAGCTTTACCCACCTGCAGTCCAGACTGAGCTCCACGATGCTGAGATGGGCGACAAGGGCAAGTCAGTCGGTATGCCATTAGCCGACTTCACCGAAGAGGCATTCGCCGGTCTTTGCGCTGAGAGCAACGAGCAAGTGCCAGTGCAGATGGTCAAAACCTTCATGGGCTTCAACAGCTGGGAGCAAGAGAGGCAGGCTACCTTCCAGAAGATGGTTTCGGCTATCAAGTCGTCGAGCCATTAAAGCAATCTCATCAACAGGGAAGTCAGGCCAATAACAATATAACACATAGCTGTTCCGTTCGCTCTTTGGGCCAAGGTCTGTTGACCATATTACGTAGATGGTCTGTAGCGATGACATTCACATTATTTACCCTCTCTTGCCCTCGAGTCTCTGGCTGGAGAGCCTCTTGCATTGAAAATCACAGGTCCGCTCGAGTGTCTGACACCTACTGTTGCCTCCCTCTCACCCGGTATGGCCCCCACATCTTTCCTGTTGGGGCGGACTTCAGGATCAGACTCCGCCGCCGAGTTTGTAGAGCTCCACCATCCTTCGGGTCGTGTTGGACGCTCCAGCCCTCTTTCTGTCCGCTCAGATAGAGCTTCAGCAGTGAGAGGTGAGGTAATCAAAGAGACATCATCCTCATTCCTGTTGCTCTGCTGTGGCGGCGAGTCGCGCACGCGTGGCGATCGGATCCTGCGCGATGGCTTAGCGATTACGGTTCCATGCGAGCTTGCATCGCTGCGAACGGAGATGGATGTAGGCACACGTACGTGAGCGGTTGCACGACCTGCAGGGTGTCTGGCCGAGGCTGGGAGAGGCGATGGACCAACTTGAGGTGTCAAGGCGAAGCGCTCTGGTGCGCTGTCATCTTCGTCTTCGGATTCGTCCAACTGCTCTTCGGTTGCGTGAGCGATGTCTGCCACACCCCAGTCGTATGCTTCGTTACGACGGCGTTCATCTATGTCGTGTCTTCTGTTGTACTCAGAATCGGAGTAGTTGGGTGGCAATGAGCCATTCGGGCTGGTCAGAGTAGAGCGTTCGAGGATGCCTCGTTCAACACCTCTCCAGCCGGACTTTTCAAGCTTCGTTTTGGGCGACTGGGTGTTGTTCTCGAGCGCTTCGAGAACGTGCGGGAAGACAAGCGTATCTACATCGCTAGCCCATAGTAGGTCGAGATGCTCATATTTCTGTATTCCCTTTGCCACGGTGTGCTTAGGTAGCTCTTTGAGCATGAGTTTGATGTCGACCAAGCTGTCAGAACCACCGTAGACCAGCACGATTGGTGTTTTGATGTTTCGAGTTGGGAATTTGGCAACCTTGTAGTATTTGTTGCCATTACTCATGGCCAGTGGCTTCGCCACTTCGTCGTCGAACATTTGGAATGTCCCATTCCTAATAATCTGAAACCAATGCACCACAGTTTTGACGCTTGAGAAACTGTATAGATGCGGGTACGCTGCGAGCTTTTGGTGCGCTGTGATGTTTTGAGTCTTCCAGTTGAAGAGGAAACTCAAGCTCTTATCGATGAAATATGTAAAGATGCCAGGATAGAGCAAAGCTTGCCACATGGTTGCCGAACCAAGAATCGCGCGCCTGCCGAATGCAAGATATAGAACTTCGGGGCTAGACTTGACGAAGCTAGCCACGATGCCCGATGCAAGACCAGGAGGTGCCATAGCTGGTGCGAGAGCAACAAAGACATCGACTTTGTCATTCAGAATAGGGTGTATGGAGAGCGACGCGAATGCTTGAGCGGTTCCTTGACTGAAGCCAATATAGCTCAGGCTTGGCTGTTTGGTCGTAGAAAGGATGTAGTCGATGGTGTCTGGAATATCGTGGAAGGCGAATTGGTCCATGCTGAAGCTCCAGAACGGGATATCTGTAGGGCTGTGATTGAGGCTCTTCTTGCTATACTTGTTTCCTCTATTGTTGCCGAGCCAGACATCGTAACCCTGCTCGACCAGGACGAAAGGCAGGCAACGCTCTCGATCCGTCAGACATACCCAGACCTCACTATTCATCATCAGGCCATGGTGCAGATAGACGACCTTCTTCTCAACGCTGCCGGGCCCGGCATTTACGCGCTGTTCTTCCTCTCCTCTACGCCAGCCAAGCCTGTGGACACCCAATAGGTATCCATCTCCTGTTTGTACAATGTGTTCTTCCGCATAGTATCCATATAGCTCACAGAGCTCGACAAAGTCGCTTGCTTGCGCTATTGGGCTGGAGACCGACTTCCTCTTATTGCGATTTCTCCTTGAGTGTGGTGAGGAGAGACTGTTGAATGCGTTCCTCGATATGCGATAGAGGAGTCTGACAACGGGTCCAGGTAGTAGGAGTGTTACGGTTCGAGCTATGACCTCAAATATGAGTAGGCCGAAGGATGCGACAAGGGCTAAGTACTCGGAGAGGAAGAGTCGGCCAATGAAGGGGACTCGAGGCATTTTGGTGTGCGCGCAGGGTGGTGTTTGGCAAAATTAGAGATACATTGGTTGTATAGCAGGTTTAGTATCGCAGATTGTTTGGCAGGGAACCACAGGCCGTGGCGTGGACTCGGTGAGAAGACGAGACGCAAGCATGGCTGGGAACAAGCACTACCCCAACTGCTCTCGTCATTGTCATGTGAAAGTCACCAACGGCCTCCTTGATCGGCCCGCTTGTCTGGAGCCGAAGCGAAACGCCCGATCCAGAATTGACCATTCCATTGTTCAAAGCAGCCAAGCAGTCTGACAAGAGCCAATTCATCTACAATAATACACCGGAGCTAAGCATACACACGCATACTATCAATCCTCGGAAACTCGACTGTAGAAGCGGACTCAGGACCTGCCGATAGTTGCGTCCATATACCCGGCGCAAGATGCCCGCCTCATGCACAGATATTCGTATGTTCCTTACCCATGCCTCACGTTCGCCTAGTCTAATTGTTTCGTAGGCGCCGCGCTGGCAACATGTCTCCAACAATCCGACTGCGTAATGATTCACCGGAATACTCCCGCCGAATGCCTGCGACCGCCACTTAAGGACACCCTTCCTACACAATGTCTACAGCTCATCCGCGGTTACGGAGAGTGCAAGCGGGGTCTAGTAGATATGCGCAAGCGCTTCAGAGGCAACAAGCCTATATCTACGAGCCAGGAGCTGGAGGGTGGCGGAGAGAAGGAGGTGGGCATGTTGTACGCAGGCAAGAGCGGTTATGAGGGCGTTGGACCCAAGGGTTCAGATGGAAGAGACGACGCCGATATGGAGAGATATCTACGGAATGATGGTGTTGAGGATGTTAGGAAGAAGTAGGGCTTCGACACGTTGCAGACGTACGTATTGGGATGAGCATTTGATTTCGAGCGGCATTGCGTGGCGTTTGGGTGGCTTTTCGCGCTTCAGAAAAATGTACAATACTGTAGGATCATCGAAGACCAATGTACAGAATATCGCTGCATTGTGGGGATGGAAGACTGTGTTAAACGATGAGCAAGGCACAATTCAGGCCAAACTCATTATGCATTAGGTGAAATATGGAAAGATCATCTGTACTTGGATTTTAATAATATACATAATCCATCCCTCATAAACCCCATAAACTCATGGCCACCCGCATCACAAGCTCAATTCTCAAGCTTGACCATCCCGGGCACATCAGCCCATTTCTGGCCCTCTTCTCTCTTCAGCTCGATCACATCTTCGACATTGTGCTTTCCAAGTCCAGTGCGACTATCGTGAATGTGCGGGCAGCACTCGCCGAGCTCAGGGGGGTAATCTACGCGCCCATCAATCTTCTCGCGACGTAGCTTCAAGACCCAGAGGCTCTTATGACTTTGGAAGAACAAGCCAGCAGTAATGGGTATCTGGCTGGCAGTAGACAGATGAATGAAGCCGTCCTTTGCGTCCAAGTCTGTTGCAGGCAGAGTTTCGGGGAGTGGTGATGGTGGAGCCTGGTCGAGGATCTTGTACCAGAAAGTCGGTGCTGAAGAGGAAGACATGTTGTGTTGATGGTGGCGGGACCGCTATCACGTGTTTGTGGTGGTTGTGGTTGTGACTCGCTGTTATGGCAGTGGCAGCACTTGCCTGATCGACGGACTTGGAATTTCCTCGGCAGTCAGCGCTGATCAGGGTGACTTCGACACCGCTACATTTCTACGCCCACCTCTGCTGGAAGGTGTTGTCTTCTCATACCACGTCCTAACAGCGGTGTATGGAATCTTGGCAGTTGTTCGATGGTTTCTAGTTATGAGGTGCCCCAGCATATGCTTTGTGGCCGCAGCCGATGAGCCTCATACTACCAGCTTTGTACGCCACTACCGTCTTGTCAACCAAAAGTCACGAGGAGATCGGCACGTCTTGAGATTGAGGTGACATCGGCGGCTTACTCCTGGCCAATCCTCAAGCGTCTGTTCCAAGCTTTCTCAAGCAGCGGCTAATGTGCTTGAAGAAGACCCAAGGCTCTGGTCAGACTTCGGCTTCCTTCTTGAAGATTGCAGCAGACAAGGCGCTTCTCTATCTCGCATCTATCGAAGTGTGTCGCTTCGTGGCTGCGCTAGGGCATTGCGATCTATCGCGCGGCAGGTAAGCCTGACCTGACAATCTCATGGTTGTACGCGTCCTCGCAACAGACAGATACATGTCCAAAGTACAGACCACACCCCCGCACGCTCTCCACGAACCTTATCCCCATGTCCGGTGTTTGAAGGACGCAACGTGCATGGTTGCTAGACCGGTGGCGTCTACGGTAGCCTCAGAAAGGCACCCCGGCGGCTCTGAGCGCCCTTCGTGGCGCCGCAACAACCGTATCTGCGAGACTGGGCGAGTATCATCTTCGTCATCCGAGGGTTTACTCGATTGAGATATCCGGCTTGTGTAGTTTCTCTTTCCTCTTCGTCTCTCATAAGTTCCGTGCTGTCTGCAGTAGCAATAATTTCCTCGTGCCACGTTGTGATCAACGCGATATATTACCGTACTGGGAGACATCAGCATCCAATAATATCACGGGCTTCGGAGAGATTTTCCTCAAAACCACACAACATCTTCGCCTCAAGTGGCTTGACGTCAAGATGAAGAAGTTCTACGGCCTCACGGGCACGAAGCTCAACATTGCCATTGCAATCATTGCTGGCATCGACTTCGCATTGTTTGGTTACGACCAAGTGAGTTCGCCGGATTTCGCTTCAGTCTGGCAATTACTGACAAGCACAGGGCGTGTTGGGCGGTCTTCTGACGCTCCCATCATTTCTGAAATACTTCCCAGAGATCAATGTCCAGCACCCTCCGAATGGCATAACCCACTCTCAAGCCTCCAACTACCAGGGCATCACTGTCGGCGGTTATACGCTCGGATGTTTCTTCGGTGCTGTTGCCACGATATGGCTCGGTAAATTATGTGCATCGAGTACGCTTGGAAGTTTTACTGATGATTTGAAGGTAACATGCTGGGTCGAAAGAAGACCATCTTCGTAGGATCGTGCATTATGGTTGTAGGCGCAGCCATACAGTGTTCTTCCTTCAGTCTCGGTCAGCTGATCGCATCTCGTTTCATCACCGGATTCGGCAATGGTAAGTGTTGTCTTCGTAATACGCGCAACACGAATACTGACGCCTGGGAGGTATGAATACCTCGACAGTACCGACATGGCAGTCCGAGACATCGAAATCGCACCGTCGTGGTCAAATGGTGATGATCGAAGGTGAAACGCACCGCAGGATACAAGTACGCTCGGATCAACTGACTCTCCTGATGTAGGCACTCTGATTGTATTTGGTGTCATGATCTCTTATTGGATCGACCTAGGTTTTTCGTTCCTGGAGCCCTCCACGATCACCTGGCGCTTCCCAATCGCGTTCCAGATCCTGATGGCGCTTATTATTGTCATATTCATTCCCGGCCTTCCAGAATCGCCACGCTGGTAAGAAACCCTCTAGTTCTTGAGCTAAATGTTTAGTTTTCCACTCCTAACAAGCATGATTCAGGTTGATCCTCAAGGGACGTGAGCAAGAGGCACTGGAAGTGCTTTGCGCACTCTCAAATCTTCCAGAAGACGACCCTGTCATTCAGAGCGAATTCAATGCTATCAAGGACACTGTATTTGAGATGACGCAAGGGCGATTCCAAGACTGTTTCGTCATGAACAAGAACAGAAACCTGCACAGAACGATCCTTGGCTATGTAAATCAAATGTTCCAGCAGATCAGTGGTATGTCATTCAAACTCCTCGCTCGTGCAAATTGACATGGATACTAATCACGAGATCAGGTATCAATATCATTACTGTGCGTAAGAACGAAAAACGCCCAGCCAAGTCCAAAATAATCTGCTGACCTGCATTATTACAGTATTATGCCGCTACTATCTTCGAAAACAGCATCGGTCTCTCGGGATTTACCAGTCGTCTTCTTGCTGCGTTGAACGGCACAGAATACTTCGCTGCCTCGTTCATCGCAATCTTCACTATTGAGAAGTTCGGTCGTAGGAAACTCATGCTGTTCGGCGCTATCGGTCAAGCTGTAAGGTTCTCTCCCGCGTTGCGGAACACGTTTGTTGAAGTCGAAACTCACACAACATACAGTGTTCGATGGCAGTCCTCGCCGGTGCTACATCCCACGGTAGCAAGGGCACGGGTATTCTCGCTGCGGTCTTCCTTTTTGTGTTCAACTCGTTTTTCGCCATCGGGTGGCTTGGGATGACGTGGGTGAGTGAATGGTAGCACCCTTCTAGTGGATAAGACAAGTTGCTGACTTGTACCTTTCTTTCTGAATAGTTGTATCCAGCCGAGATCACCCCTCTCGGAATCCGAGCACCCGCCAACGCAATTTCAACGACTGGCAACTGGTATGGCTTGCTTTAAACTTGGAAACCTCTCGTGAATGTCATCAGCTAATGGTCTCCTAGGATTTGGAACTTCATGGTCGTGATGGTCACGTAAGTGTGAATCCAAAGTAATTGCTCGATGAATCCTCGTACTGACAAAGTTTCATTAGCCCTGTTGCATTTGACAGCATCGGGTGGAAGGTAAATACCTAAACTACACTGCCATATTTGAATCTGACTAACAACTGATGTCTCAGACCTATGTCGTCTTCGCCGTCATCAACGCCTTCATGGTACCATGTGTCTACTTCTTCTTTGTGAGTGACATACCAGCTACACGACTTCTAATCGCAGCGACTGACAACCAGCTCCACAGCCCGAAACCGCCGGCCGCTCTCTCGAGGTAAGAAGCGATCAGTATAACCCTTAGATCGTCTGAGACAATTTGCTGACTTGTACCCTTCTCTCTGGATAGGAAATGGACGAGATCTTCCACCAAGTCCACGGCTTCAAAGGCATCTTCACTGTTGTCAAAGTTGCACGCGAGATGCCGAGACGCTACGGCAAGAATGGCGAGCTACTCATCAACTACGACGAGACTGAAGAAGCGAGGCGGGTCTCAGAGCGCCGAAGAAGCTCGGTCGCTGCGCAAGACATTGGCGCGAAGAAGTTCGGCAGCCACGATGAAGAAAAGGTCGAAGATGTGGAGGTGGGCAAGGTCATTCGATAGTCCTTGCAAGGGAACAAAATCGGAGAGCATGGAGTGAAGGATTGGACATGGTCGAACGTAGTGCAGACGTACCACAAGATATTGTTGTCGTTGAACTTGTTTTTTCAATATTTTGCCAATTTTGAGGTATATTTAATAGACAGTATTGTCTTGATCTCATTCATAGTCAGTCAATTCGATCCAATCGCGATCGGAAGGGACGAGCTTCTGTATGTATACTTGTGAGGAACTGTCTCTTTCGTTGCGTGCATGTGCATCACAGCCACGGGTATGTGATCAATGTCACATATACATTTCTCATTAGCCCTCCATTGGCAGGAGTTGATGTGAATGTTTACTTCCTCCGATCCTATTGAAGAAATTGCGTGGCTGCAGTATCACATGGGTTTGCCCAGCTTTTGATGATATCAAGGGACATCGTCAGCGAGAAATGTCAATCCACGACCAACCAACGATACCACGAGGATATCGAACGCGGTCTCATTCATGCCACTCCCTTAGATCTCTCACAACAACACTGTACAAGATTTGCATTAAAACCCATCGTTATCCTAATTATATTCGAAAGACGAACGACCAAAACACGAAACATTACCAACCCTACTAACACCATTACCTGTTTACAAACATTGCACACATGCATGCATCGCTATGTCAAATTCAAACCTTCTCCGTAACATTGTATCCAATGACCGCTCGTCCTTTGCCATCTCAACCGATTCATACCGATTCTTACGTCGTACCCGCATCAGTTTCACGAAAATGCAAGTTCAATGTTGGGACACAACGCAGGAAACGCGTGGTTCTGATCGTCGGTTCCGATCAACACCCTACATGTACAAAACATTGGCAACGGCAAATCCCGTAAATGACCTGTCACATACATGTCTGCTCACTCAACGTAGGAGATGACCGAGAATTGCGATCACTCCCATACCATTCAACGTGCACATGCACATGCAGAGTCCAGAACATCAGAAACCTGATAGTGATATCAATCTGCGGCATACACAGGAGTCCGCGTGACGAGGCGCCAGAGTCTGCCCTACCCTGGGGCCATCAACCAGGGCTCGCAGGGCTAACTGCTACATGCCCTGTGACGCCCAACGATCTTCACGGCGATCTCAAGGGCCAGCGTGTGTACAGGAGTCGTACAACCTGGCGATTCTGCCCGACCCCGAGCGGGAAGTAGAGTGAGCACATCCGTTGGTAGGGGCAAATAAACAAAAACAATCAACGCAACGGGAATCCTTCTTTCAATGGTCGGATGCTTCCCCGAAAATGACCAAGATCTGGTAATCAGCGGCACGTTTCGAGACGTGTGCCAACATTTTTTCGCACGTGAGGCGGCTCGTATATCGCTTGTGTTTGGGAGGAAGGCGGATGAGAGGATCGGGCCTTGACTCAAGGCGCACATTTGCGCATCTGCAACGCAGAAATGCGTCGATTTGCTTCGCTGGTTGAGCCCGGCTAGCAATGTGCAGGCGGCGTGCTAAGGTAGATACTACTGCAGGATGTGATCCTTCGCGGCTGGATGGATGCGATGCTGCCTGGCACGGAGGGGTATCTTCGGGTAATTGGGTGATGGGTTCGATTGAGGTCGAGAGGACTATCTGCCCTTTTGTACTGCATCGTTATCTCCGAGAGACGGCCATGGTGATTGATTGCCTGATCGTACTTGTTCCTCTGTTGCTCCTCAAAGCTGTGATCATGGCATCAAAATGTGCTTTATTGTGGGTGTTGCGACGTGTGTTTTGTGCTGACTCTCTTGATTGCCTGCGATACATACAGTATGTAGCATTGCGGCCTCAAGTCCGTGATCCACTTCGAAATTATGATGCAAGCGGAACCCGGCAAATGTCTAGATGTCAATGAAATAATCATGATATCCAAGCTCGCATGCGCCAAGAGTGTCATCGACGCCTTCGTGCAAGATTCTCACCGCATAAGATACGCGTACGTAGATTCACAAGCGACTCAAGTCAGCGAAGTCCGGGCGGCGGCCGAGATATCTTGCCTTGTGCAGACGTATCTTGCTGACCATCGATCAAGCAGCGAGGCAGGGTCTAGGCGCATGAGGCAAGAACGAGCTTGCCAGCACGCCCGAGTTGAACCAACCAACTTCTGGCACCTACATAGAAAGAAAGGCTGATAGGAGATTAATCTGCGGCCGGCACTAGGATGACAGGACAAGGGCCTAGGGACTGGGGACGCGCAGGCAGGGAGGTTGGCGAGGTAGGCCTGCATGGATCAAAAACACGGGTCCCGGGTCCGGCACTCAGCTGACATACTTTGCATAATCCTCGAGGTTCTCCGCGTGGGATGCTGGTCCAGGCGGGAGAGATCTGGCCTAATTACCTCGATTACTTGCCCTTTGAGCAGGCATGACCAGGTTTGTCGGTTGGGCATTAGCTTCTTGGGAAGGATCGAAGTCATGTTTCAAAAGTCAACGGTCATAAATTCAAAATGGCTTGACTTCCTAACCTTTTTTCCACAGACTGGGAAGAACCTTGTCAAGTGCCACGAGAGATCAAGGGAAAGCTCCTCAGGCCACGTGCCTCAACGTCACCAGCCAAGGGAAATGTACCTGATGTACCGCACTATCAAGCCGCCTGAGGACGAGATCAGGATCACAGCACACGGAGGATAGAGTGTGGCGTTTTTGCGCGTAAGGATTTGGCCGGGATGCTGGTTTAGCGTAATGAGACCAGGATCGAGATTAAAGCTTGATGGCGCCCTTGACGATGTTTGCGAAATTGGAAGGTGGGAGAGGGCGGGGATAGCGGCTTGTGTAGTCATGTGCGGCCGGAGTTGACACCTTGACTTGGTGTAATTATGCGCATCCGTCATGATCGGTGCCACCCGCAGAACGGCGACGATAATCGTCGAGCTGCATGATGAGGCGATCCAATACATTTCGGGCGTATGTTCATTATGGGATTGCAATGCATGTTGCGGGCTCGCGGGACATGCCGTGGAAGGCGGATGGACCTCCCGAATCATGTGCTAGCTCTGAGCTGCACTTCTTTTTATACTCGCTCGAGTGACATCAAGTAGGTCGAATGGTCGAATGACCTTACTGCAAGGCGATTTCCGGTAGCCGGAAACCCACTATACTGTCAACAATCTACTATGGTTTCAGCAGTGTGCAGTAGCGGGCGCAGATGCTAAAATCTAGACGCGCTTTCTGTGTAAATCATTATTCCGGAGCGCGTGAAGGCAAGTGCCGGTGAAATGCTGTCGTGTAAATGGCCGACATGACTGGAATATTCGTGGTTGGTAAGACGGTACGAGTCAGACGCGATTTTCCGGAGACGCATGACTGAGAGTTCGCGTATCGAGCTCGGCGTTGGTCGGACTGCTTACTGTGAGGTAGGAACAATACGGTGTTGAATGTTGCGCTGCACCAGCACAGATATTGCGAGGGTTTGCGAACAAGGCGAGAGCGGGAGCATGTGTCGACGTTTCGCGATGCCAGCCAATCAGCTTCATGTGAAGACGGTTTGCAGTGTAGGCGGTCTATCGTGCTTCCGATGACAGCACGGACAGGGCAAACAGCGTAAGCGAACGCCACTAAGCCACGCCCTGCAGCAACGTTTACCATGGATCATGCCAGTCATAGACGCAGGAAAAGGCCGCTAAAGTACTGGCAATGCAGCTTGTTCGACGTTGTGGGTGCAGCAAGTCAAGGCGGCTGCTGCGGAATGACGGTGAGGGAAGCACGTCGCGACAGTGCGGCCTTGCGGTGACGAGTATAGAAGCTTCTGAATCTGCGAAAAACAGCCGGAGTCAACGGCGCGCGTGAAAAGCGTGTGAAGAATGTGGAGATCGAGGGCGGAAAAGGCTGCTTCGACGGTTTCCAACAGCCGGTGAGTTTGAAGACTTGGCGGGTCTAGCGGCGCCGTTTGGCGGATGCAAACGTGGCTGCAGGCAGGGATCGGGGATCTTGGGACGACGTTGGTACCTCACACGCCCGCCGAGGCGAGTTCGGATGTGCTCGCAGGACTGCCGGACTCGACGACTGCCGTGCCAGAAAGACGACCTGCGACGCACAAGAATGGCAGGTGAGCAGGCGTGCGACGGGCGGCGCGTGTTGCGGGTGCCGCGTTTTGGGTGCAGCTCGCCGTCCGCGACAACAGCAATATTAATCACCGGCCGGCAGTTGCACAGATGCAACGGGTCACGCGGCGAGGCAGAGGCAGAGAGAGGAGAGCGCTCGGGGAGCGACGCTGCTGCTGCTGTCACTGCGCGCAACGGTGATTGAAGGAGTGTGAACGGCTTCCAGAACAAATCGCAGCGTCGCAGGTGCTGGCGAGGCTCGCCCTCCAATCTGCGGCGCACAGGCTACTGGGGCTAGTGTGACGCACGACGCCGCGTGTCTGCTGGCAGCGAGCGAGAGATGAGATGAGATGAGACGATGCTCACGGCGGGCAGCGCAGCGTCGCACACAGGCAGGCAGAGGCATGCTGGCGGCCGCCTTGCCTTGCGTCTGCCAAAATAGCAGCAGCACAGCGGCGCGGCGCGATTGGAAGGCCCAGTCGGCGGCGTGATGCTGCTGCGGGCAGCAGGAGGATGGATGGCCTCCAGCAGCGCGCGCTGCTAGCAGCCAGTAGCGCGGGTTGCGCGAGAGCGTTGTGGGAGGCTGCAGGCGTGGCAGATAGAGTTAAGCCGACAAACGTGCAGTAGCTCGAGGATAGGCGTTTCAGGGCGGACTGCCATCTCAGCTGTGACGGACGCTATGTTGTTGCTGCTGCTCCGTCGGCGCTGCCCACAGCAGTTAGCTGCAAAGGCCGGGCCTGCTGGCTAATTATTGGGCCTGTGGTTGACATGTCCCGACTGTATCATCGTGCCTAGCTCCGCACTGCCGACATTTGCAGTATTGCTATAAGGACTGCTGCAAGGTCGCGCGCTGGGGCTGCTGGCGCTGATCCTGTCTAATACGCACCCGACCCGACTCGCCGCCCATATCATCCACCCAGACCATACCTGGCCGCCTGTCCAGCACCCTCGTCGAGCCTGGCCTGCTAACAACTCCCATCCCGACCCCGGCCAGCACCCCTCCTCGCTGCCCGCCGCCAGCCGCGACGCCCTGGTCGACATCTACCGACACCTTCGTCTGTTGCGCAGAGCCTCGCATCGCATCGCATCGCATCGTGCCCCCTCGCCCGCACGCCGACGCCCTCGCCCACTGCGGCTCTTACGCCTGCACTGCTGGCTGCTGCCGCCACCGAGCAGCTCCTGGAACTGGCATGGTACGTACGCGACGCCACCGCCTGCGTTTGCTCGCAGACGCAGCCGGCGCGGCGATTATTTTCCTTCAAGCCCTCGCTGGCGCCTCTCCTCCCATTTCCCGCACCCCGCCGCGCTGCTGCACCCCTGTCACGTGTCGAGCACGCTGGTGGGCGGCGCGAGTGCAGCTGGGCGGCAGCGGTATGGCATAAGCGTGGCCAGCACCTCGGCACCGCATGAACAGCACATGTCGTCGGCGGTCAAGAAGCGCTCTGCGGCTGCGTCTGCCTTAGTCTAGACGGCCACGCGCGACAGCGTGCTGCAACAGTGGAGGCTAAGGTTTTGGATTGCTGCCGCCCGCCCTTTTCCCCACCGACGCCGCTGGCGTGCACGCTTTTGCGCTGCTGCTGGCGGGCGCTGGCTGGCTGGCTGGCGGCGGCGCTGCTGCTGCTCTCAAACGCGAGCTGCAGCAGCCTCGTGCTACCGGCCGCCAGTTTCTGTCTTTGCTCTCGGCAGGGATCCGTGGCCTCGCCCGAGTCTGCTCCCACTGCTCGTCGTGCTCTGTTGTCTCACTCGACCACAAGGTATCGAGAGACACCACGCGCGCGCGTTGCACTAACAATTGCCTTGTCTGCAACGCCAGCCACTAACCGACCGTTTCTTCAGAACAACCCCAATCCTCACCAGCAGGGTCTCCCGCCGCCCCAACTCCAGCACCCCCGCCAGGCCGGTCTGATTCAACAACACCGCCCAAACTCGCCTCTCCAGCCGCACGGCATTCACCACACCTCCCAGGCGCCGTACCTGTCGCCGCACTCGTCCACTCACAGCCTGCCACAGCACCATTCGCCCTACGTTGGCTCCGTCCCGAGTCTGCCCTCGCAGCACTCTGCCGACCCAAACTATTTCACCGCCCAGCCCAGTCCGTACAGTGCCAACAGTGCTGCCGGCTCTTACGCTTCGTCAGGTATGTTGCCACCCTGCCCATCGTCCACTGTGCGACACCGCTTGTGGTTTTGTTTGTTCCGGTGCATGCATGCATTACATGCCTTCGATCCCTGACTGGTCTCTGACGTGTTCTGTAGAACCGAACGACAACATGGCTGCACAAGCAGCGATGGGACGCCAACAATACCCGCCCATCTCGAGTTACCAGACGCCTCAGTCGAACTCGCCTGCGTCGATCAGTTCGCCTCAACATGACATCCACGGACGCCCAATGTACGCGTTTCCGCCAATCTCAAACCAACCAATGTACTATGGCAGCCAGTATCCGATGCAGCAAACATCACAGTATGCCCAGCATCCCCAGGCTCCTCAGCATCACCAAAACATGACATCTGCTCCTGGAATTCTCATGTCTCACCAGCAGCACCAGCAGCCTCAGCAGCCTATGCAACAGACTCCCCAGTCTGTTCATTCACAGCCCAGTATGATGGATTCGAAACCGCAGTCCATTCAACGACCTCCCTCAGTCATTGCACCCATACAGGGAACGCCACAAACGCCTTCTGGTCCAACCATGGGAAGCATGCCACCTGGATCTGCAGGCTCCGGGCCCAATTCCAGTGCAGCTCCAGGCCCAATCCCTGCAACAACGCCTCTGGTCGTGCGTCAAGACCAGACTGGCGTACAGTGGATTGCGTTTGAGTATTCCAGAGATCGTGTGAAGATGGAATACACTATCAGATGTGATGTTGAGTCTGTCAACATCGACGAACTCACGCCAGAATTCAAGAACGCAAACTGCGTGTACCCACGTGCATGCTGCGGAAAGAACGAATACAAGGGCAACCGTCTTCACTACGAAAGTGAATGCAATGCCGTGGGCTGGGCATTAGCCCAGCTTAATCCTAATTTGCGAGAGAAGCGAGGCTTGATCCAGCGTGCTGTCGATAGCTGGAGAAACAGCAACCGTGATCCTAAGCTGAGAAGTAGAAGAGTTCGCCGACAGGCGAAGATCACCCACCGAAAGACAGCAATGCCTAGTACTGCTAGCCACCCACAAGGTCCGCCAGTACTTCCGCCTCATGGCTTGCCGCCCGGCAGCGCCAGACCACCTCTTATGGGACCAGGAGCATCGCAAATGCATCATCATGGCGCCGGTAGCGACGCCAGTGACGACGTCAGTGGTATGTTTTCTCATCCGATGTGACGATGTTGTACTTTCTACCGCAGCCGCACCTTTTCCTTTTTACGAGACCACACATATATGGAAAGCATCGATACCCTGTGCAGTGGGGATACAACTTGGATCATACAGATCTTAATACAACCAATCCCTGCGTCGAAATTTTGCAAATACATGCTTGTCGATCGTTTTTGTTTTCTCGCGTTCTGCTTCCCACGGCGTCCCCCGGCACTCCCACGCGTTATACCCTGGTCAAATGATCGACCGCTAACCTTTTGTGTTAATATAGGCGGAAATGAATACACGACAGCTCCACCCAGCCAACAAACACAATCCCAGCACTCTGGCATGCAGTCCGACCTATCATCGCCGGCCAATGTTCGCTACGCTCAACAATTCTACCCGACATACCCAAGCCAGCCTACCACAGGTGGAGCGCAAATGCCTGCCGTTCCCGACGCCATGGACACGAACATGCCATCTCATGCATCTACATTAGCTACGCCCATCGCCGCATCTGTCAAGGAGGAAGACGACGAGAAGAAACGCCATCTCTTTGGAGACGTTCCGGAATCCAAGCGTCGCAAGTTCATTCTAGTCGACGACAATCAGCGAGGAACTCGTGTCAGAGTGCGTGTCATGCTTGATCAAGTCAACATGGACGAGATGCCTGACGCGCATCTGCGCACCAATGCTGTATACCCACGCTCCTACTACCCGAGGCAAATGCGCTCACCGCCAGGTTCACCACGTGCACGTGGACACTGGGACGATGAGGATGACTTGACAGAGGGCTGTTCGGAGCCAAAAGGCACAACGCTCGTGCCGGTATCTCTCATGGATGGCAGCGAGGCAAAGTTGCCAGTTCCCCGGATGACCAAGAGCAGAAGAGGAAAAGAATCCGCTTTGAATGAGCTGGGTTATCGCATGAGCTGGAGTCAAGCGCGTCAGTTTAATGGACGGACGCTCTTCCTACAACGGTCTCGTAAGTCGACCCTCGAAGTGATTAATGAAAACAAACAAGCTAATCATTCTCTAGTCGACGCTTATCGCAACAAAATGCGTAGTACTATGGTCGCCGGCGGTCAAGACGTTGCTTCCATCGCACCGCACTTCGAGACTCGCACTGGCAAGAGAAAGTGGCTTGAGAGAACCAAGCGCGACCGTCGGGGCGAAGACTCGCCTTGATCACGCATTCTCTGCGATATTTGAACGGACAGCGAAGTCAGTTCTTGAGCTGCGTAGCCAACGGCCACAGCCATAACGAGGAATGAAAGCGAAAGCCCTCGACGAAGTTACGAAGATGATCAATTCATCAGCCAACCGGATAGCATTGATCTTGCCCAAGCCTGAGGTCGGATCTTGTCTGGGTTGATGAATCATACGGACCAGAGTTGCTGCATCATTGTACTGTCTCAAGCGGTATACGATAATTTTAATTCACAAAACAGACACGCATGGAGCTTTGCTCTGGCAGGCAACTCAAAAGAGCACTATAGATTATCCTTAGCGATTACGCGGTTCAGCGCTATGGCATGGACAATCTCCCCTGGGAAGACCCAAAATCTTTCTTGTTGGATAGGTCGGTGGACAGCTTGTGGTACAAGCGGTAATAACATATCAAAGCCAACGAGAAAACCCACGAGATATCATATCTGTCCCGCGTCGCTTTTTCATTCACACATTGTTATATTACAATCCTATCCTCGTGACGATGAAGGGCCAAAGGAATCAAGCCCTGTAGGCTTGCTTATGCAGCTCTATGGCCCAGCGCCGTCATACGAACCGCTGATCGAGCTCTGCTCGCACGCAAAAGTCTAAGAAGGCGTAATGGCAGCTCGGCCCACTACTGTTTTCTGGAACGCGACGACTGCCGAGAAGATGCCGATACATGGTCGGCTGCCAAACTAGTCACACAGCGAAATCGGCGAGGTCGATCAAAACGATGGGTATGTCTACCACAAGGCGTTGCGTCGCCGCTTTTGGAGACAATTGGTAAGCATATATCCGCAGCTGCACTGCACTGCAAGACATTTATTGCCCGTAGAGATGGCGCGATAAAGCTGAAACATGCCGACGTCGCGTGTCTCAGAAAACAGCGCCCCGCTTTCTCTGGAGCTGTGCTCCATGCTGCCCCACAGACGTCACTCTTCATCACTTCCAGAGGAGGGACCAACGTCAAATAGCACGCAAAAGAAAGCTACATGGACCTCTGAGTAAGGTCGCGCGAACAATCAGGCAAAAGAGCTTATCAAAACGATGATCCGGCTGTCACCGGCGTCTTGGTACCTGGAATGATCGCGATCGACCGTGAAGCTTTGCTTATCGGTCTGCATTCCTCATTTCTGCTGTCCGCGTGGACCGAGAGGCTTTTTCTTTCCCTGGCACTGCTTCTGTCATTGTTGGTAGCTTTCTGATAACGCTTCCGTTGGAGCGGTTGCTCACGTGGGCTGCTTTGGTTTGTTTTCTTCCCTTTCTTTTCCTTCTCTTTGTATTGCTTGCTTTCCCGTGTTCGCACGTCTTCTCGTGCATTCTGCTGTGTCTGCCTGGCTTCTTGTCTGACGTGCACATTGATGTGAGACAATTCAACATCACGAAAACACGATTTAAGTTCTCAGTCGAGGATCGAGCATATTGGATCACCAAGCACTACATGTTCCAACCATTCGGTAGCTTAACGACAACAATCTCAAACATGTCCGACCATTTGAACCCAACCGCCGCAATCCGCACCTTCCACCTGCCCGAACTCCTCGAACAAATCCTCACAAATCTGCCCCAAAGAGAGCTCCTCCTAGCCCAGCGAGTCTCGCGCGCATTCCACCAAACGATTTCGTCCTCGCCAAAACTCCAACGCGCCCTTTTTTTCTCAGCAGACCCATTCCTGCCCACCTCCCCAATAACCTACCTCAACCCCAGTACAGGCGCAACCTCCTCTCATACCCGCCCGCAAAACAACCGCCTACTCCTCCGCGCTTTCCCAGGAGTCTACCCAACTGTCTCGCCCGTTCTCGTGAACCTGCCTCCTTCGCGAGAAGACCAGGAATTAGGCCGCCCAGGCCCTGAATCCTGGAGCTGGGACCTCTGCATTTCTTTCCCAGCTTCAACAAGACCTTCGGAAGAGAACAAAGGCGATCTATCGCTCCTCCCGCCTTCCACGAGTCCAGCTACAGCGTACCCAAACGCTTCCTGGCGGCGAATGTACCTCAGCCAACCGCCCTGCAAACAACTGCATCTGGTCAGGCGGTGGAGGAGAAATCCCATGGTAGCAATAGAAAGAGAGCAAGGGATTACCATGGGCGATTTTGTCTTTGAGGTCACGAAGGGAGCTGCTGGCAGTGGCAATTGGAACCAGCGATTCGTGGGGAGTGATCGCGATTGGCATTTCGAGGGGTCTGTTGGGGAGGAGGTAAGGACTGGGTAGAATCTGAATTCTCCTTTTATTTGTTTGTGGGCTTCTTATACTGGGGAAAAAATTCGACAGGAGCTGTTGGTGCTGGTCACGACTATGCTGCTCTGTAACCATGTCTTTGTACTCCTAGATTCGAATTTCTGTAGAGCTAGTTTCTCTATTTTAGGCAAAAGTGCGAAGAAGACCCTCCTTTCCTACCTTCGATCGCAATTCGATCTTGGTCCTCTCGTTGCTAGCTGGTGGATTATGCAATATGCCGCGAATGGCGCGCGCATCGGTCGCCTTTGAGGCGACTTGTGGTTGATTCCATGGAATGTCCAAAAGCGAATCATACTGTAAGCTCCTCAGCCCTCGGAGATACTTGTACATCCTTAAGGCTGTCAAAGATTGGAGTTGAGCAAGTGTGGAATTGACATCTGCTAACGCTGGTGATTAAGACTAACAAGGTATACAGCACGAAAGGACTAATTACAAGCCACTGTTCTCTATAGAATCTAGCTTCACGCAGCAGAAGCGTTGTTCATTCCGTAAGCCACATTTTTGGCCGCCGGGTTGACTCTCTCGACATGCGAGCTCAGACTACCGCTCTTACCCTTGGCAGCATCGTCGTCCTCATCATCATCGTGGTAATGGTCGGCATCGCTGCCGTCTTGCGAAAGGCTCTTTGCGCGTGAGTAGCGAGGGATGGTGTCGCGGATGGCTCCGGAAACGATGTTGCCTCGGAAGAGCAGGTGGATGGATTCGAGAGGAACACCTGGCGGAGTGTGTCAGTTTGTGCTTCGTGGTGACTATTGTTTAATTTGGAGAGAGGTTTACCTTTTGTTTCCGGGATGCAGACGATAGCGTAGATGACCATGACGATACAGGCACTGCCGAAGACGAGGAAGGTGCCGTATGTAATCTTTTGGAGCATGATTGGCGTGAGCTAGGTAAAGTGTTAATAAGTGTGATCACGCGTGGTCGATCGTTGTTGTGCAAGTTGAGCTTTGGATGGCCGACACGTACCTTTGCAATAACGAAATTAAAGAGCCATTGGGTCATCAAGGCAGCAGCCATTGTCAGAGATCTCACGTGATTGGGCTATATAAGCGGTCAGTATTGAGTTCGTTAATGACTCTTCGAAATGGTTCGAACTTACAGCACACTCTGCACTGAGCACAAACGGAATGGGACCCCATCCGAAGGAGTAGAACACCACAAACAGATAGACGCAAACAATCGCGAACGTCGAGTTGCCGTTGAGAGACTGGCCTTCAACGACTGGGTGTACTGCCTGGTTAATGCCGATGTAGAACATGGCGAAAGCTTGACCAGACCCGCCGATGATGAGCGACCATTTGCGGCCAAGCTGCTCGGTAGCGACCATGAGACCGACTGCTGTGACGACGATCTTGACGATACCGTAGATACCGGTGGCGAAGAGGCCAGCAGAGCCGCCGGAAAGACCAACGGACTAGAGTGATGTTAGTGATGTCGCACTCTTCACTCTTGCAGAAAATACGTACCTTAAAGATTTGAGGTGCGTAGTAATTGATGCTAGAATATGTTCGTCAGCAGTATCATT
The DNA here is from genome assembly GCA_019775635.1 of Cladosporium sp. VS III D KN 1. NCBI lineage: Eukaryota > Fungi > Ascomycota > Dothideomycetes > Cladosporiales > Cladosporiaceae > Cladosporium > Cladosporium sp. VS III D KN 1. The sequence goes on from JACWFN010000062.1 coordinate 27,756, forward strand.
TCACAGCTCAATTGCTGGACCATACCTGTTTGTGCCAGTCCACTGCTGCCAAAACATAAGTGTGACAGCCATAGCAAAGGTGTAGAAGATTTTCGAGTCTCCGAAAGTCATCTTGACTTGCTGAACAAGAGGGAGCTTTTCGTGTCCACGGAAGTCCTTGACGATGTCGTCGAGCTCTTGAGTGACCTCAGGGTCGTCGATTGGCTTCGAACGGACAGTGGAGAGTGCCTGGCGGGCTTCTTCAATGCGGTTCTTCTCAACAAGCCAGCGTGGTGATTCGTTAGTGAAAAAGAGGCCGGCAAGGAGGATTGCGCCCGGAAGCATCTGCAGGGCGAAAGGCATGCGCCATTGGCCTGCGTCGGAGCTGCTCATGTTCTGTACGGCTCCGTAGTTGACGAAGAAGGATAAACAGATACCAGTAACGTTGAACAGTTGCATGCAGCCGATGCATCGCTTTAGGAATCGTTAGTATCTTTGCGCCTGTTGCAGATGGCAATGGTCACTTACTCCTCTGATCTCCTTATTCGCATTCTCGCCAATGTAAGTCGGGACGACAGCACTTGTCAAACCGACACCAAAGCCACCAATGACTCTGCCAACATACAGCTGAGCAAGATCATGGCCCTGACCCAGCGCGCAAGTCGTTTGAATGATACTGCCGATGATGAAAATGATATCGGCGAGCATCAGGGCACGCTTGCGACCCAATTTGTCGCTCAGGTAGAAGGAGCTCATGGCGCCGAAGAAGCAGCCTGCCTGGAGAACAGACACGATGTTGCCTTCCAGGCTGGCATGACTGGGGCTTGTCTTGTCAAGACCGAAGCTGTTGTTGAAGGAGTCCATTGTGAGCACACCGCCGATGAGACCAGTATCCCAACCGAACAGCATGCCACCGAAACTGGCGACGGCCGTCAGGAAATAGGCTCGACGATACTGTTTGATGTCGCTAAACATCTTTGTTATGCTGGCGCCCTTCATTTTGCCAGGATATGTATATTACTTTACGAGGGCAAAAGTGTCGTGTATATTGACCCAAGCAATTACACAAGCCTTGAGTCGCTAAGAAGTAGGTGTTGGCGTCGCGTGGCGCAAAGGCGCTTGCTTGTGTGCCGGAAGGTGGAGGACGAAGTAGCGTATGTAAGAAGGCGTTGAGAGGTTGATGAGGAGCCGGTCCTTTGAGCTACTGTAGAGTAGATTGCGATGGGTGGGCTCACGAGATATATATCCAGTCCTACCTTAGCGTATCGTCGGGCATAGAACAGGCTCAGGTGACGAAAGCAAAGGACGACTCAGTAGAGGCTTGTCAAGTTTTCAAAACCCGCCCTTCACACAGAGTGACGCCCTGGCGTCAGAGTTCGACTGCTGGTCTCCAGGCCGAAGACGATGAGTGCCAAGGAGGGCGGCCGGCGATCGACCATCCCCATACCCCCCGTCCGCGCCCTAGAAAGCTTTCCGGAGGCAAACTTGTGGAGAGATTGCGGAGGTGCTGTTTCGGCCTTTGACAACCATCGAACGTGAGGCTGAGATCAGTCGCCGACGGACGAGAATAGCACTGAACGCACGTGGTTGTGTCGGTGATTGCCTGTCGTTGTTGTCGGGAGGTTGAACGGGAATCATACTCATGCACAAACGGATAGATGGCGGTGCAGGTTCCGCCACCACTGAGATTCGGCTCAGGGTGCGGCAGCAGACACCACACTCGATGGCAAGTTTGGTATGCGTAAAGCCATACCTGATTTGTTTTGGATACATGCTTCCTGGCATACCGCGAGCCTGCATGTAGCATCTGAACCCCAAAAGGCTCCAGCAATGTAGGCGTGCATTGCGGTCAAGTGTGCTCGAAATGTGTATCAGTCCCTGTTGCTGAGCATAGTTCGCCACATGCTTAATATCCAGATTGAAGCGATTGTTTGCGACAGTCATCATGTACATTATTCTCAATTTGTATGATATTATTCGAATGTTGCCGACACAAGTTCCGATGTTCTATCTTCATTTCTTCTGTTCAGCAACCTGCGTGACCAGTCCATTACCTTCGACAGCCGACCTCAAATTCTCTAAGACCAGAAGCTCCATATCTTTTTGCGTCTCCCAAGTAGATGTTCCAACATGCGGCAGCAGTACCACGTTCTCATTCGCCATCAGTCCGGGATGGATCTTCGGTTCTTCTTCAAACACATCCAGCCCAGCGGAGAAGACCTTGCCAGAATTGAGAGCGTCTACGAGCGCCGCCTCGTCGATGATAGGGCCGCGAGCCGTGTTCACGATAATGACACCTTGTTTCATGATGTCGAATTGGGCCTTTGAGATGATATGTCTTGTTGATGGGTTGAGGGCCAGGTTCAAGCTGATTACATCCGAAGTCTTCATCAAGTCGTCAAACGAGACGTATTTTGCACCTTGCTCTTCGTTATCAGGCAAACGCTTTCGGTTGTGGTATTGTATATTCATGCCGAATGCTCTTGCTCTTTGCGCCATCGCTTGGCCGATGCCGCCCATGCCTAGGATGCCCAGGACTTTGTTCTTTGGATCGTGACCGAGGTCGAAGTTCTTGCCTCTCCATTCTCCTTTGCGGACATTCTGGAACGGAATCGTAATCCTGCGGAGGGCGCCTAGCATTAGGAATAATGCGGCTAGGGACTGTTAGTGTCGGAATCTGTAGAGGGTTGAGCGGAGGACGTACTGTCTGCAGTAGAGTCATTGACAGCAAGAGGCGTGCTGCTGACACCAATGTTTCGCTCAGAACATGCAGGAATATCAATGTTGTCATAGCCAGCTCCATTGTGAGTTATGTACTTTAAGCTGGCAGGTAACGAAGAGACCAGCTCCTTGTCAAAGGGTCCGGTCACCTTCGTCGAGTCGTTCGAACGATATATCGCGACCACGTCGTTATACTCTCCGCCCTTCAGTTTGGATATAAAGTCCTGCCTTGAGCCCGTGCCGTACTCCTAATGCGCTGGTCAGGGAATGCGGATTAGCTATGGCAGAAGCACAACGCACCTTCAGTTGGAGAAGCGAGCTTAGAGATTCCCATTCTCTGCGCGCATGTGTGATCTTGCCGATCAGAAGTGCCGCTCTGTTGGACATGCTGGTAATGGTGCTCGGTGGATGTCTAGATCACGGCGCTGTGTTGCGACTCAAATGAAGGAAATCCTGAGGTGAGGTGTGAGTGAGTCTGGTCTCTCGGAGCTACATTGTGCCGAGCTTCAAAAGCCGACCAGAGGCTCCACTTTGCTCCGCGACTTCGGGAAGACCAGGATGCATCGCACTTTTTTGAGACCGCACTGCTGAAGGTACTCTGATAGCCATGTGGATTGCAAAGAGAGTGTTTTGTGAGTTTGTTCAGTCATGCCTGAGACCACCCAAGTTGTATAACATTATTCGGCTCCTGCAAAGCAACTTTTCGGCGCTCACTGCAAGTCCCGCCTTCACACTCCGGTGAGCCCAAGACTCCAATCGTCCATTCCTGGCAAACCGTCAAACATGAAGTTGTTGCTATCTGCCGGTAAGAATCCTGACCACCACTCGGCATCATTCGCGTTTGCATTGCCGTTGACAGCAAAGTCGCCGATAGCATCCAGGTCGGTCCACGAGAAGTCTCCCATCATCTCTGTCACCGCAGGTGAATCCTGAGTGGCAGCAGAGCCGACAGAGCCAGGTGTAGGCCCTCCACTCATAGATCCTGGTCGATATGGGTTCTTGAGAGTCGCGGAAGTCCGAAGGTCTCCTTTACGCTCTCTGCGCTCAACCTTGTCCCATAGTAGTCTGAGAAGGCGTGAGTAACGACTACCTGGATGTTGGTTCCCGAGTCCGGACCGCTCAAGTCTGTTGATCGTTTCTTGAACCATAGCTCGGACTGATTGTTCCTCGTCGTGCGATAGCACGCCAACGCACCGGGCGCGGTATAGGAATACTCCACTATAGATGGAGTAGAGGTAAAATCTGATAGGCATGAATCGAAGAGACTGCTCGGGATTCACGAAGGTATTGACCATGCTGAGCAAGCTTTTAGCGGCGTCCAAGCCCTCATAGATGAATCGTGCATCGCCAACCGCACCGACATTGTTGTAGAATACTCTGCTTGGTGCTGGATTGCTTGACTTGCGATTTTCGTTCTGCTCTTGCATCTGCGGCAGTGCTCGTTTAATCGTGGCATGGAAGGCGAAGGCGTTAGTGTACAATCGGAGATAATCATAAGACATTAGTAATGTTGCTTTGAGTGCAGGCGAGCAAGTCAATGTACCCCAGACAGACTTCCAGCCATACTGCGAGATGTTAGCTGTTGTTCAGGTCTCTACGCCCGTGTATACATACGATTGCGCTTCTGAAGTCGTCGATATATTTGATGTATCCGCCAGCGAGATGGTTGCGCATGCTGTTTCCAGGGTTCGAGTACAAGACATCATGCACGTTGGAGAAGAGAAGAGTGAGCTCGAGCGTAGCCTGGAAGATACTCGCGAAGTCCTCATCACCGGGCCCAGTAGGTGCTAGCATAGGGAAATCTTCCTTGCGCAGTGTGGTCAGCGGTCCCGGCCCACGAGACCAGAAAGCCCGGCCAAGGCGAATGCTGATCTGACGATCGCTGATGTAGCAGGCAGTCCAGACAAGACGCTTGCGCTGCCACTGAGGGTCCTTGACATCGTCACCTCGCACATGGAACGAATATCTATCGAGACCCAGGAAGTAGCCGATGCGTAGAGCAATGCCGATGTGCATCCATGCTTCGCGATCCTCTTCACCTCGGCCAACGTTGCCGGCATCTGAACGCGAGGTGTAAGGTGTCCATTCGGCAAGTAGGAGAAGTGCTTCCACAGATGAGACACTGCTTGGACCACCCGCAGATAAGGTCGACACCAGTGCTCGCATGTACTCAGTACAAGCAGTGAACACATTTGGGTCGTCCACAAGGTCTCTTGAGGCAACCACCAGAACAGCGGTGAGCAAATGTGGCTCCTCTCGGGCTGTTCTGGTGAGATTAACGGCATCCAAAGTTGCCGCCGGAACAAGCGGGAAGTATGGGTGGTAGTACATCTTGTATCGTTGCAGGAGCTGAATCAGCTTCGACACCGACAGTCGGCCATCACGAACAAGCGGGTAATCAAGCGAGTTATGGCCGTAGTTTGAGGGAGGCTGGTACTCCTTCATTGGCTGGGTCATCATGCTGTACGAATGAGAGTTGTCACCGTTACTGTGACTGGCAATCTGTGCGAGAATGCCGAGAGCGTCACTCGGGTTCTGCAACTCGTGGCCACCAAACATATTGGAGGTCGTAGAAGACTCTCGCGTGGTTTGAGCGTTCATCATGCCGCCCGAGCCCTGTGACGGGTCGACGGTGAAGGTGGGATCGGTATTCTGCAGAGCCGGGTCTATGACCATGCCCGGTGTCGCGGCTTGATTGAGGTTGCCGATGCTCTCTGCTGCCGCCCGATCCAGGGCGTCGAATTCGCTTCTGAATGCACCAGGTCGAGTAGTGCCTTCGTCTAGGGTCGAGAGCATTGAGGGCTCGCGATTGCCGCCGTCAACCGAGTCGTCGACCGAGTGCGTTGTCTTTCGCCGCACTCGTCGGCCACCACGGTTGCTGGAGCCGATGACACACTCGAGACCAGTCGCCTTGCAGCGTTTGCAAGGTGTGGTGACAACACCGTCAATCACAGGCCTGCCACATGGTCAGCCAAATCTCAAAGCTGGCAAAGACCGACCCGAGGTTTTCAAGCGCGCGCGCAGGCATTTTCGAAGGCCTTCTCAAGATGCCCTTCGATCGCCGACCACGCCGGGTATGGATGTCGGCCTTGTACGATAAGCATGGATCGATAATACTCACAAGTCGCAAGCGCTCTTTCTTTTGCGGCATGTCAGACACGCGCGCGAAGTGCGCTTTTCTCTCTTCAGGTTGCCCTTGACATCCTCGGCCTCTGAGCCTTGACTGTCACCGTCCATGTTCATTGCAAATGCACGCGACTCGCACGAAAGCCGAGTTTTCTTGTCGCAGGATAATGTGCCGTCCCGTCGCTCCCTCGCGCACGATGTTGAGTGTCTTCAGAGGCAGACGGTGAGGCGTCTCGGGCTTCAAGCGACGAGGCGGCCTCCTCTTCTCAAGCGGCGATTGAGCACGGCAAGCTCCCGCAGACTTCAGACTTCTTGGCGGGCTGGTTGAGGATGGCATGCGCATTCGTCCCTTGGTCGCACGACATAGAGTGACAGAATCTCGACTTTGACGGCTAGCGATACTCTCGTGATACTCTTGATACACATATTGTAGTCTGTGAGTCTGGTGTATCACGGTAATCGTACGCCGAGGCAGACTACCCGGGCAAGCTGAGAATGGATCTGAAAATGCCGGTGAGCCAGCACACTTGTAAATCTAGTAATTCGGACGACAGCACTAGACACGCTGGGAAGCCCTGAACTATGTGCCAGATTTTCGCTCGTCTGACTCTAAATTACCCTTAGGTACAGCAGCGCCTCGTATTATATTCTCAGCCAGCACGACGTGGTCGGGCTTTGGGCAATTCGGGTGCTCGACAATGACCCTATGCACTGAGCCACCACCTGAGGCATAGCGATACTCGTATATCTACTCCTGGAAGTCTTACTGACTACAATTGGCAACACCAGGTTTTTGTCTTCAGCTCATTGACGGTGGGTAGTGGCCTGGATCTACACTAACTAGGCCGTTGTCGCCGATCTCGAGATGTGCTGACGCATGAAGAACATCGAAGCCATATTCGTACTTCAAGTGCATACATGGAATTGAATATCTTGGCGTTTCGAAATGTATTGTAAGGGCGCCTACCTAGGTATACTACGCGGCTTTTGAAGCATCTATTTCGAGCAGGGCAGCTGAATGGTATCCCCACACATGCTTCAGGCCCTCGGCGCCAAAAGCTAAGCGCGCAACCCGCTTGCTGCTGCATGTACGTTACGTTGCTAGGGTCACCACGCGCAGCCACGATTCGTATCTTGGTAGTCAGCACTACACAAGAAGCGCTGCCTTGCATGTCATATTTCCTCGCAGTAAGTCAGCGCACAAACCTGTAATATTGTCAACTTGTTATTTGAGCCTCCACGTCTTGTATTGTATTGATATGCCTCTCTGAAGTGAACAAGCGTCGTCACAGCTTTGTTGACTTTGACGGCTTTTGAGACACGACGGTTGAAAATCCTCAACAGGCTAGAATATTCGGCTCTCACTGGTAGAGACTTGAAGCTCTGTAATGATACAAGACAGCCATACATCGGCGTGAGACAAAACCTTTCGACCTTGGTATCCAGTCGCCGAAGCAACCCGAAGGCCTTCGCGACTTGTATGGCAAGCCGAAATGTCCTACCATCACCCTCACGATTCCAGTCGACAATACCGCCCAGAGCAGGACTGGCGCGACGGCCTCGGGACGCCTGTGTCTCCAATATCTGCGAATGCTTCCCTGAGCTCGCTTCGTCAGGCACAATACGGACACCAGGTACAAGCTGGTGAAGTCCGAGTTCCAGACCGCAGCGTATCGCCCATCAAAGAACAGCAGCAAATTCAATACTCTTCTCAGATGCCACCGCCACGACGCCATGGCGGCCAGCCGCAAACACCACCGATGTTTCAAGCCACTCGGCGACCGTCAATGCCATACATGCCAACTGCGTCTGATTTCTCGCCACCAGATCCAGAGAGGCGCGCCTTGAACGACATCGACAATATCTTCGGTCCGCGAGATCTCATATCCCCTTCGCCAGAGCCAGAAGACACGAGATCATACATAACGCCACGCTATCCTTCGACACCACCAGCTCAGAATCAAAGACCAAAGCCTACCCACCAAGGCAACTCAGCTTCATCGATGGCGCCTCTGATAACGCACACCCAGCCGACACCAACGAATGAGTCTCCGTCGCCATCTCGAAGACACCGAGGTGTGCCTCCGGCTGCGGCTGCTGTGGCAAGGAAGTCTCATGCCTCACCACTGGAATCATCGCCTTACGAACAATATGAGTATCCTGACACTCCGCCGAAACAGGGATCGAGATCGAACAGGCATCGCCATACCAGCTCCACCAACTCGAATGTGCCACTTATGGAGGGACGAGAGTCAACGTCGAACCGAGGCCCGCCATCGCCAACGAGACGCAGCCGCGGCATACCAGCTGCTGCTGTCGCAACTGCTGGTGTCGGAGCAGGTGCCGCAACCGGAGCTGGTGCTGCTGCAGAGTACTACGGGGCCGATGTACCTAGAAGATGGCAAGGAGAAGACTACACCAGTTTCGATCCTAGCAGTATTGCAGACGACGGCGATGACGATGTCGAAGCGCGACCAAGGAGCAGGAGGAGTCGCAAAGGCTTGTCAGCTTCTATCGCTGGCATTGGCACGAGCTCGGCGGATTCTGGCAATGGGAGCTTCAAAGTCTTTGATGTTCGCCGTGGCAACGAACAAGGCGAGGATGGCTACGGCAATTACCCTCCACCTGCAAGAGGGACGCCACATGATGAGAAAAGCGAATGGCTCGACAAGCAGCGCAGCGGCAGTAAGCGGCTGAAATGGATCGTCGGCTCCATCCTCCTCCTCGTGATAATCGCAGCAGTAGTCGGTGGCACCACTGGCGGAATTCTAGCGATGAAGAAATCCGAAGCCAACGACTCAACAGCCTCCTCGGCCTCATCGTCATCCTCCACAACTAAACACGGCCTCTACGACATCTCCTCCCCAGAAGTCAAAGCCCTGCTAAACAACAAAGCCTTCCACAAAGTCTTCCCGGGAATGGACTACACGCCCCTCAACGCCCAATACCCAGACTGCATCCACAATCCTCCCTCCCAAAACAACATCACTCTGGACATCGCGCAGCTTTCCCAACTCACGCCGGCAGTACGCTTATACGGCACCGATTGCTCCCAAACCGAAATGGTCCTCACCGCCATCGACCGCCTAGGCTACAACGACACCCTCCAAGTCTGGATCGGCGTCTGGCTCGGCAACAACGCCACCACCAACGCGCGCCAACTCTCCCAGATGGAGGACGTACTCAGGACATACCCTTCCAAACACTTCGCGGGCATCATCGTCGGCAACGAAGTCCTCTTCCGCGAGGACATGACCGAAGCAACCCTTGCCTCGAATCTCTCAAACGTCCGCCAAACACTCGCAGATCTCTCCATTGACTTGCCCGTCGCTACGTCTGATTTGGGAGACGATTGGACCGCCGACCTAGCCTCGGACAGCGACATCGTCATGGCGAACGTGCACCCTTTCTTCGCCGGCGTCACCCCTTCGGCTGCGCCGGGATGGACGTGGGAGTTCTGGCAGAACCACAATGTCGATTTGAAGACCTCCAGCACGGCTAGTGGGAAAGGTTGGCCAGGCAGTATTATTGCCGAAGTCGGCTGGCCTAGTGATGGCGGCACTAATTGCGGAGGAATGGACGGCAGCTGCAAACAAGGCCAGGAGGGCGCTGTTGCGGGCATCAGCGAGATGAATGAGTTCATGGAGGGTTGGGTTTGCGAGAGTCTGAAGAATGGGACGACGTTCTTTTGGTGAGTCTCGCATGAAGTTTCTCTTTTCCCCCTTTTGTCTTCTGCGACCCGTTGCTGACTTTTATGTTCTTCGCAGGTTCGAAGCTTTCGACGAGCCTTGGAAGAAATCCTTCGATACTCCTACGCAGAAATGGGAGAGTAAGTGGGGTTTGATGGATGGGGACCGGAATCTGAAGGATGGAGTGACGATTCCGGATTGTGGAGGGACGACGGTTGAAAAGCCTTATTGATTCGACGAGTTTCGAGTAATGATGGTCGCTTGGTGTTTATCAGGCTAAACGGGCGTTTAGGGATGGACAAAGGTCTGGAGTGGATTTGGCTTGATTTGACTTGATGGAGGATTCACAGAGCCCTGTCTTGTTAGTCAAGCGCGATAACTGGACATTACTATTATTATTATTATTATTATGGGATGCGGTGTATATAGACGACGTATGAATATCAAGACCAACCTCAAGACCGTATCGTTTGAAAGAGTGTGGCCGCGCTTGCGACAAGCCTTCATTGCCGTTTAACTACCCTGATGACTTACGATAGTACCACGGCAGCCTATCGTTTGTCTCTCGAAGGAAATCCATCAGACACCAGGTACACACACGTCGCGATCCAGAAAATCATTGGATTGAACTTACTGAGAGAGCTGGTTGTCTACACATGGGCAACACCACCACCACACAAGCACTCACTCACACCAACCGCACAGAGGCAACAAATCATCGGCTACCTCGTCGCTCTCGAAGCCAGAGCATTAAAATCAAACATGCATGAAGACACCGGCTGATGCTGTGCTCAGATCATCAAATTGCCAGCTGATGAGCATCTGCCCGCAGATGTTCGGAGCAGGCAGGATTGTCCACGGCTTGCATGTGTGTATGCGAGATACATGAAAGGCCGCCACTTCGGCATCGCCTTGCAGGAAGTTCTGCGCTGAAAGTCGCATGTTGTGCATGCGTCCAAGGCTCTTGAGCCAAGAAACACCGGTTCATGCACGGCTTCTCTGCATCGCTTTGGAGAAGAACGAGGCTGTGGATAATTAAAGACGGATGTGACGGTCTGGGCAGGCTTGCCTCGGGCTGCCCGTGCCGTGTAACGAGCATAAGTGAGTTTATTTCGTCGTGCTCGCGTGGACATCGGACTTGGAATACCGTACGAGGTGCTCGGGGTGGATCAGCAGTACTTTGGGCACTTCCTTTTCTTGGGCACCGAAAGTCTAATCGATGAAATGTTCGAAAAGCACGCGCGCGGATCCACCCCCGAAAACTGTTACACTACCCGTAACTGGCATGACACGCAGCTTAAGAGCACGGGTTCTAGGGTTGGAAGTCGTCGGGCATCGATGGATTTACGCTTTGGAGATATGGTAGTGCGAGTCGTTGGCATGGGCAGATTCAAGGGTTGTCCTTGTAATTCACAAGCGCAGCCGGCGAACTCTCGTTCGGGGCATGCGGGCGTGTAGAGTGGCTCGGGTGGATACCCACGTGATACCCTACCGAGCATACTTCTACTGTAGTTCAGCCTTGCGAGCGAATTATGCAATGTTTTATGCGGCCAAGATGGCGAGGAAGAAGCCAAAGTTCTTGGGTCGAGGACGCGAGCGGGCCGGACGGTGGAAACGATGGAAGGGACGGGCTTGGGAGCAGGCTCGCAGGGCAGTGTTTCGTAGTGGGGTTTGCTTGTCGCATTCTTAGCAACAGGAATTGGGTTTCTCTTACGAGGGCTGTATACGATGCAGCTACGTGTTGTGTCCGCCTGCCACGGCTGCTTCCTTATGCTGTGTGTGCAGATCTGCTGTGTGATATCGGGCGCCCGAGCAGACGCAGGGTGCTCCCCTGTGCGTAAAGTGCTTCTCTCGCTTGCCTCGGGCACGATCACAGCGATGATGTCGATGCCAGACACGCAGGCCAGCCTGCAACGGGCGCGGCAGAAGGATGGGAAAGGGCTTCGAACTCGTTCAGCGCTTGTCCCCTGGAGCCGACGGGCCGGCGTGCTACGCTGAGCGTGATTCGCCGGCCACACGTGCCCATCCCAATCACCGGGCCTGTCTCGACTCTCGCCCTGCTGCCGCGACGGGGGCACCCTGGCCGCCGTGAGGGTGGGCGAGGGAGGGAGGGCGTGAGGGCGGCGACGTCATTGCCGTCATCGTCATTTGATCCTCGAGCTGTGCGGCGTGGGCGCAGGGAAGCGAGACATCAGCAGTCACTAGTGCTGCTGGCGACGGCGAGAGATAGCAGTCAACGACGTCGCGCCTGGGCGAGTGGTAGAGTTTTGCGTACCTTGAATTAGTGAGGCCGTCGTGCTGTGCCCATCATCTTGACTACTCCTGCTAGCCCGTCGAGTCGCTGCATGCATAGTTCGAGCCCAGCAAACACACTGCGCTGCGTTGCATCCGCTGCCTCCCTCCTGCGCCTCAGCTGCAGCCTCGCACTCTGTTCTGCAATACTGATCCGGCATATAACCACCACCACACCTTAAACACACTGCACCCGCACGTGAGCCGGCATCCAGCCCAGCTTTAACTCTGCTACGCCGCCTCAGCCAGAACATTCGTCGTCGTCGACTGCTGCTGTCCGCATCGACGTCGCCTGCCCTCCGCTGCCACCACCCGCGAGCACAGCGCACCGCCGCGCCCTCACCACGCCCCGTCGCTGCACTACTGCATGCGCATCTGGCATTAGCAGCGTCCCTAACAACTCCAAGACGCCTCTGCGCCCGCTGCAGACCGCGACTCGAAACATTTCGCCCGGCAAGCGCGCTTCACCAGCAATCCCAGCGCTGTGAAAGCCTGCGCGCACACGCACTCGTCAGGCATCAAGCCCGGTAAGATCCACCCCACTGCCCACTTCCTCTTACATACACCTCCACCAAAACTCCATACCGTTGCCCTCACGGCCCGCGCTCCAGCCTTGTCTGCTGCTGGCGCCGGCTCTTTTTTCGCCGACCCACTGCCAGGTCGGCCCGTGGTGCGTGGTATCCGCGACCTTCCTCGCCAGCATGTCGTGCCGCCGTGTGCTGCTGCACTCTTTCACACCCATTCTGCCCTGAGAGTCTACTGTGAACCCCAGCACGCAGCGACAATCATGGGCGAACGAAGCAGCAGCGCCATTGGCTTTCCCTCGCTCCGCTCCAGCTCGGGCTCGTGGGGTTACCATTCCAAAAATAATGTGCTGACCTATCCCAACGAGCAGAAGAGATCTCCGCGCCAGATACCTCTAGCCTACCACTCCAAGCGGAACGACATGTCTTACAACCGCACCCTCTCGCCGGGCGGCCGCAGACTTACCAACCCTGCCCGGGCGTCTGACAGCTTCGACCCATACTACTCACAACGGCACAATGTATACGCCTCGCCTCGTGCGAGCACCGATCGAGTCATTCCCATTTCGACCCAGACATACCTCAATCCACCTTCCACCACCAGCGCGAGCGCAAGCACCTCTCGCCTCGCTCCAGGCTACGATGCATACTCTGGCAGGCCCAGACGTTCATCAATGCTTGAGAACACTCGCAGCGGTTCCAGCAACCCCGCACCACCTCGCAATCGTCCCACTGTCGTCCAAGGTGACGTTCGTCCTTCCAGTCCACCGAGGCGCGCGGCGCCGGATTATTACATTCAACCTGCATCCTCCAAGGAACAGAAACCCCGTCAGTTCGAGCACAAGAAGGTCTACAGTGTGGACGATGGCGGCGCAAAGCTCGTTGCAGATGTGGACTTGAGTGGCGGTGGAGAGAGACATCACAGGCGCAGGGAAAGCGGCGACAGGTCAGGCTACAATCGGAACACAGGATACGATCGTGGTCGGAAGATGTATCACCCAAGCGGGATCAGTGGAAAGACGTTGGAAGATGACAACGCCTTCTCGTACACCGATCCCGCAAGCATGTACAGGGATACTGAGCCAAGATGGCGTGAAACCAGGCCACGACGAGGTAGCGTTGACCGCGGCGGTGCTAGTCGCGAGCGCCCGGTCAGCATGATTGAACCATACGCCGATCCAAGAAGATCTACCAGAGATATTGGACCTCCGCCAAGCCAACGAGGCTGGGATAAGATCCAGGACCTAGGACGCAGCCGCAGCACAAGAGATCCAGTGCCACACTCACCTTCTCGGGGTGGCCGTGACAGAGACGAGTCTCGTGGACGTTACACTGACAGTCGAGACCCGTACTATATCGCGCCACGCAAGAGCTCAGCCGACAGGAGCAGGACTCAGGCTGTTCACCAGGACCGACCCACAGAGCGACACGATCACGAGTACGACGACCGTCACGAGCCGCGACACCGCGAGCGTCGACTTAGTGCCAGCAGACACAAAGACCGTAGCGTCTCGAGGCGTGGCTTTGGTGTACGAAGTGACAGCACTGATCGATATGGTCCTCGTGGTAGCGATGACAGCTTCGAAACTCGTAACAGAGATGTTGCAAGAGATTCTGGATTTGCCGATGGTAGTCGCAGGGATGTCACAGCCGATTCACAATACCCTGGAGAGCGCAAGTATCCACACGAACAGAAGCACAAGGATCACGGTCGAAGCTATGATGACCATGACCGTGACAGCGATCGTGACCGTCCTCGAAAGGATCGCGATGCCTCACGGGATGGTTACAGGGAGAGGCATCATCGACGCCGTGACAGTGAGCGGGATGACAAGAAAGACAGCGACAACAGTTTCTCAGGCGCAGCGAAGATTGCCGCTGGTGGTCTCGGTGCAGCCGCGACGTTGTTCGGCCTCAACAGGGAGAAGGGGAAGAAGGAAGAACGTGAACGAGAGGAGAGGGAAGATCAAGAACGAATGCGCCACCGTGAGCAGGATCGTCGCCACGATGAACGCAGGGAACGAGACAATGTTGAGCCCGAAAAGAGGCGACGTGCAGGCGGTTCCAATGAGGACGACAACCCATCTGACCGCCAACGGGCCACCAATGGTGATCCCGACCGTGGACTTGGATTCGCGTACGAGGGTTCTGGCGAGGGACCGAAGGCTCGCGAAGCGACTGCTGAGCCTGCCGTTCCTGGTGCACCATATGATATGCCTCCTCCGCAACCACCTCGCCCACAGCCACGTGCATACGATCGCGAGCAGACGTCGGACCGCGATTCTGACCGTCCCGAGAAGAATAAGCCTAACCAAGCACATGTACCACCCGCTGTCAACGATGCAGACGAGGACTACCGCCGTCGTATGGAGCAGGTCCAGCGCGAGCTTGGCCTTCCAGTCCAGGAGCACAACTCAGACTCTGATCCAGACCGCGAGCGACGCCGACGAGAGCGCGAAGCTCGCCATGCACAGCGTCAAGGCCGCGGGATGAACGGTCACCACAATGAGGCACCTAATCACTTTGACCAACCAGTGCAACCTTCTCAATCTGGCGGCCTACGTAGCAGCTTCGAAGACGATGCAAGCCAAGCACCAAGTCAAAGCACTTGGTCTTCAGCACCTACGAATAATGGTCAGAATGAGCTTAGACGCCGCCCCAGCATACTCGATTCGTCTATGGACCCTGGCCTTATGGCCCAAATCATCGACAACAGCCAGAGCGAGAAGCGGGAGAACCGCGTGCGTATCGTCGACCCTCCATCGGACGAGGAAGACAAGAAACCAAAGGGCATTTTGAAGAAGCCAACCGAGAAGTTCCCTGAAAACCCGAACGCTGTCCGTGAAGGCGTAGCTCCGTTGAAGGATGTATGTGTCACTCATGAATTCCCCTAAAATCTCAGAAATACTAACAGTATAGTCGCAGGCGCATAAGAAAGGCATCCCACCAGGAGCCCGCTGGACCAAAATCGACCGCCGCCTCGTCAACCCCGAAGCTCTCGAAAAGGCCAACGAGCGCTTCGAAGAGCGTCAAGACTTCGTCATTGTCCTCCGTGTCCTCACAAAAGAAGAGATCCAGAAACTCGCCGACCGCACACGTGAGATCAGAGGTAAGACTATCGAACCCTCCAGCCTCTCGAACTACACTGACATTCCACCTACAGAAGGAGCCCGCGCCCAAGAAGACAAGCACGAACGCCGCGCTTCCCGCCGCCGTGCCCGCAAGGACCGTGACGAGTACGAAGACGAAAACTCCGAGGACGAATACGCTCCTAGGAAACCTAAGATGCTTGAAGCGCCGTCGGCTCCTAGCCAGGGAGGCGCTTCTTCGGATGCAGATTTCATCCGCAGTGACAGAGAGAGGAGGGAGCGGGAGAGCGCTTACGCACCTTCGTCATCGGGAAGGGAGAGAAGTGACAGGGATTACTAAATGATGATGGGAGTGATGTGATTCCGGAGCATCAAAGACACATTGATTTGCATGGCACTGCATGGAGAGATGGAATCGCTGTTGAACGATGATGAGCGTTGGGGACGTTTTGGATGTTTTGTGTGTGGACCTGTTGTTTTAGCGGTTTCTTTCTGGCTACCTTTGTCCTCTCGAGAGGCAGTTTCTTTTTGAAGCGTTCACCATGGGATTGGAAAGGGAGCGGAAATCATACGAAGCGAATGGAAGATCTGAGACCAGCGATGGGTGTCTTTTTCTTTCCTTTGCCTTTTGTCTATGTCGCATCTGCTGGTTCTTCCCCGTGAGTTTACGTGAACAATAATGCCTGGGCTGTAACGGGGCGTGGAACTCCATCAGACGGTGCAATTTGGGATCAAGTAGTGGATGGAATGCTATTTATTACCCATTGAAGTCTGGTTCTTCGTGTTTGTCAACTACCGCTAAAAACTACATTTTGCAACGACAGGGAAGAATTGAATAAGCAGAATAGCAGATCGTTCCGCTTCGCACGCGCACACGCACACACACACAAGAGACCGTATCATCAGAGAATGCCTTACTTCCACGGCGCCAGCTTCTTGAACCCTCTCATGGCAGGGCTATCCGTCACGGTCTTCCAAACCTTTCGCTTCTGCAAACTCGGAGGACTTTCGCCTGCGCTTTCCTCCGTGCCGGTCCTAGTTCCACTCTGCACGAACAAATGTCCCTGGTCTTGCTCCAACGTCCACGTCACCCCGTAGTCTTTCCCTTGCGGTCCAGTGCCACAGCATCCCGAGAATGCTTCGTTTGGGGGCGAGTTGACTGCGAGAGAGAAGAGGTTCGGCGGTTCGGAGAAGTCCACGTACCACGTTCTGTGGCGGAAGAAGTAGAGAAGAGCCATGACGTTGAGAGCAAAGACCCCTATGAGGACTACGTGGAAGGCTTTCTGGTAGCCTGCACTGCCGCCGGAAGCATATTGCTGAGCGCTGATGGAGGCATTGAAAAATTGAGGTCTGCCTGGGTCAGGGAGGGTGTTATTCGGAGCCTCGAGTTGAGTGTAATTCCAGTAATGGATGAAAGGTGCATCCGCGGTGGATTGTAAGAGTGTGCAGCCGGAGAGCACGGCTAAGGCTTCAGCTAGCGATGGTCTCGTCGGATCAAGTGCAGGTTTGCGGAGCATCAGTTGGCTCAGTAATCTAGCATTGGAGCTTTGGCCATCGAACGAACCATCGTTGAGCGATAGGGCAGTTCCCATTGCCCAGCCGACATTCGGCCAGTCGACGCTGAGGGCGTCCAGAGTGCGGCTAGTTGGTACATCTGGGTGGTCGTGAATGTATTGCATAGAGCCTGGTACTGCCGAATCACTGCAAACACCTTCCAAAACTGCTCCTTGGCCGCTGGCTTGGTAGCTGGTGTAGCAATACCCAGTTTGAACGACTTGCAGTTGGCAAAGGGCATAGTCGAGGCCGCTCGTTGTGTTTTCCCCTTTGCTCAGAACGTAAACGGATTTGCGAGTGAGGTTCCCTGAACTCGCAGCAAGTACGGTGTTGTAATCCTGGGGAAGTTTCATAAACACAGGCGAAGGCTCTCCATATTTCTCTCCCCACTCAAAAACATCATCAAGAGCAGTGCTGCCCATGTAGGGGTAAGGATGAGTTTTGGTGTAGACAAACTGTTTTGGCCAGCTGGCGTGATCGAGTGGCTCTTGAATGGCATTCCATTTCTCGAAAATAATCGGAGCGAGGTGTTTTTCGGAAACGGTGGCGCAAAGTGAATGGACGACTGGTGACGAGACAGAAGCGTTGATAGTGTATCTACCAACTCCGTCTAGATCTTTCGGCTGGGAGATCATATTCGACGGGTTCCTGGCAGCAGAGATTACTCCGGTATGCGGATAAGCAATGCTCACGTTGTTGATGATGATTCCTGTGCTGGGGTCTGGCAGGACTGCAGCAGTATGGTCGAGTTTGTTGCCTACCCATGGCGCTATCACAGTGGTGTCATTCGACAACCACGCAGTTCCGCTAGGCCTGTTAGATGAACTGGAGTTACGTCCTTTGTCAGACCACATTCCAAGGTAGGTGTAATAGTTTTTGTAAGCCGCCGCGGCATGTTCAAGGGATGAACAGGTTTCGTTATGGTGTTCCGGATCGTCTTTGAGCGGGACTGGAATGAAGCAATCCTCTGCAATGTGGATGGGGTTGGCGAAACTTGAGCGTACGATTCCCTGCAGTACACGCTCATGCCATTTCCCAGCTATCAACTGAGGCTGTACCAGAGCAGCGGCTGCAGACGTGTAGAGCATCGCAAGCAAAGCAGCAAGAATAGATATCAAGCCTAGAGTGCTGAGGCTTGCGTAACGAACACTTTCCCAGCGCGACAACATGGTCCCGGGTTGGGCAATCCACCCCCTCATGCTGAGTTCGGCTAGAGTGACACCAGACCGCCGACGTGCACTCGAAGCTCTTCTGGAGAGCTCTTGATCGACCATAGCAATGATCACCGTCACGAAAGACAGCTCAATGGTCTTCGCAAGGATGGCAGAAATCAAAGTCGAGGAGGATGGTGTCAATTTTCCATTGGTGGTTATAGCCTTGTAGTCTGGCCCGATCAAGGCCACTGCGACAAATGTCCCGGAAAGAAGTGTGGAGTATACGGACAGAATGATTGTAATGATTGACGACCAGGACCTGCGGCTCCCTTTAACACCCTTGACACTTTCGCACTTGTGATGCGCTGCAAAGTCGCCATAGGTAGAGTGGAAAGTTGACACACTGCGGTGTTTGCGAAGGAGGCTGGCTTCGGGATCCTCCTGAATTAAGGAGATCTGATATGGTGTTGAAGATTCCGGGCGAGGTTGGTTTTGAGAAGAGTTGAGAGTGTTTGCCGGCGATATTCCGCACTGTGTAGATCCAGAGAATTCTCGAGTTGATGGTGGTGATTTGTAACCTTCTGAGGCGGTTGGCGTCTCCTTAGGGAGCGGCGCAATGTCATTGTCAGAATCATGGGACGGCCTGTCGCCAGAGCCTACGTCAATGCCCAGGCCGTCCATGTCCATGCCTAGGTCTGCCATGTCGGCGAGCGGGACAAACCAAGTGTCGTCGTGCTCTCGGTGTACATCCATCGATCGAGGATCGTCCATTGTCGAAGGTCTGAAAGTGAGGGTTGAGAACAACAACAGAGGAGCAACTTGTGCTGGTCTTCAGCAAGCGGAAACGGTGCGACGGATCTCGTCGAGACTTGCCGGCTGCCGGTAGAGGGGACTTGCCAGGTGACAAGGGAGGCCGCAGAAATCGCCTAGCAGCAGACTCAAGGTCGGAGCCGAGATCACAAAAAACGGGTAGTCGCAGCGGAATGGTGGTGGTATTGCGACTGTTCACCAAACAGATGATAGGTCCGCGCTGAGACCAAAATCCCGGGGCGCCGAGCACGCCAACTGTTTGTGAGTAGACTGTGGCACAATGCCCGCGTGTATTGTCAAGTAGAACTTGCGCGTGTGTTGAACGTGGCGCAGTGCTGGTGTGCACCTTGGGGAGGAATCGAGTATGGTTCAGGACCTACCTGCGCTCAGTATGAGAACGCGCGATCGAGGATACATTCGTGCAGTAGCCGATTATGAAGATGTATGAAGTGGACGAGGGAGTGGTCAGGTTATGAGTGAACGGTTCAAGTATGAACATTACGCCAGTGGGCTGTGTAAGTGTTTGCGCCTTGCGGGCACGTGGACAAGGCTCGAGGGCGAAGTGGTCTAAATCGGGCACCGTCATCACGATACGTCAACCGGTCACATGCTTGCGAAGACTTGGCGGGCAAGGCAATGTTAGTGAAGTGAGCGTCGCACTAGGTGTGAGGCAAGCACATGATACCGAGGGGCACGGCCTGAAACGTGAAGGGGGAAACAAAACAGCCCACTTTGTCGAGCGAGTAGCGCGGCAGCAGTTTGGCAGGTGCAGTGTAGAGTGCCTCAGGAGACGGGCAAGTGCTGCCCAAGATAGGGGCGCTGCGCCAATCACCTCACTCCGATGTAAGCTCTGCTGTCTGCAGGATAGCTCAAGCCGCACTTATGCCGGCGAGGGTGAAACAAGGGTCTGGCCTTCGTTTAGTCGCCGCCAAGTGGCCTCCATTGGGGAAAATGGTATGGCACTTAAACGACTAACGCAGACACCCCTCGCTCGCCTTTCGCGTGCTTCGCTGCCCTTGCGCTGCTTTGCTGCTTTGTGCATATTCACAAGCATTTGCCCTCTTTCACCGTCCCATCCACTCGCTTCGCCAGACGAAACGCAGCTGCGAGCCATTCCAGCATCCGCGAGACATCTCTAGCGGTGAACACCCACCCGAACTATTGTACATCTGTTTGTGCTTCGAAAGCTGCAACAACATCCCCGAACACTCTCGGCCTCGATAAAGACCGTCCTTTCACGGTCGCATATGACCTGATCTCACGACGGCTGCGAAACTAATTTTACACTCCCCTTTCGAGCCAGTTCACACTGGAAATCGATCCTCGTCACACCATGGAGCAAGCATATGCAGGCGCCGACGCGCAGGGCGTCTCGGCGACGCATGCGCTTTCCAACAGCCACATTGATGGCACCAATGGCTCACTGGCCGAAAAACACATCGAGTACACCACTCCCAGACCAATTGGATCGAGCAAAAGATCGAAGAGTTCTAGGAATGGCGGAGGTGTCGAGGACATAGCCCTTTGCGCAAGTCCCGCTGGATTCGCGACGCGCAAACAAAAAGGACACACAGAGACGGAGAGCATTGGTGGGCTGCTCCGTCAGGCCATGGTGAACCACCAGCTGGGAATCTCTCTCAACCTTATTCTTCTGGTCGCCTTGACTTATCTGCTCTTCCCGAGCCTGCGAGACCGTGTGGGTGCTTTTTTCACTCTGCAGTACCCGACAGGGCAAGCAGGTGAATTCTCACTGGGCCCGAAAGACACGTACCTTGTGGTAGGATATGTGGTGCTTTTCACGGGGTTGAGAGCGGCTTGCATGGATTATGCGCTTTTGCCGCTCGCCAGCATGCTCGGAATCAGAAACAAGAAAACCAAAGTCAGGTGCGTCAGGGACATTCGCGCGTGTTTCGATTTAGTTCAATGCTAACATTCCGTTAGGTTCGCGGAACAAGCATATCTCCTGCTCTACTACGTTTTCTACTGGAGCTGGGGCCTCATGGTGTTTATCCAAGATACTCCCGAGTCCACAGCAACTACCTTCGTCGGCAAGGCCAACGATCTCTTGATCTCCCTCTGGCGCGACTACCCTCGACTTTTGCTTGGAACATCATTGAAGCTCTACTACCTCTCGCAAACCGCCTTCTGGGTACAACAGATCTTTGTTATCAACATTGAAGAGCGCCGCAAGGACCATTGGCAGATGTTCACGCATCACATTGTCACAGTCGCACTGCTCGTCTTCTCTTACGGATACAGGCAAATGCGTGCTGGCAATGCAGTGCTTGTACTCATGGATGTTGTTGACCTCATCTTCCCGGTATGTCTTTCTCAGCACCTATTGTGATAGTACTTTGCTAATTTTGATTCGGTAGCTCGCCAAGATGCTGAAGTACATGAAATGCCAACAAGCTTGCGACGCCGCTTTTGCCCTCTTCGTGGTCCTCTGGTTCGCAGCTCGACACGTTGGTTACCTCTCGATTTGCTGGAGCATTTACGCCCACGTCGCCACGGTCACAATGCCGTACGGCACTTACAGCACGTCAGACTCGTCTCGTTTGAGCCCCGATGGCGGCAAGGAGATGATGGATAATCTGCTCCAGCCGCTGCTTAACCCGTCCGCGAAGACCGTTGCTTTCAATTCTGAGATCAGGAGCCTGTTCCTCGGACTTCTACTTGGATTGCAAGCCATCACCATTGCATGGTTTGTCATGATCTTACGGGTCGTAGCAAAGGTGTTGCAGGGCCATCCGGCTGACGATTCGCGCTCTGATGACGAGGGTGAGGGAGAAGACGAGCAGGTGGAGGACGACGATGAGCTGAAAGTACCCTCATCCCAGCATGAGGGCGGTGTTCCTTACAAGCTTCGCGCCGAGCCACAAGCAAATGCTGGCGCTGAACGGAGGTTCATTGAAGTGACAGCCAGCTCAGAAGACCTGAAGTTCACTTCATCGCGTCCCTCAAGCTCAGCCAAGTCTAGCAGCAAACGCAAGGGCAAGGGAGGAATCTCGTCTGGCTTGAACTTCGGCGAGCACAAAGACATCCTGAACCGCATCGGATGTCTGAGCGACGAGCAATTGGCGCGCGAGAAGGAGTTGAGAGAGGGCAAGGAGGACGGCCGCAGGAAGTAGGACTTCTGGGATCTGCCTCCTGGCCGATATCTCGATCCGAAAGTCCCGGATGGCGAAAAGCGAGTCGTAGGCTATTGCCATTAGCGAGTATGTGCATTTAAAAGCGTCTACCAACTATAGAAGTATAGATTGCTTTGGGTTTTTGGGGTCGTAATCGTATTTCCGGGTGTTGAGCCACGTGCTATCAGTGATCGTGGATCATCTTCCTCGCTGCTATCCATTGGAACTCATTCCCTCCATCAGCATCACTCTCCAACACCTCTTCCTTCTCGATCTCAAACCCAACATCAACCAACATACTCATATTCTCCTCCGCCCCGAATCCACTCCAAAAGATCCCATGCCCCATCATCTCCCCATAAATTTCCTCTTCATCGAACGTCGCGAAATTACACACCAGCAAGCCTCCAGGCTTTAGCCAGGAGAACATTTTTGCTAGCATAGGTTTCTGTTCAATCCGTGGTAAATGGAACAAAGTGAAAAAGCACACGACGCCATCTAGGCTTCCCGTCTGAAATGATAGAGTTGCCATGTCGCCTGCGACGAAGGTTGCTAAGGGGTACCGACTGCATCGGGCTTTCGCCATGGCGATTTGCACGCTGGAGATGTCGTTTGCTAGCACGCGGGCACCGTGTGAGAGGAGTAGTTGAGTAATTGGGATGCCGGGGCCGCAGCCTAGTTCTAGTATCCTGGGTGGCGAGGATGGCGACGACCATGATGAGCTGCTTTGGAGGACTTTGAGGGCGTATGCTTCACGAGGAGAGTGCTGTTTGCTGACCCAGTCTAAGTACCAGGCCGCTATGTGATCGTAAGCTTGCGTATTGACGAGTTTGGCATCGGACATCTTGAGATGTTTGCTGGCGTTGATGTTGTTCAGACTCGGGAGAAAATTGGCACAGGTTGGCCTTTTGAATTGAGCGATATACTGAGTTTGCCCTCTGCGAGTCTACACAACACATGGACGCTTTTGGAAGCCTATCGGCCTAGAGACTGAGGCACATAGGAACAGGGGTCGTCCGCAATCTAAGGTTACGCGGATAGATGGCCTACCGCAGATGGTGCGACTCGCTTGTGCGCGAAGGATTCCTGCCGCCTGGGTGGATCAGCTCTCGCGCGAAATACAATGAACTCAAGCATTCCAGCGAGAGCGCATGATCCAAATTTGAGGACACTTGCTTGAAGGGACAAGTGAATCTTCAATATGATCCAGCCGGGCCTGCAAGACTCGAGCCGGATAACACATTTTTCGAGAGCTGGAATTGTTGTCGAGACGTTGCGTGATGCGAGAGAATGCTCTGTTGACTTTGCTAGGCTCCATATTTATTTGTATTCTTTCCTGTCAAATCCTTTCTTCACACTCCATGTTCGAACTGATTTGTCTGCCGCTCGTGTACTCTGCTTTGTAGAAATGGAGGCTGGACCACCGTAGATGTGATAGGCTTCATTCGCTAGGATGCGGCGCCACGCCGATGCAGTGCGCAGATCAGCCCACTGTCCGAGCTGACATTGGCTGAATGCTTGTTGACCATCTCATGCACGACGCATCGGACCATGGACCAGCGCATTGGAGTACCGTAACAATGCCGCCGAATAAAAGGGTTCAGCCTGGCAACATCGATCGGCCTCTCAAAGACTACGACGCTGACACACGATGGCGCTCGAAGCCTCTCACCCCTAACAACGTTCTGGTGTCCGACATTCGTTTGGAGTCTTTGAGAGCAGATCGTGGACCAATGCTTGAAGCGAACGAGCAAATACCTTCTCTGCTCGTCTCAGATACTGCTTGTCAAACATCCGCTGCGGGCGTTGCGAGAGCAGCAGAAGCGTCTGCGAATCCAATCGAGGAGCACAGGTTTCTACGGCTGGAAGATGACTTCGGATGGATCAGACATCTTCGGTTGGAGAAGTCGCAGAAATCGCTGGACGAGTCCGAACATTTTCCACAATGCCGCTGGATTCATTGCTCCTCGAAGTATCCGGAATACCTCGGCGGATTCCTCTATGCTCTCACCAAGGACTCGAATGCTGTGTCTGAAAGCATGCAACTGCTCGAGATTGCTATCCAGCAAAAACAGCGATTTTCCAAGCACGGCAAACACTTTGTACCATTTTTGGCGCCATTGACGTCTCAGTACCAAAGTAAAACCGGGCCATCATATCCAATGCTCATGTCCACGCCTTGGCTCGATTGGTCGATTAATGGACAAACTCCGCCACTACGATTTCAGGTCGACCGCAAAGAGGGTTATCATTCCTCACGATCTGCTTGCCATCCGTTGCGGTCTCTACTTGCATACTACTTCCGGCTGGAAGACACCCGAGAGAGAGATCGATCACAAGTGTTCACGAAGCACAAGCCATGGACCACTAATCGCGAGATTGATCTCAAAATTCGACAATGGTATGGTCACTATCCTACATCTCTGAATGTGGATGAG
This sequence comes from Cladosporium sp. VS III D KN 1, assembly GCA_019775635.1. Taxonomy (NCBI): domain Eukaryota; kingdom Fungi; phylum Ascomycota; class Dothideomycetes; order Cladosporiales; family Cladosporiaceae; genus Cladosporium; species Cladosporium sp. VS III D KN 1. Next base: position 52,263 of record JACWFN010000062.1, read on the forward strand.
TTGTGGCTGCTAGCAGTTGATCCCGAGCATATCGTCACTTTCTCGTCCAACCAGACGTGGAAGGCACGATGGCCTCCCTTACAGCTCACCTCTCGTATAAGTGACGTCGCTTTCAGGGACATCAGAAACATGTTCTATCGCTCGCAAGAGCATAAAACACAGGAGTACACGGCCATGACGCATATCATCACTTCGCTGTCCGGTGCAATGGGCATGATGCATCGCAGCTTCTGGCAGGATTTACCGTTGTGTGTTACGGATAGATACGCTGGGCATCTGGGACATCTACAATACAGATTACATCGCGCACCAAGTACTAAGCTCGTGATGGATCTGCTGGCCTGTCAAGAGGAGCTTAACATTGTCATTCAGATCACTCAACAGCAGCTCGATTTAATAATGCAGATACGATCGCTGACGGCGGAATTTGAAACACAGCCTCAGCATCCGTTGGAGCGAGCGCGCTCAGCAGATCGCGCGGTTCCGAACGTAAATCTACCAGGCGAAGATCTTACAGCTCCGCGCCACAGAGCTACGTATCGACAGTTGACAGCCTCCCATTTCAACGATCCACTTGCTAAACTTGAAGACAATCTGCAAAGAGAACTTTCGGATCTCAAAGACCTACGCGACAACGCGAACACGCTTGTCTCGAGAACAATTCAACTGGTCAACATCCGCCTCGAGGATCACGGCAAAGCCATCCTTGTCTTCACTGTCGTTACCATCATCTTCCTGCCTCTCAACTTCGTCACATCCTTCTTCGGAATGAACACAGTAGATATTAGAGAAATGACCGGCACACAATCTCTCTTCTGGTTGGTTGCAATCTGTGTGACGGCCGGTGTCTTAGGTGCTTCGGTCTTCTTCGCCTTTCAGGGCGGCAACATTTTGGAGAGGCTGCATATTTGGCTCGACGCAAGAAGGGAGAGGAAAACGAATGCAGAATCGACGCCGCAAGGACCTCTGCCACTCAACGGACTGGTCAATCTGGCTGACATTGATCGTGCTAATATCTACAAGCTGTGATCTTCGGCCATGTCATTCTTCCGGAATGGTCGTGACAAGCGCATTCACTGTCTTCAATGACGGCCATCTACCAGTGTCATACACTATAATCTCACGAGTGTATTTACACGATCGCAAAAGGGGTACCAGGCTTGTGACACAAGAGATGCATCGTGTACAACTGCTTGCGGTTACGTGCGTTTGCAATCCGGCTTCCCACACCGTGGCGCAACATCCTTTCTTTCATCTGATGCACGTACATGCAGCTTTGCGGTCCCACCAAACGGTAGGCCGCTGCCATGATACTGTTCGGCATGCAGCGTCAGGGGCGGTCCTGTAATTTGCAATCCGCGCAAACGTATGCAGCGATTTGTCTGGCTTGCACTGCTGCTATCCGTCTGTGTATGCATGTCAGCGTTTGTCACATCGCAAGCAACTCAGGACAGGTCTTGAATCAAGGATGACTGTTTCTGGCATCAGAGATAAGGTATATATGAGCACTCTTACCGTCACACAACCAGATCAACTATCCATACGCACCAGCTTCTGGTCCGCTCAAACCTGGACGAGCATGCTGCCTTCCCAGAAAGACAACGCCCCAACGGGGCCGCAAGTCGCAACATCATCTCCAACACCACGCCTCAACTACTTCATCTCGCGAAGCAATGGAAACATCGTCCCCCTCATTCCCGCCGACGAGCTACCTTACAAAGTCCGGCTTTTTGGGGTTCAAAGGGTCATGAGGATGGAGGAAACCCACGGTATGAACCATGTTGGCACGCATCCAATCACTGGCCAGTCTTTCAAGCTGGAATCCGACATCTTGCACACATCCGCGGATGCTACGATCTCAGAGCGTAGGAACGTGGTCGCCCCAAAGCAGCTCTTCGTGGAGTCGGACAGGAGCCCATCTACGCCAAACAGAGGGCAGGTTCCTTCACGACAGCAGCCCGCCTCTGCGACTGCAGTCTCATGGCGCAGTGCCAATGATACGCCTTCGCCCAAGCCATTGATCACTGCCGGCGATACTGTCACCCCGAACTCGCCATCCCTGATTCACACTCCACAAACAACCCTCAAGACCACTCGTACCTTCACATCATCTCCGTCCAGCAGCTCGTCCGAGCCAGGAGACAAAGTGTACTGCACACACTGGATTCGCCACGGCGAGTGCGATTACATGCAGCAGGGCTGCCGCTACAAGCACGAGATGCCGGACAAAGAGACCCTTGCGAGCATTGGGTTCAGGGTTGAACCTCGCTGGTGGCAGGAGAAGAAGGCTGTGAGGCTTGGTCAGAGTGCCCGTCCGACCGTGGGTCCAGCGATGAAACCATCTGAGTGGTTGAACAAGAGAAAGTCTAGTACCGGTAGTTTGAGTGGTGATGACTCTGTGAGGGGATGTGACTTTGAGTCTGAACCACAGTCCGGATCTGTTGAAGATCCAGTCCTCACTGCAGGCAACAGAAGAAGAATTCTAAAGCCACGCACGACGAGAGGTCCGAATGCAGCGTCTGAGGAAGGTGGAAGCCTCGCTGTGATACAGCCAGCAAAGACTTCATGGTCATTTAATAACATCGACACGCCAACCTCAGCCCCTCCGAAGACAAAAGGAGCTGAGGATCCCGCTCCTCCTCTTTCCCCTGGCAGCGACCTTATCAACCTTGACCCAGTCAGCCCAACGATAGCATCTCCTTGCGCTACTCATACCACTACGGATCGTGATGATGCTCTACAGCTGCGATTTCTAACATCTCGAGTACCGTCTCTCGCGGAGCCCAGCAGCAAGCAGCCCACGAAACCAACTCGCAAAGTCTTTGTCCCGGCCGGCGAGTCGATGGACTTTCACATCGCAGATGCTCGCAAGCACGCAAAATTTCAAGAAAAGCCAGACCGCAAGAATCAACGTCGCAAATCAACAGATAAGCCAAAGGGCCAGACGAAAAAGGACACCGCGAGACGGTCTTCAATCGCACCAGAGCCACTCGTTGTCAGAAAGCGGGCCGATGTCAAGACTGGACTCCTGGCTTCCAAGCACGCACCACAACCTGACACTGCGAACGTCTCGAAGCACGCTGATGTCAAAACTGGACTTCCAGCCTCCAAGCACGCACCGCCGCAACCCGACACCGCAAACGTCCCAAAGCGTGCCAATGGTCAAAGCGGACTTCTGGCTTCGAAGCACGCGTCAGGACCTGACACCGCAAAAGAAGCGGAGTCGTCGCGTGCAGCTGACACTTCTTCGACCGCCAAGTCGAAACCTCCGCCTTCGCGTCCGAAGAGCAAGGGCAGGAACAAGTCACCGGAAGCTACACGGCAGGGACAGAAGCAGGCTTCAAAGAGCGCCTGTCGTCCCAGGAGAGCGACGCCCAAGAGGTCTCAGGCTTACGGCTCGGGTTATCCTCCTCGTGGAGATGTCTACATTCAAAAGGCGCCACCAGTACCAGAGGAAATTGACTGATCCGAGCGTGTCAAATTCCGAGGCGATGCTACCATGCAAGATGCGGGTACGGAAGTGGGAGAAGCTCTATTGAGGCTGTTTTGACGTTTTTGCGTGGACTACTGTATGCTACGTACTACCCATAGGTACAAATTGAATTACGGTATACACTGACATTTTACAATCTATTTCTCTCCCATTTCCTCCCGCTCCTTGTGATCTTACGAAAGCTCAAACTCTCCACTCGTGCCATCAAAAGCGGTAATCTTACCACCAAGTGCTTTCGCGTCACCATAGTACTTGAGCCTATAACGACCGGCCAAGCCATCAGTCCTCGTCATGAGCTCGCCATGCGGATCTTCCTGCGCTGCGATCGCGTCTCGCCACGCTCCAGTCTCCCACTTGGTCTCCCAGCTGATAGTGACCTCACTCGTTCCAAGAACGGTACTAGTCCTTGTCCACTCGTAGACAAGACTCCAATCCGCGTCGTTCCGCACCTGCATCCAGACAGAAGTATCGGCGTCGTACTTCTCAACGGCGGCGAAAGTGCCGCCGAGCCGGAAATCGTTGCGTGGATTGGCTCCTACGAAGCGGGCGCTGATGGTTTCGCCACTGATGTAACGGGGCTTGACATCGGTGGTCACATCGCCAAAGGATTTGAACAAGGGAGCTCGGTCGACTACAACGGGCGTTATGAAGCTGAGGCTATTGTTGACGTTGATTGGCGGCGGCGGACCGATTTCTGCTGTGGGAAAGTTTGAGGCCGATGAGTCGAGTTGATGTAGGAACGTAAGAGTCTGGTTGATATATCCAGCCAGTGTGTGTGGACCGTAGAGAGTCGAGGCGCCTTCGTAGCGCTGGATCTGGTATTCTTCGTAGGTTGTGATGTAGTGACTGTAGGTGTTTGCTGGGCCGCCAAGTACGGCTACCGGCTCATCGTTTGTAAGGTCGGAGAAAATTGTTTTGGCTTCGTGTTTGACAGCATCTCTCCAACGACGCCCAGCCATGGTTGTTGCTTCGCCCGGCGACACGATTATGAACATTTGGCCCACTCTGAGAAGCTGAACGTCAACAATGTTTGGGCTCCACTCATAAGGACTGTCACTCTCGCCGACATCCAGAAGGATAGGCTTAGGTGCTTGACATGACACCTGAGTCTCATTCGGAGTATGCACCCTGTTGCCAATTGCAGACCAAAGTGGATTGGCGTGAGGGTCGCCTGGCTGAGCTTGTTTGAAATCGAAAGCGCCGGGACCATCGGTTGTGCCTGCGGCGAACGAGTAGCCCATTGCTGCTGGGCAGGTCCTGACTTGCGTTCCGTTGGGAAGAATAAATTCCAGATGGCTGAAATCGACAAACTGATGGAAAGGTTTTACTGCTTGGCCACGGATCGGCGTAAATGCGGTACGGTTCTTCCAAAGAGTATGTGCGCCTTCATATTGGCGCCATCCGATCTCGTAGTTAGATGCTGTACCACCATCATTCCGTCCCCAGTATGGTCCACGACCATGGCAAGGCTGGGTGATGTTGCCGCACAGACTCGTCTTGAAGTCGCACGTCTCGCCAGCATGTTCACCATACTCACAATATGCGCCGAGAACATTTGGAGACGTATCGCCAACATTGGCTTGACTGAATCCGGCAACAAAGTGTGGATCATTCGTAGACTTCTCGAAGAGATCGGCTGCGACTCCTTTGTTGTCGCCCGTGACGAGTGTGTTGTTGCCATACATACTAGTGCCATGGACAGGGAACCATGTGAAGACACCAATATCTTTCGATTCACCTTCGGTAGCGTGACTAAGACGAAGTAAAGTCATGGTCTTGTCCACATTGTGCTGGTACTGAGCACGCTCCTCTTCGGAATTGGCAAGGTAAGAATATGGGCTGCGATTCGTGTTGGCGTCTTCGATCTCAGTGGTGCCTACTTCAAGGTATCCTGGCGCGAGATTTTGATGTGCGAGCTTGATGGACAGCACAGCGCCATCGACAATGGCTTGGTAAGAAGGCTTGTTGAAACCCTTGCTGGTGATTTGAGGCAACAGGTAGTTCAACCATGCACCTGGTCCGCTATGCGAGTGTGTTCCGGTCACAGCTACATTTTGCGTGCCATATGCAGCATATTCGCCGCCAAGTTCTGCGAGCGCCTGCAGGATTCCATATCTTACCGCAGTGTCGCCAGACTGGGTGTCTAGGACAAGGTATGCGAATCGATCCGCTGGTTTGTTCGCATCTCCAACGATGAAAGCGCGGGAGTATAGGCGCTGTCTGACTCCAGTTCCTTGTTGTGCTGGATCTGCATAGCCCATGAAATTTATCTCGACCACTGGCCCGGTGATATCTGCCTTGCCAACGCCAACGAGATACTGGTCACCATTGCTCTTCTGCAACAAGCTTTGTGGCAAATCAGCGCCCAGCCAGCCTTTCAAAGCATCAAGCGGCGAGTGTCCGCTCCGGCTCTCATAGGGAGCATCGTCCACAATGCGTACGGTCAAAAAGATGGTTGTAAGCACGAGTAGCAAGCCAGCGGCCAGCACGGCGAGAACCGGAGTGCGTGGCATTGTCGATGGTCTAGTGCAGGTGTGAACAGTCCTACTCTACAGCGACGTCCATTTTGCGTGCTTACTGCTACACAAGAGAGCCCGTCACGAGAGCGCTGAGTTGCTACCTGCGGCGGTGGGAAGGTCGATGACACGCGCTCTTCGCTGCTCGCAGCCGCGTGCGTCGGTGTCCGCCCATCTCGATGACATCACGTGCTGGCCCGCGCTGGCACCTTGATGGCGCGACGTCGGAGGCTCTGACGACTGGAAGTGAGACAACGAGCCATTTGCTCCTCCTGCTCCACACTGTACAACAGCACCTTTGCCTTCACCGTCCTCACGCTCCATCGCCAAGTACGTGGCAGGCTGCTCGACCTTCGACGCCTCTCTAGCTTCGATCCGCTGGGCTGCAGTCTACTGCAGTTCGTCCGACTCTGCATTGCGGCCCGCCACCCGTGAGCGGATCTCTCGAGCATGTGAACGTCTCATCGTGAGCCACGTCAATCAAACAGACACCTCACTTTTCGGCCTGCAGCGCCGCATCGAAGCGGCTCCCCCAATGCCATCGTTGGGCTCATTGGCTGCCCGATGCTTCCTTGACCCCGTCGTAGACCTCGGGGAATCTCCTGGAGACCCCAAGCGACCTATACAGATTTGGGTCTTCTAATAACTCCGTGCTGGACGGCGATGCATTCCGCATTCCGTTTACGTGCTCATGCAAGTCAACCCAACCTGACTACGACCGACAAGTCACCTTTGTCCGTGCTATCTTTGTGTGTGTCAGGCTCTAGAGACCATCGGGTCTTCTTCGTGACCTTCGACGTGGCGTACACGACGATGGCACGCTCTAGAGAGAGTGGTCCCGGCTTGACCCTTCCATCCACTCGGCTCAGTGCTTGTGCGACTCCAGCGAGTCGGTAAATTGAGGGCACTCAGTCGGGTTTTGTGCTCCACGCTTTCGTATGCATCAATGCGCCCCGAGCGGCAGCATCGTCGTGTGTTGTCATCTTGAGCCCTCGAGATTACCCGCCGTCAGATTGCGTTACTGCCCATATGCGTCTGTGAGGCAGCGTACCTCCATACCAGGCGCACTGACGCAGACAGCAAGACTCACGTTCTGCTATTCCTCGGCTTACTATCCGAGTTGCCTCCTACTTTCCCGTCTGCCATATAGACTGGCGATGGCGAACACAGCTGCGAGATAAAATCACTCAATCATCCATTGAACAGCCAAGTGACACTGCTGACGCTGTGCATATCACAATCACAATCAACATGCCGTCAGAGAATTTGCAAGACATTATCAAACGTTACAACTTTGCCGGAGTCTCAACCACAACATGGCAAGACCCTATGGCAAGCGTTTTACCCTATCGAGGTGGCGGCAAGTATACAGTGTCGCCGGAAGCTGTGTCGAAATCGTACACCCCATCATATAGATATCCCATCAAGCCTCCAAAGCCTCCGGAGCCAAGTAGTGATGAGGATTCGGACGGCGAAAACGAAGACGATGGCAACGACGGTAAGCACGAGTAACTTTTTACGAATCACTTTTTACTGATTGATCATAAGAAGTAGTCGATGCAGCTGCCGAGAAGGTGGAGTCGACAGAAACAGATCAACCTACTTCCACTGAAGACACGCCACCACCACCGCCACCACCATCGGACGAAACTTCAGCTCCGGCAGAAGAGCCAGTGGCAACAGACGATAAAGAAGGCGACGGCTCTCAACCACCAGCAAATGACGACAAGCCTCCGACTGAGGATGCATCGCCAAATGACAGCACCGATTCACCTCCCGAAGCACCAGCGGCTGAAGCAGCAGAAGCAGAAGCTCAAACTGAGGAAGCAGCACAGCCAGAACCCGATCAAACAGCTGAGGACTCTCCAAAGGAAGAAGATGCAAAGCCGGCCGATGATCCTTCCCCGCCGGTAGATACAAAAGAAGTTGAAGATGCTTCGAAGCAAGAAGACAGAAGTCCAGCAGAGAATTCTACGACTCCAGCAGAGACAAAGGCAGATGAGGACTCACCAAAGGAAGGCGATGCTTCAGCCTGCACGGAGCCAGAGACACAGCCAGATGAGAGCCCACCAAAGGAGGCCGATGCTTCAGCCAACACAGAGCCTGATGCCGACAAAGACGCAGCTCCAGCAGCTTCGATCGATCCTCCCAGCGATGTACCTAAAGAGGACCCTGTTGAAGAGAAAGCCGCAGAGCCTGAAGACTCAGCAACTGCAACAGAGCAGCCTGTCGGCGGGAAAGGTGAAGAAGCGCCTCCGCCTGCGCCCGACCCACCTGTCAGCACATCGGAGGACCCTCCTGTCTCCGTAGACAATACTGCGGACCCGTCAGTCGAGCCAACCGCCCCAGCTTCTCCACAAATTGACAAGAAAGTCAGCTTCGCACCAGACACGCCCGAACCAGCAACTACCAAGCGTAAGAAGAAAGATTCTGCGAAAGACAAGAAGAAGAAAAAGAAACAATCCGCGAGCAAGGCGAAGCAATTACCAGACGACATTGTAGCCGTCGTAGATGAAAGCGCAGCCAAGGTCGTGGATCCTGATGCAGCATCACCTGACGATATTGTTGCAATTGTCGATGAAGGTTCTGAGAAACCAATTGAGGCTGAAGCAGAACCTGCAACACCGGAGGCACCACCAGAGGTACCGCCGGAGGCACCGCCTGCCGATACACCTATGGTTGAGCCTGCTTCGAAAGAGACTTCTGACGAGGCTTCTCCTCAAGCAGATGCGGCTGAAAAGGAAGAGCCAAAACCGAACGTCGACGAGGCGCAGCCAGTAAAAGCAGAAGAAGAAAAGAAGGATGCAAGTCCCGAGTCGCCAGAAGTTGAGGCCACAGGCACCGATCCAGCATCCTGTGATGATCCGTCGCCACCACCAGCGACTGAAACTTCGAATGAGACTGTGTCGGAAGACTCGCAGCCTCCTGCAAAAGAGGATGGCGTCGAATCGACCGAGAAACCGAACGTCAAAGCCATGGTCGCGATCTTCGAGAAGTCGTCGGAGGTAGTCGAGCCTGAGAAGAAGGAGGACCCACCCTCCGCTCCTGCGCCTGCCCTTACCGAGGAAACGACTACGACAAATGAAGAGCACGAAGAAGTTGCACAAGCAGCAGAGGAAAACGCAACAGCGGAAGCGCAACCGCAGGAAACTGCAGAAGCTTCTTCGGAAACAGCTACCGATGCTAAAGATGCTGAACCAGAGACAAAAGATGAAGAAGCGAAAGCGGAGCCAGAGCAACCTGCTTCAACCGAGAGTGGAAGCGATGCACAGGAGCCCGCATCCACCACCACCACGACCGACGAAAAGCCTGACGAGGTAGAGACTCAAGAACCTAACATACCGAAGGAAGAGTCGAAAGAAGCCGCCGAGGAGCCCTCCGCTAAGGACGACAAGGACGAAGGTCAAGGTCAAGACGCGACTGCAGAGCCTGGGCCGGAGCCCGAGAAGACTGAAACCAGCGGAGATGAGCCTGTCACCGACACTGCAACGGATCCTCCTGCTACAGAGGGCGATGACAAAAGTGAGACTCCGGCAGAAGATGCTCAAGAAGCAGAGACGAAAGAAGTTGCTGCTCAAGAGTCTCAGTCCGAAACCGCCGAGAAGAAGGCTGAGGTTACCGAAAGCAAGGCTGAGGAGACTACTGAGCCAGCTTCCACTGAAGACGAGGCAAAGTCCGAGGAGGCATCTACCCAGCCAACTTCTGTCGATTCTGAAATGAAATCTGATGAACCCGCTGAAGTCGAGACGAAGCCCGAAGAGCCTGCTTCCAATGAGGTGGAGACCAAGCCTGAGGAGTCGGCATCCGAGGATGTCAAACCTCAAGACTCTGCTGATGTTGAGACGAAGGTCGAAGAGGTGGCCGATCCAGCTCCTGTTGGTGCAGAAAGAAAACCTGAGGAGTCTGCTGATTCAACTCCTGTGGATCCAGAAACGAAAGCTGAGGAACCCACTGAACCAGCTCCTGCCGCTACGGAAACGACCCCTGAGGAGCCTGTTGAGGCCGAGAATGAAACTGAGGAGCCTGCCGAATCAAGCACCGCAGAGCCTGGAGTCAAAGATGAGGAGTCCACTGAACAAGCTCCCGTCGACGCCGAAGCAAAATCTGAGGAGCCAGCTGTGCCAGCATCTCCTGAGGTTGAGACAAAACCCGATGAGCCTGCTGCGACTCCCGCTGCGGTCGCAGAAGATAGTGCAGCCAAAGAAATCGAGCCTGAAGAGCCTGTCGAAACAGCGGCTCAGGTAATTCCGCCTGAAAAACAAACAGAGAACACCGATTCTGTCGAACCAGCAGCATTGGAGCCTCAGACTGAGCAAGCAGAAGCTAGTGCTGAAGCGGTGAAGTCTGAGGAACCACCAGCATCAGAGCCTCAACCTGAGCAAGTCGTCCCTGAAGAGTCAGCTCCTGAGCCAGCTCCTGAGCCTGCTGCTGAGCCTGCTGCTGAGCCTGCACCTCCGCCTGACGACCCACCAGCAGCACCGCAGGAGACTCCTGATGTGGCTGCAGCCGCGACTGGTGAAGATGAACAGAAGCCCGATGCTCCACCGTCGCCCGCACTAAGCAAGCACTCAAAACACAAGCAAGACAGTTGGACGCGACATTCGAAGAAGTCTGCCGATGCGGGAGAAGGCAAACGAAGCTCTCGCTCCAGTCGGACCGAGTCTGGCGCACGAGAAGAGCGTCATCGATCACGGAGGCACTCCATGACTCCAGAAGAAGAGGCAGAAAGGCGCCGACGTCGAAGAGCGCGCAAAGCCGAAGAGGAGAAACAGAGGGCTGAAGAGGAGGCAGCGAGAGAGAAGAGGAGAGCAGACCACGAAGAAAAGAAAAGGCTCCGTGAGAAGATCGAGAAAGCTTCGGTCAAAGCCGCTGCCATCGCCGCCGCAGAAGAAGCCAGAAAGCTGGTCAGAGAGAAAGAAGAAGAGAAGAAGCGCCGTCGCCGAAGAGACAGTGTCGTCAAAGACAGCGAGAACGGCGGCTCTTTGCGCAAAGTCGACTCTGCGCAGGCCACCGTCGAAGCTGGCTCGCCCAAGCTTCACCGCCCCATCATTCCCAAAGGCTTTACAGACCGAAATGGCGAATCCGTCACTCGCGCTGGTTTGCTCGTCCGCACTTCCGACGATGGCTACAGGAATTCCGGCGAGTTCGCTCGAAAGCACCGCAACGAAGACAAGCCCAGCGCTTCTCCTCTGCTGTATGAGACGACGTCTGGTGGAAGCGGGAGAGGCGAGCGGTCTCATCGTTCGCACAGAAGCGGCAGTAGCGGAGAGAAGATCCGTGACCGACCGGGTCATTCGTCGTCTTCGCGCACTGCTACCAAAGAGCGTGAAGGCTCCCGACACTCGTCGCGCCCAAAGGTCGAAAGTCCGCCGAAGGAAGAGCAGCACGACGAGAAACCTGTCGAGAACGAGAAGGAGAAGGAGAAGGAGAAGGCGCCTGAGGAGCTGCCGCGTGAACGAACGCACAAGAGCAGCAGCAGTCGTCGTGAAGGCGAGAGGAGGGAGCGGAGACCTTCGACGAGAGTGAAGGAGAAGGAGAAGAAGTCGACGGGCTTCTTTGGGTCGTTGTTGAAGGCTTTGAAGTGATTTTTTCTTTTGGTGGTGTAAGAGTATGGTGTCTACTTTTAACTTCGTTGTAGAGTTTTTTGCCTTTCTCGGACGGGTTCGAGTTGCTGTAATTTTCATATATCAATAATGAGTATAAACATTTGTCTTTCTTGAGGGTTCCATATGGTTTGCCTCGCCTTGATTCTGTCCGAATGGTCATACATATCTAAGATATTGAGCAACGCGATGGGTCTGCGGAATGTCAACGCCTTCTCCTTTCTGTACGCTTGGAGCATAGTGACTTGCTCTTTCCAACGTATTGCTTCCCACTTCCGAATATGCTCTCAGTTTTCTTTACGACAAAAAAGCATGCAGTCCTGCTGTACTGCGTTAAGAGGATACAGAGTGCTGAGCTCGGCAACCACGGCTGATATGCTCGTATAAGTAAATTGCCCTTTTGAAAAAGGACATTATAACGCGTAGAAGAAATCGAAAAGTCTTTACACCCAGTAAAAGAAGAGATATATGCCTCAAAAGAACTCCCGCGCAAAATGCGTGTACTGTGTTATCCTGTTCTCTTTTCAACCAGCGCAGAGCCAGTACGAGCCGCCCAACGTGAAAGCAAGCACCAACGCCGTCAAAATGCCCGCACCAGCTTTGTCTCCCGTCGTGATAGGATCAGTCAACACCTTCGGCTGCGGATTTGAGCTCCCGGCATCCGTACCAGCGTTGGGATCGCCGACACTCTCACCGCCAGTATCTCTTGTGTAAGGCGGCTTCAAATCGGCAATCTTCAGCATATTCGCTCCCACAGCGCTGAGAGCGCTCATCTGTTGTCCGACGCCATACGAGCCGTCCCATGTCGCTTGCGTCCACTTCATGCCGCAGGTGGTTCCGTCTTGCCCGCCGCTGCATTGTTGGGCGGCGGCCTTGCCGCTGGCGACGATGTAGGGCCAGATTTGGTCGGCGACTTCTGGCACGAGCTGTGCGGTGATGGCGAGCCAGCGGATCGTGTAGCCTTTGAAGGTGAAGCCGTTGGTGTCGCAGTTGCCGATGGGTTCGCAAGCGCTTTCTACGGCGATGTCGTCTTTGGGGAAAAATTCGGTGAAGACGCGCGTGACGAGGCCTTTGAGGGGTGTGAGCCATTTGGCATCGGAAGTCTGGTTGGCATGGTTAGTATATGGTGAGCTTGGGCGGGAGTTTTGTATTCTTACGTGGTTGTACATGTACGCAAGTCCGGCAATATAGAAGCCATAGTTGTAAGACCATTGCTGCGTGTTTGCGACAGTGCAATTGTTAGAGATATCGGTACCGTCGTTGACCTGGAATCCATCCTGCTGGAAGAGGACCGACGAACTGAACCAGTCCCATTGCTTCTCTGCCCAGTCATTAAAGGTAGTGTTGCCGGTGTACCGAGCAAGCTTCGAAGTGAGAAGGAAGAAACCGCCGTTCGAGGCGATATTCTTGTAATTATAGCCATTGTTCCAGCCGAACATCTGCCATCTAAGACCACCGTCACAGTTCTCGTCCCATCGGCTGGCCTGTCCGTTGAACACCGACTGCGCCATTGCGGCCCAAGAAGGCGCATCGGCAGTCGGTGCTGGGAAGTTGAGCTCTGCGGCGTTCATTGCGGCGAAAGCCCAGAAGATCTGGTCATCGTTTCCTTCGGTCTTACTTTGGTTGTTAGGGACGAAGCTCTCGCCACCTTTGGGACCCGCTTGGTGCACGATGGCTTGAATCGTTTCATCGTTATATGTTGTGTCTCCGGTATCTATGTAGGGAGAGAAAGTCAGCCGGATGTTGCAGCGTGATAATACAATGGTATACAGGCGCAACTCACAAAACCAATACTCGATCATGTTCATGAACATGGCACCCGCTTCCCACCAGTAATATGGATCCGGCAAATTTCCAGGAACATCGCCGGTATGGTTACCGGTGTAGTACTTCATCATGCCATATGCGATGGTGCTGGTGGCATCCTTGATCGAATCCTGACTCGTGACATCGACAGTGATACCTGCTGCCTGGCTGGCCAGCAGCGCCGTGCTGGCCCATTTCAATAATGATCTCATCTTCTGCTCCCAATCGATAAGCACGGTAGATATGTAAAGACAGGACGTAGTAGGGACGGAAGGACTGGGCGCGAAGGGAGAGGAAAGCTTGGATGGAGACAAGGAACACGAAGCGTGAGACTAGTGCGGCTACATGACCCTGGCGTACGCGTTTGACTACGGAATCTCTGCCCTCACGACGGCGCTGGGGACCCACCGGCCGCGGGCAGTGCTGAGGGCAAAGGGAGTGTGCCCATGGGCGGAGGCCGATTGTGGGAGGATCCGGCGTGGTGATGAGGACTAGGGGGTTGGATTGGCGACGGCGTGGGCGGCGAGCAGCACACGCGCGTCGACGGCTCCCGGCCAAGAGCATGACGCTCAGTGTCTGGCTGACGAAACGATCGTGGCGAGCATCATGACCTGTGTTGCCGCTCGCGTTGCGGCTCCCTGGCGATGCGCTAGTTTCACTAAGCTTTCGGTGGCGTCGCCTTGCACGCCTTGTGCCTGCGTTACTAGCGCTGAGAATAGATCGCCGGCTCTTGTTTTGTTTGCATACACGACCGTGGCAACGGCTGAGGGTGAGCTGACGGCATGTCTCTCGTACGCTGATATCGTTCCAGAAGGCGTGAAGTCACACCGGAGTTGCGCATGGCATAGCAACATGCTAAGAGCGAGCACCGACAAGAACCAATCTCAGGGATGAAGCCACAGCCGCGTGAAGCCGCGTGTTCCTGCTTCCAAAAAAAGAACAGACACGTGAGAACATGCAGGGTTAGTGGTCTAGGGCAATACATACATGTATCCATGTGCACTTCTTTGTACATGAAAGACATATACAGTTGAGTCTTGCAATCAGGGTGACTCTGTAACTTATGCTTGGTGTTTTGGACAACTCAAGTCTTCCAGAGCTCGCCATTTCTGGGCAGGCGCGTCGCAGAAGGAAAATGAACCCGTATTCATCCAAAAATGAATTGGTATCAAGAAGACTTGCACAACATTACAACTACTTGGACACAGTCGGCCAGACTTCCTTCACGAATGACTCCAGATCCGCAACGAACAACTTTGGCACCTCCCACGCAGCAAAGTGTCCCCCTTCCTTGTGCTCCTTATACCAGACTAGATTACCCGTCGTTTCAGCCCAGCCCTTTGGCACAGGCGCCAATTCTTGCGGATGCCACGAGTATCCCATCGGCTTCTTGATGTAGTACTCTGGATCGTTGTGGAAGAACGTCGGATTTGCTCCGAAGAACTGACGATACGGGAAGATGGCTCGAGGGAACGACTCGGTGAACCAGTAAAGGGTGACAGAGTCCAAGAGCTCGTCGACCGATGGAGTCTCTGCTGTCCATGATTGAAGCTTTTCTCCGACCCTACGACGGTGGTTAGCCTTGAAAATCGGTGGAAGTGTCAAGATACTTACCAAGCCAACAGAGCGATCGGACTGGATGATAGGACAAGGCCAATGGTCGCAGGACGAGTGCCGTGCATGCGAGCATAAGCGTTTCCCAACGTGCCAAAGTTGTTATATCGACCGACGCCAACCTTTTCCTTCTCACTGAGACCTTCCATCTCACCCTGCACGCCAATGAACAAGTTCACTGTTACATATTAGCATTTGACCGTCTCGCCAATCGCTAAACGACAACACTCACAATGCGCGGCCAAACAAGACTCCGAAGTAACAGCCAACACCCTCGACACAAAACTACCAATGTCACCACCTTGCGTAATGTAACCCTTCCCGAACCCAAGTCCAACCATAAGCTTGTCCATCACCCTCGCAATCCCCTCGGTATCGAAATTCTGATCCAAAGGCGGTCCCGAACTGTACGCATACCCCGGCAGCGACGGCACCACAACATGGTACGGCAGCGTGTCGGGAGTATACTTCTCGATCAACACGCTCAGCGCTCCAAGGAACTCCAACGGCGAGCCCGGCCATCCATGCAACAGCAGCAACGGCACGGCGTCGCTCTTCTTCGAAAACAGCGCCATGAAGTGGATGTCAAATTTAAATCCCGTCTTGTCATCGTGAATCGGCACCGTGAAATTCGGATAGCTATTAATCCTGTCTTCGGTCTTGCGCCAGTCGTACTTGCTCTCCCAGTAAGATTTTGTCTCTGCTAGCCAGTCGCGAGAGATGCCAAACGAAGTGAAGTCTTTGACGTCCGCGACGGAGTTCTCGTAAGTTTTGGGACCAAGCTTGGAGAGCTTGAGGAGTTGTTTGAAGTCGGAGAGGTCTTGGTCTGAGACTTGGGCGCGGAATGGGTTGGGTCTAAGGGAAGCGTTTGAGGGGAGGTTGCCGAAGGACGACATTGTTGCGATGATTTTAGAGATTCGTCGAGAGCTACCGGAGGAAACTATCTAAGCGGGAAACAGATCCATTGACGTTGTCGAACGGGTTCTATATAGCTTGGTCCCCTCACATGTCATGGCGAGCTCAAGGTGGAGTAAGTTTTGTGGCGCCGGCACTAGTGATGATCACTTCTGACCCCGATCCATATTCCCGGTTTCTGGAACGAACAGCGCCGAATCGGCAAGCCGAGATGTTAAATGTATTATGATTTAGATTTAACAATAAGTATATATGTATCCATAGTGTTGACCAAAACGCCCAAGAAATGCGTAAGCAGGATATCTCGAAACAGCAAAAACGCTCGCCCAAATATGCAAGCTCCCAAGAATGTTTGTCCATCAAAAAAATTGTCGTGACGCTTCATGCAAGTCCTCAAGAGGACGAAATAACCAATAACCAAAAAAGTCGTCCGTTCAAGCAGTCGCTATGCCATTAGGCATCGCCATGTCGAGCCTTTCAGGTTCTCCAGCGGTCTTCACACGCGACTCGGTCGGTTTGCTGAAGTAGTCCTCGCTGCCAACAGCTTTGCTCGCTTCGCGCTCTTCGTGCGCAGTCTGCTTGCGCTTCTCGTGGTCACCATCATCATTGGTATCGCTGGGCACAGCGGTAGCCTCGGAATCTTTCCTTGCTGCGACAGGAGCCACAGAGTCCACAATCTCCGAACGCTCCTCGCCTTCGCCCTCGCCTTCCTCCTCGATATGCTCCTTCACAGCTTCAAGGGCATCGACGTTGTCTTCACCGACTTTGCGCCCGTTGGTCAATACTCCTTGGTCGCCGTAAGTGGCTGTTCTGGCCATGGCTGGCGCACGAGGCATTTGTGAGACCAAAGCCTCGCGCCTCTTCTCTTTGAACAGCGCGTCGACATCTTCGTTCTCGCGGTAAGCGCGCAGAGCCTCACGTGCGCTCCGCACGCTCTCGAGAGCGCCCATTTCATCCCAGCGCTTCCTTTCTTTGTTAATCCGCATCTTCGCCCTCGGGCCGTGTCCAAGAGATGAGTGGAGTTTTGCAATTTCTTTCCACAGTTCCTTGTAAACGGCCCAGCCCTCTTCCACTTCACGTGTGGTCTCCTCGAGCTTTGGATTGCTCGGATCACCGCCACTTTCGCCGCGGAGGTCACCAGCGTCCTTGAAACCTTGCACCATATGTGCCCGGCGGATAAAGAGATTTGCGCCGGGCCCGCCGGTTCGTTTCGATATGTATTTCCTCACGCCGGTTGTGAGATATGCTGGAGGAGCTACGAGCGCAGAGACGTTCTTGACCACAAAGCCGCCGACTCCCTTGGCCACACCGACACCAAGGCCACCGAATTTAGCTGGAACTGTTGCTTCGTCTTTCCAGCCTCGTACAGGCTGCGTGGCCAATCCTGTCCATGCATCGTATATGCCATAGCCGAATTCTCTGCGCGCCGCAGTCCAGCCAGATTTGACGCCTGTGATGCGGACTGGTTTGCGGACTGTGGCGTCGCCCCATAGACGGGGCGCGTTGTGGAAGCCTTGTGCAATGGCCATGTGCAAGTCCATTGGCATGGTGAGCAAAGCGGCGCCTGAAGACTTGAAGCCGCGGCCAATGTCTTCAGCGACCTCTTGAGCGAGCGGCTCTTCCGGATCAGCAGATATGGTAGAAGCTACGGTGTTGTTAGTCCCATCACGGCGAGCCTTAGGACGTCCTCCGCCATTGTCTTCGTAGCGAGACTTCTTTGTAGCTTCGGTAGTGGCTTGTTCCTGGGCCATGTCCCCATCCAGTGGGTTACCGCTAGCCGCGATTTGAGATTCTTTCTTCTGCTTCCTCAGCGCTTTCTTCTTCGCGACGGCCTCTTTTCGCCGTTCGTGCTCCTCGCGCTTCTTGACGTGCTTAGCGATGCGTACAGGAACCATACCTACGCCTTCGCCAATATCGAACAAGGAGCTCATAAGAGCACTGCCACTTCCGGTGATCGGCTCGCCAGGTCCATCAAAGTCGTTCCACTCATAGTGCCTAAGAAGCTTGAGATCACTCCACTTGAGCTTTCCCTTCTCAACCAGAATCTGGGCAGCTATAGCCGACAACCGGAACGACGAGCCTCTCACGACCCACACGGCTGCGCGATCTTCCAATATAGAGCAGCGCATGTTGTTGGGTCCGGCCAAGGGCAGACTGCGATGGAAAGACCTAACGGCATTCTCAGCGCCATCGCCTTCAGCAGCGATTGAGTCTGCGATCTTCTGCACATTGACCTGCGACTCTTCCAACAGACATTGCTTGATGCCTTCGGCCAAGCGCTCGGCGGTAAGTTTCTTATACGGAATACACTCGTGCGCACCGGCCTTTGCATCAGCAACCATGGCTCCCCAGAATGGCTGATCGCCAAAGAAGGGCACAATCATGGTGGGTTTGCCGCATTTGAGTCCCATTGCGGTCGTGCCCGCGCCACCGTGGTGGATAACAGCTTTCACACGCGGGAAGAGCCAGTCGTGGGGTGTGTTGCCCAGCATGAAAATGTTGTCTGGCGTGTCGTTTCCCTCACCACCGAGACCACCCCAGCCCTTGTTAACGAGAGCACGCACGCCAGCCAGCTCAGCGGCCTTGAAGATCATTTGGGTGAAAGCGTCAGCATCGTCGACAACAATACTGCCAAATCCGATGTAGACAGGCTGCTCTCCAGCGTCAAGGAAGTCCTGAAGATCTTGTGGTGGTTCAAAGTCACTTGCAAGGTCCAGAAAGACGAAACCACCGATGTCGATCTCGGGACCCCAGTCCTTGGGCTTCGGAACAAGAGATGGACTCCACATGTACGTGTAAGGCACTTTCATCCGATACAATGCTCCGGGCGCCCAGATCTGGCTGACAGGCTCGAGACCCAATGTCTTTTCTCGGAAGTTGTTCACCAAGTCCCCCAGTCCCTGGAAAGTCATCATTTCGACCATTGGATAAGACATGAAGTTAATGTATGATTCATTGACGTTGCTCTTCTGAGGCTTGATGTTCGCGAGCGGATGTGGGAAAGCCTGAGTGGGTGAGTATGGGAACGTGAACATCATGTGCAATGGAATGCCTAGGCGTTCTGCAATGTGGACGTGGGCGAACGACGGAGGATTGGCGATGATGGCATCCGCGATAAAAGGGTTCTTGCTGTTCATCAGGCGAACGTTGTTGGGGTCATGCTCATCGTCAGTGGAGTTGACGCAAGCGCGCCAGAATCCTTCGAACATCTCAGCCATTTGATCGCGTCGGCGGCCGATTTCACCCTCGACGATGGTAGACATGTTTGGTATGAGGCCAGGGTTCTTGACCATGAATGCCATGAGCTCGGAAGGATTGCCACCAACGGAGAAGAATTCGAGGCCAGAATCAGACACGAAGTCTTTGAAAGCTGGATGGGTCGCTAATCTCACGCGATGGCCACTTTTCTCTTTCAAGAGCTTACCAATTCTGATAAAAGGTTGAATGTCACCTCTGCTTCCAATCACCATGATAACGATGTTGAGATGTGGGCGTGGTACTTTTGGTCGCAAAGCAGACGCAACGCTCTCGGCCTGCGATTCGATGCGTTGTACTTGCTCGAGTTCCTGTCCCTGATGATCGTCCTCATATTTATGTCCGTGCTTGTGCGGTATGTCCAGATGGTTTCTCAAGCTTTTCCCGAGAGCCTTTGCAACGTAACCACTATTCTCCGTCTCGTTGATTGAGATCTTCAGTCGGCCGTCGTTCTTTGAGATCCGGCCTTTGGTCTTGACGTTCGGATTGCTGAGCTTGAAGCGCGAGTACGATCTGCCTGCCTTTGCGTCTGCCTTCTTTTGACTCTCGAAATCCTCGTGACTAGTTTGATCTTTGCCCTTATTCCTCTTTGGCGCCCTTGGTCTTTGGGCGGACTCTTCGTCCTCGGAAGAGCTTGAGGAGTCACTGTCGGATGACATGGGATCGAAAGTGTACGAGTACTGATGTCTAGTGCTCTGCATTTGAGAGTAGGTCGCTGTTCGTCTTAGTCCGTTCATGAGTGTGCTGGTGCGCTTCGAATACCCCGGTCTTTCAGTCCTATTCCTTGAAGAGTCTTTGGCGAGTGAAGGCCTTCCCTGCGCCGTAGACGCACTGCCGTTCCGATCCGGTGCCTGCGATCCATTCCTAAGGTCCTTGCCTCCTAAGGGATCTGATGCGCTCTTTCGTATTGGTTCGAAGTTTGACGAGTTTTGGGTATCGATATTGTCCTGTTCGCTCGCCGCCGATACGAAAGAAGAGTTGCTAGCCCTACGACTCTCCACGGCCTCGGTTTGTGGCGGTACCGTATGTCCAGCATTGTCGTGCGCCGGCGACACTACCGTGTCAGGCGCATTTCCTCTCCAGAAAGCCATTGTTGCTCCGTTGACTTCTGTCGTTGAAGCTGCGGAGCCCTCCTGACCAGCAGCATGGTTCTCCATCAGCGCCCAGCCTATCTGATACCAAGGACCAAGCAAAGCACCACCTCGCCTCTGTTCAAGATTATCCGGCTTCAAATGTCAAACGCCAATAGCAGGGATATTACAGCCACAGCCACTTGGATCGTCGCTTCTCAAAAAGCAGGGAAGTGGCTAAGCAGCTCCTGTACATGCAAAGTCAGAGAGCGGCAGGGATGCTGGGCCGCGAGAAAGGAACTTCTTCAGCGTGGATGGCCGCACGCGCTCGCAGACAAAGAGGAGTGCATTACCTACCGCAGCAGTGACGTTCTTTCGGCCATTATTCTCCAGGCTTACAGTTCCTTTAGCGCGTGGGCCGCGGAGCGAGTAAAGCACGATTTGAAGATGCGATTCAGTTCGCAGTCACTCTGACGTCAAGAGAGCAGGCTAGGCCTCTTGCAAGCGCTTCTGTATAAACCGAATCTCTGGCGGAAGCACGCGGCCCGATCTATTGCCCTACGGCGCGCTGGAAATTGACGATCGTGACGCTGACGACGTGGTGTTGGCAATCGTCGTTCGATGTGATAGAGGGCATACATGTATCAAGTTTTGAGGCTTACTAGCTGATATGTACGATGACCACTTGAGGTACGTGTGACCGTTCCGCGCCTAGCCATTGGCACTCAGGTATATGCTCCGGAGGAATGGCACGTGGACGAATGCGGACCGTTGGGCGCAATCTCGCCTGGGAGATTAGGTCACAGACTTTTTGTAGGCTCAATTGGGATGGACTGTACTGCACGTGCGAGATCTGTGTACTCTGTAATTCTGCAAGTAGTAGCAAGCAGGTTGCACAGTGTGATCACCACAGGTATCTGTACTTCAGGCACAAATACAAGCCTGCGCAAAGGATCGCAGAGGGGCGCTTTAAGCCCTACCCGATCGAACCCTGGGAGACAGCCCTGCTGCCCTACTATTATGTACTCCACGAGCTACATGTATGTAAACCGAGTACATCGCATTGTATGGCAGTAAAACAGTTGGATCTTGTTACACGGTCATCTGCATATTGATTGAAGCTTCAGTTTGGCGGACACTCGAGAGCGTTCGCGTCGTCGCCAAGTTGCTATAAGTGCTTTCATGCCTCTCACGAGGTATCTGTGGCAGATTTACTCGGCTGCCGAGACAAGAGGGCTTTCATATCTTGTTGCAACAATGCGAGGAGTCCACATCACATGAGTATTGCCAACGTGAAAATTCTATGCACGCTGACGAAGTGACTGAGGTACCAAAATTCATTGGGTAAATTGTACACATTAAGCTATTGTTAACTCTAGTACCAAAGCCAGAAGGGAATCAAAAATCAAGACCGAAGCAACGCCCATTCCAGCTGGATATTTCGCTGAGCGCGCCGTGATATCGTTGTACATCAGAAGAAACCAGGGATCCCGATCCCATTCCCAGGATACGAAAAGACGTGATCGGTCGTTATGGGCATAAGCACATAGCCACGGCCACGTTGAGTCAAGCATACGCTGCTAGACTGCCGACTCCTTGTTGCCGGCATGTCATGGCGTAGCATCGCGCGCTAACTTCTAGCTCTTACACCTGGCTCATAGCCGGGCCACGGCGGATGCCACCGGGGCGGGTGTTAGCACCGCCACGCGACGACAGACCGCTCATGACGGTGGAGGCGAGGAAAGCTGCGAATGCGAACCAGAAGAAGGCAGTTGCGGCCTGACCTTCCCGGCAGCGGGAGGCAGAGCCACGGGTCACGATGTTCCTGTTAAGGTAGTCCTGAAGAAATTCGTTAGCAGGGTGCTATCACATGTCTTTCATGGCTTCGAGCTTACGCGGTTGCTGCAGCTGTGCACCTTGAGGTATGCGGCAGTCGCAATACCAGCAATGAGGGTGAAAAGAGTGCAGAGCACATCGAGGACCAGAGGGAAAATCGGGTGGATGGTCATAGACTCCTTCACGGAGACGAGGGTGAGGTAGAACAGCGAGAGCATGCAGAACACGGCGACGAACATGTCATAGTTGACAATTGAAGGTCCGCTTTGAATGGCAATCATGTTTCCGATGAGCGCCATGCAGATGAGGATGAAGAGGAACTGCCAAGATCTCATGTCAGCCACTGACCGATTTGTTATGATTCACGGCGCATTTCAATGCGCGCAATTGGGCGGTGGCGTACCTGAAGTCCTCGGAGACCAACGCCCATGATGTTCATATTTGCGGTTGAGAAAGTGTTGTAGTTGTGGTGGGTAAGGCTCTGTCGTTCGCGTGAAGATGCAGTGATAGAAGCGTGGGAGCAGTGCGGTGGTGTGATGTTTTGTGTAGAAACAGCTGCGCGCAAAGCTGAGCGCCTCGCTGGGCCTTACATATGACGGGCTGCAGCTTCCATTCAATGACGTCGCACCCGAGTGAGCCGCCAAGTGGGAAAACTCTAAGAGCTCAGCATCGTATGACAGCACCAAGCCCCAAGTGTTTGGCCTTTCGCAGTGGTTCGGCTTCTTGTGCCGTGCGGCTTCTGCGTAAATCTAGACGTCTGCGCATAGCATTCGATAAATCGTACGTCGTCTCACTCTATGCACATGACGCCGGCAGGCCTGGCGCTCTTTGGCTAGCTTGACGCCCAGGCCGGCAGGGCTGCATTCCTTCTCGTCGCACAGTTGCTCTACGCAACCGGATGCTTGATCATGCTGTATCACAGATATCACGGCGGCAGTACACATGCTTCGAATACAAAGGCCTCCTTTAATCGATTGCAAGACATGCACACTCGAACCGTGGCTCTCGAGGCATCACAACGTTCAGGGCGTGGAGGACTTTACAAATGACGCCACCAAAGCGGACTAGACTGCGCCTAGCTGTCGATCCTTCATACGCACGGTCCTATGATCGAAGGCACAGGTCACCTCGTGGATGTGGTCATCGTGGAAAAAGTTGGGAGGAGCTCGATGAGGTAGCACTTGGTCGCGAAGTATATACAGCGGAAAGTCGTCCGTGATGGGCCTTGTGGACCGCGCTGCTGTAGGATAAGTAGTCATCGCTTGACATGCATGACATGCTCGTTGACACGTTGTGTCACCATTGCCTAGACGCAGCTGAAACCTCCAGTGGTCGGATAACTAGATGTTACACTCGCAGTCGAGATTTAAACGCTCTTTCGTCTCCAGAGCTTGATGCCAACTCAATCCTGAACTCCCTTTCAGCCAAGGTGAACATGCCCTCTTTCCATCTCTGCAAGGGACGGATAGAGCATCTCACTTCCACAGCGTTGCCCTGGCCAGGTCCGAGATCGATAGGTTTGAACCCAAGCAAGACACGAGTAGGGAAGTCATTACCATCTGTCAGACCATAGACCTGCGCAACGTATCGTCCAGCTCTTGAGCCGACATTCTTGATGGTCGCTCGCACAACGAAATGCTCGCTATGCTGTTGCAACGAAGTTGTGTCTACTGACAAGTCAGACGTCTCGAAACGTGTATAAGATAGGCCGTACCCAAGCGGGTACCGAGCTGGCTGTCCCAGCTTGTCAAGCAGACGCTGCCCGAACCATTTATCATATTGGATAGACGATGCCTCAACGTCCAGGAATGGCAAATGGTCCTCGCTCCTAGGGATCGAGAATGGAAGTCTCCCACTTGCATCGACCTTGCCTAGCAGAACACCCGCGAAAGCATGCCCGCCTTCAGCACCACTGTACCACATCATCAACGCAGCAGGCACCTTGTCAATCCACTCTTCTATGATAACGGCGCCAGCAGCGATGATAGAGACGACAGTGTTACTGTTCGCCTTTGAAACCGCGTGGATAATCTCGACGTCCCTAGGACGCAGACGGAGTGACCTTCGATCTCCTCCCTCGCCCACTGCAATACTATCGTTTGAAGAGCGCTCGCTCTTGGCAGGATCTCTCTTGAGAAGCGCCTCGACTTTGCGGTCCTCCTCACTCTTGGTGGGAGGAAACAGATCTAAAAGCACGGGATCGGTTTCGAACGAAGGAACGACATATTAACCCTCATCACCTGCGTCGTAACCGACGATACAAATGACCAGGTCGACATTGCTGGCGACTTGCTGAGCCTGCTCGACTGAATCGGCATCTGCGAGCTCAATCTCCGCATTAGGCAATGCTGCCTTGATTCCTTCATATGCAGTGACGACTTTGGGTGCGAAGACTGCCGAAGATCCTCGGTCACCGGTGTTGTTAGTGTTGGCGAGACGACCAACGATTGTGATCTTCTTGACTCGGCTGCCGTCGAGAGGTAGCAGAGATTCTTGATCGACGGAGTCATTCTTCAACAAGACCATTCCTTTGGCTGCTGCTTCCCTGGCCAGCTTTCTATGGCCTTCACAGAAGATTACAGACTCATCTGGCACGGTATTACCAGCACTGGCCGCGTGCTCAAGCTGTTTGCGAAGAACGCGAGTGCAAGCAGTGTCGACGTGTGACCACTCCAGGTCTCCATTCTTGAGTGCCTTTTCTAAGTGCAAATTGCGCTGCTGAGCGAACGGCGCCTCAATGTCGAGACCATTCTTGACCGAGAGCGCCGCGTCTCTCAACCCGAAGATGAAATCGGAGAGAACGAAGCCGTCGAATTTCCACTGCTCACGCAAAATCTTGGTCAGGAGTTCCTGATTTTGTCCTGCAAATTCTCCTCGAACTGAGTTGTAGCTCGACATCACGGATGTGACGCCTCCTTCAACGAGTTGTCTGAAGTGCGGGAGATACACTTCATGTAATGCGGCATCGTCGACCTTGACATCAACCCGGAAGCGAGCGATCTCCATCGAGTTCAACGCATAGTGTTTGACGCACGTCATGAGATGTGGCTTCACGCCCTCGTGGAGTGCCAGTCCGAATTCTCCAAGCAAAATAGGATCCTCACCATACGTTTCCTGTATCCGTCCCCACGCAGGGTGGCGAGGCAGGTTTATGCATATGCCGGCGAAGTAGTTTGCGCCCTGCGCTCTGCCTTCTAAGCCGATCGCGTGGCCGATCCTTCTCTCGAGCTCCGTATCCCAGGTGGCGCCACGCGACATTGAAACTGGGAAGCAAGTCGATGCGCCCATCACGATTCCACGAGGACCGTCGGTGAATTTGATACCAGGGATTTTGAGACGAGGCACTGCGCCCATGACAAACGGCACTCGATTGTAGCGGTCACATAGAATAGTCCCTAGACCTTCCCAGAATGGTGTGTCGCCATCAAGGAGCGATAGCTGCTCCTGCTGAGTTAATTGGGATAGTAGTTTCGAGACCACGCTGTCTCTCGACTGGCCATTCTGGAGATCTCGTACGGCTCCATCAAACGTGTAGGCTTCGCCGGTGGCAGCATCGGCTTTTCCACTTGTTGCAGCTGCGGCAACCGACATCTTGTCCAGGTCTGCGATAGGAGGTAGCAGCCAGACTAGAGCAAGCAAAGAGCAGAAACACGGATCACATCCAAGTTTTTATGACCTGCGACATGAGGAGCCGCAGGCGGCTAATGTGGCCCAAAGCCATATTGGAAGGCCTCTCGCATGGTTGAAAAGTGCTATACCTCCTCGCATCGGAGGCTCTTTACACCTACCAAGTGGTGTCCGCCTGTTTAGCCTATTTGCGTGTTCTTCACAGCAGTATGCGTGCTCGTTGAAATCGAATGACTTGGCTACGTCTCCGATAGTTAAGTAGTGGCTCGTGATCTCTACGATATCTCAACATATCGTTCGAATCGTGGTGTAGTCTACTGCCACCATGCAAGGCTAAGTTGGACATCTCCGTTCTTGGCCCCTTTGTCTACAATTCCAAATGGCATCCCGTTTGATCGCCAGCGGGCCAAGATTCTGGTATCTATTGAGGGGTCTGGCGTATTATAGCACTTGTGAATGATAGCGCAAAGAGGAACTATTGCGGAAGACTCGATGAGACACACACACCATTCATTGATTGGTCACCGCAACGAAAAAGCAGGAGCAGCGAAGCAATTCCAAGAGCTCTTATCGCTCGTTATCGCTGAGCTGGCCCCGGGCGCGGAGATGCTCTCATGACCTCACATATGCCAAGGCCGTTTCGAGCTTGGAGCTGCTCTCCACATTTGCCCAAACTACCCCGAATCGTCTCGATCGTCAACATGACATGGCACGCAGGGCTTCCGGCCAGCCGTGAGACTACTCACATGCACCTATCTTGTATCTGCAGCCTCCACTCAGATAAATCTAGCTCAGCTTCTCCTCTCTTGTCCAACCAAGCTTGCTATCTTTGAACATATAAGTAGCTAATCCTCACAATGGCTTCGTCTCTTGTCTCTTCCCTGCGAATTGCTTCACGCACTGCACCTCTTGTCACCTCACGATCTGCTATCCGACCCGCTGCATCTTTCTTGAACCAACAGAGGAACACTTTCGTAACATCCGCAGCAAAGATGGCAGCACAGGGTACTTCCAGCGGTCAGCCGATCGCGACGCTCGACGTACGACCACAAGCAAAGTCCAATCGATGAGTCCAATGCTAACACGTACAATCCAGACGTCCGTTTCTCCCAAACTCGCTTCTCACTGCGGTATCCTCTTCGAAGCCAAGAAGGCCAAGAACCTCTCCTTCGAGACCATCGCCAAAGCCCTCGGCCGCGAGGAAGTCTCCACCGCCGCCATGTTCTACGGCCACACCCCTGCCAGCGAGCAGGACCTTAAGAAGCTGTCCGAGATCCTTGACATCCCCGAGGCCGAGCTGCGCAAGACTGAGTTGATGAACTTCCCCGACCGCGGCAGGTCGCTCGAGATGCCGCCTCGCGAGCCTCTGGTCTACAGACTCTACGAGATCGTGCAGAACTATGGATATGCCTACAAGAGCGTGATCAACGAGAAGTTTGGCGATGGTATCATGAGTGCCATCTCTTTCAGCACTAAGGTGGAGAAGGAGACTGATGAGAAGGGAGAATGGGTCAAGATCACTTTGAGAGGCAAGTGGTACGTATATGCTATCTGTGTGACATCTTGGAAATGGCTACTAACATCTATCCCAGGCTTCCTTTCTCTCGCTTCTAGTCGTATCGTCAGCGTTTTGTACATAGGCAAGTATGAAACTTTGTCGTATTGATCTATTGTCTCAAGATGTCACTCATTGTGCGAAAGCGAGGTGCGAGCCGGCAGCAGCTCAAGCAGTTCTCACATGCTATGGTGTTAGCTCTCTTGTCTGCTGAGACCGGGTTAGTATTGTGCGAAGCTACCACTAACAATAGCTTGAGAAATCACATGCTCGCCATTGAGAGCCGCAGCAAGCTTTGTCATGTGCATGTGAATGTCAATGACTTCTATAAGGGCGTGCCTTCTCTTCGCAGCTAGACTTTCAATTGACAAATTGAGAGTGAGCGACATCTCACTGACAACATGCGCAAAGGTAAGGACATGGTCTCGTAGAGTATCGCAGGAAATCAGGCAAGGTAGTAGGATCACAAGAGCAACAACTGACCGCCTAGATGTCTTCCATATTTAAGAGAAAGCCTGTTGGGTCATCGCAGACCGAGCTCTCCGATTCGAACGATCAACCTTGGGCCACTGCCCATCTTCGCCGCCACAGCCCCAGCGTATCGGCCAAGGAGAGCGCACCCAAGTCGAGCCACAAGAGCGACAAGACTCCCACATCCACCAGAGGCGAAAGAATTCGCCACACCAACACCACCATGGCGGCCGAAGACACAGACTCCATCACACCCCTGCCGCGCCGTCAAGTGCGCATCGATCCCGTTACAGGCCACTCAAACGTCACCACGCCCGGCCGTCCAACTCGTAAACACACCTACAGCGAGCTGTTCGATCTCAAAGACCTCGCGCCCGGCTCTCAGATTCGTTCACCTAGCGGACAAATGCTCTCCGCCGAGCAGGCAGCTTCGCGAGAAGACCGCCCGAAAGGAATCGAAGAGAGACAGGAGGCGATTCGCAGAAAAGTGGACGAGCACCGCCGGGAACTTGGGAACGAGGTCACCGTCATTGGAGACGCCAAAGGTAAGCAGAAACGTGAGAAGGAGAAGAAGAAGCAGCGAGAGAAGCGGGAGAGGGAAAGGAAGATGAAGTGGCAGATGCTGAAAGCGAAGGGAAAGGAACTGGTCGAGTGTCACTGCCAGTGAGGAAAGGGAGAGTGAAGTGAGGTGTGGAGACAATGGGAATGATTGCACGATTTGGATATCGGGCTAGGGGGCTGGGAAGTGAAAGTGAAAGCACGATTATGACACCACAAGGTATCGAGCAATGCCGGTCGCAGCCGGTGAACGGCTGGACCCTACGATTGTTATTGATCTATTGAGAGCGTCTTCGCCCGCACGGCGTTGATAGGTATGAATCATTGAGGAGAGCAAGGGTGGCGAATTCTCGCCCGACAATACCAAAGCTGATTATCGCCGCGCCTACAGTGGTGTAACACATGACAATGTTCTCAGTTCTGAACAAGGATTAAGCTGGCAAAACTCATCGTGGTGTCTGAACAATTTTACAGGCAGGAAAGCTGACAACAATACGAATGAGCCATGCTCGCTCCTTCCATAATCGTTGTAATCAAGACGCTCCTTCCTTCACTGGGTGTGATAGCAAATCCGTTGACTTCTTCAGCACAATAAGCACGGCCTGCCTGGCTGCCTATTCACGCAGCCACCCGAATTCGCCACAATAGCACATGCTCACCACAATAGGGTCATCCTATTGTCGAGCTCTTCACTTGCTCGAACAGAAGCATCGTCACAAACTACTTAAGGGCACCGCCCACCACCCTTCGTGTGTCTACTTTCTTTCCACACAACCAGACATTTCTGCTCACCGAGCGCACCAAGCGAGACAGATACCCAACGTCCTCGGGTAATAACGGAGACGACACCCAAAACACCAGACTCACCCAACATGGCTGTGCCACTTGATCCGATCAGGAAAGTCGCGTGCAACATCGAAGGATGTTACAAATCCTTCGACACGGAGAAAGAAATGAGACGACACAAGGTCGATGAGCCTACTCATTTCTACTGCAAGAAATGCAA
The DNA here is from genome assembly GCA_019775635.1 of Cladosporium sp. VS III D KN 1. Classification (NCBI taxonomy): domain Eukaryota; kingdom Fungi; phylum Ascomycota; class Dothideomycetes; order Cladosporiales; family Cladosporiaceae; genus Cladosporium; species Cladosporium sp. VS III D KN 1. Next base: position 81,588 of record JACWFN010000062.1, read on the forward strand.
CGTCGACTGCAATGACTGGGCCGACTTGATCGTCCACAAAGTCGAAGGCATGGCTCCGTGGGTCGAATGCAGACCCGACAGGCGCCCTGAAGGCAACCCTCCACACATCGTGTGCGAGTTCTGCGGTATGGACTTCAAGAGCATGGGTGGGAGAGTGCTCCATCGTGACCAGGTGAGTTCAGTTCAAATTTACGGCTTGGTTCTTGCAGTTGCTGACTCAGATGCAGAGACACCAGGCTGCACAGTCCATCATGTGCCCAGGCTGCGGCGACATCTTCGGACGCGCTGGAGATATGATTGGGCATCTGGAGAACGATGAGTGCTCAAGCATCAGAGACTTTGAGTTTCGCGCCCACATGCAGCACAAGTACGTCAAGAAGGAGATCATGAAAGATCTGGAAGCATTCACAGAAGCCTTGCAAATCAACGCAGCCTTCGCGCCGCAGCCGGCAAATCCTGGCTTGATCGAAGATGCAAAGGCAAAGGCTCAGCCTACCGACACCGAAACAGATGGAGGTGTACTTCTGGACGATGAGAACGATGAGCAGAAGACAGGCTGCGAGCCTTTGGAGGCAAAGCTGGCCTCAGTCGAACTCGGAGGCAGGAAGGTGGAGCTAAGCCGTAGCAACCTCGAGGCCTGGCCGCGTCTGCCAGGACAGGCTCAGTCTGTGGTCCCGAATCACATTCTCAACCAGTCCGTCGGTTCTCCACCACCGTCGATCGTCAGCACAGACGTTCCGGCCAGCGAGTTTGCGAGCCAGATAACCAGCCGTCGTAAGGGCGTGAAGGTTCACACTGAGTCGTATCCCTCCTTACAAACCAGCACGACGGTGCCAACGTCGAACCACTCAGCAAAGACCATCACCGACGATGATACAGCGTCTGTTTCGACTACCGCAAGACCTGAGGCTGTCCTCCGCCGCCCGGCTGCATGGACAACAACGGAAACTTCGCAAGCACTGTTCGGTGACCACAAAGCCACTCCTCCGTCCAACGAGATCAAGTCTATCCTCAAAAACCGCGAAGAAGAGGCCAATCAAGCTCCTAACCTCTTGCTGAATGCTCGTTGGTGGGATCCTGAGAGCAATGACTACACCTCCGACTTGTTCCTGCACAGTGTCCTGCAGAAGTACTGTTGCCCGTTTCCCACTTGCGACGTCGATCCATTCGACCACCCGCACGATATCGAAGGCCATCTACTGGAAGCGCACGCCAAAACTCAATTTCGTTGCCCTGGCTGCCTGAAGCTCTTCAGACGCGCCCAAGGAATGGTCTCACACATGGAGAGCACGCAGAAGTGTCCGATCAGGAGATCGAAAGACTTCAAGTCGGTCCGTACAACTCTTATCCACCCTTACTTATTGCAGAAGAAGATACTGACTTTCTTAAAGGTGCTCGACGACATCACCGGCGGCTTCATCAAGGCAAAGCGTCTTCCTCAACCTAGCATCTACAGACACGACACTGCTGTGGTCAAGTCTGGTCAGGTTGTTGATGGCGTGATGTCCACGATGTACAAGGCCGGTTGGCCACACAAGAAGTAAGGTGCTCAGAATGCCCCGGGGAGCGTGCTCGAGAATGGAGCGAATTTTCTGAAGATGATGAAGCGAAGTGGCAGGACGTGATACCCTGCACAACAAAACAAACCATGCCCATGCTGCATTTCCACATTACCACCTAGGCTAGCAGTATGTACGGGCGAAGAATGAGAAAATGAGTTCAACAGTGGACTTCAGACCAATTCCAAAGTTTCAAAAGCGACTCCTCGTGCGATTAGATTTTCAATATCGCATCGAGGATCCTCGAGAAAGTTTCTACTCTCACCAGTATCCTCGTGCTCGAGAAATGGCCAGAAGCCATGACATAGCTCACTCGAACGCTTCCAGCCCGACGGCAGAAGACCCAGTCGTGGGTCCTCATCGATGAGCTTCCCGCTCGCTCTATCTCGATATACCCAAGCATGATGACTTTCATCTGGGTAGCTTTTGTCCAAGACCCTTATATGCGCAGGCAATGGGCCGAACAACGCTTCTCCACATGGCAAACATCGCTGCCCACAATACACCATTATTCTATCACCGCCTAGACGCACTTCCTGCCAGACCCATAGTCTTGAAAACCATGGCCGATCATATATCTCTACCAGCGCTTTCAACTGCTCCCAAGAGAATGGAACGTCTCCTTCCTTCTTTGTCCACTGTGCCTCGTCGGTCAGAAAGACAGGAGGCTGATCTACTATCCAAGAGAACCTGACTTTCTCACGAATCAGCTGAGCACAGTCGAAAGCTTCACTGCTGTTGTCAGACTCAAGATCGAGCCAGACAAGAACTTGCTTTGCTCGAGTGTACAACGAAGCCATCAGCGCCACCTGTCGACTGCGTTCGCCTAAATCCTTCTGATTCACACAAATCGCATCAACCCAGATGACACGAGGCGAATCACCACGGCGGAGACATGGCAAGGCATCGGCGAGATTTCGCGTGACCGTGAGAAAAGATCCTCCCCGCTGGCCGATCTCAATCTCGACGTAGTCATTCTGATCGCCCAGGGTGTAGGAGAGTGCTTCATAGTCCGGGATCTGGTCCTCAGAAAAATCCACGTGCTCGATCAATACACGTAAGGCATCCTCATGTTGACCAGGCAACAGGTGCAGAAGTCTGATTTCGTCGTTGCTCTCACGTAGTGGCGTATACTGGTATTCCATATCGTGGTGACTTTTAGTTGACGGAGTCACAGGGGATGAAGCTGAGACCCGGAGCGAAGGATGCCACTACCGCTAAAGGCCGCCTAGATAGTAGCATGTTAGGTAAACATGCCTCAGTAATGGCTATATCAGCGTACGTCGAGCTTGAGCTCGAAAGAAGTCTATGGGAATTGCATCTTCTCCCAGTGCTCATTGCAGTTCCTTCGGCCAGACCGCCGTGCGCAGCTCATAAGTTCGTCATCGGTTTGGTGGTCCTCTTAGTAGTTCCTTTCCCGACACGGTGCTTCCAGGTGCTCGCACATGGTTCGTTTATGATCTTATTAGTTCGTGATAGCTAAACCAAAGGTGGCCGACTTTATCATAAAGCCACGAGATGGGCCTGATGGAAGACTTGGGGTTACAATTGCTTTTGACGTGAAAAGGGCATAGCTTCTGGCGCATAATCGTATGTGAACTTAAAGATGCATTGCTGTACCTAGATAACAGGCAGCAGCTTTAAATCCTCCGACGATCTATTTAAAGGAGAATCTAGCGTACCCAGTCCGAACAAATCATAACAGTATTGTGGCATCCGGCGCTTGTCAACAGAAGACTGAACATTGACGGTCGGACAACATACTAGTTGGCACTACCGAACTGTGTAATGAGAGCAGACCGTCAAGAGAAACGCTTCAAGACTATCGTTACCAACACGCCATCAAGTACTATGGAGTCCGCAAACGCAACCTTCGACAGTCGCTCAGAGCGCCAGCTGCGCTTCATTACAATGGCAGCCATGATCCCAGCGCTGCCTCTTCTCATAACACATGGTGTCATCACATATCAGCCTTTGCCTGCCATTGGTCTTGTGCCAATGGCTATGTCTGCTGTATCAGGAGCGGCTACGTTGCTGATAAAGGTCTCCGACAAGCGCAAAGCGACAATCGACATCATCATATTTTTCTCATTGCTGGCAGTTCTCATTCCTAGGCATGTATCTCTAACAGATCTCAAGAATTATTTCAAGCTAATACGAGTGCGCCAGTTGGGATCGATCAATTCACCAATCCACGTATGAAGGGGCATATGCCGCTCAGCTGGCTGCCTACGCGGTAACTCCAATGACCGTAAATTTGTACTGCGCCATACTCTTCCATTGCAAAAAGGAGAAACAAGACTAACAATATGTCTAGAGTCATCCACGCCCATCTCGCCTTCATGCACCTTTCTTCGCTCTTCCCGGTGTATGACTGCCCAAACTGCAAGAACCACGCGTCCACCTTGCCTCGCTGGCAACGATCGATCACCCTAGATGATGCTGTTCTTGCGAACAACGAGCAGGCCAGAGGTGGAAGCGAGCCTCTCATCAGGGCTTACGCAGACGACGGTGCTAGAGAGTCAAGTGAATTCCAGACAAGCGGCTGCAACACTCCGAGGCAGAGCAACGAGACCCTAGCCAGTTCTGCGAGAACGTCGAAAGACATTGCGGCTGGGGAAGTTCCATCGGGTGGCAAACGTTCGATGAGCTTTGATCGAGGCTTGCTCGGATGAGTTGTGACGGTCAATAATGTTTTTGGACCAAACTAGAGAGATCATATGCCAGACAAGTCGTGACAGTGGCAAGGTGGATCAGGCATTTCCCCATGAGTACGGGCCTCACAGAATGCATCGTCCTTTTCAAGATTTGAAGACCACTTCTGGCGATGTGAAAAATTGTAAATTTGCAATGCAATGCTTGGCATTGGTATCTAATCTAAATTGTTTGCATTTTATTCGAACGGAGACAGTCGAGCGGCGTACTGCTTTTTCGTTAAGTGCATAGTCATGGTCTCATAAACATGTCTTCAGACAATTAGTCTTCGTCTTCCATCCCCTCCCTTGGTTCGAAGACCATGAAGCCATCTGTCTCGCCAGTGATTCGTTCCCAAGTAGCTTTCACGCCATCAAGGACAGAATCCGGCAAGCCAAGCTCGACAGGCACATTGGACAGGATGATGACATTTGAGTCGGCATCACTGACTCGGTCCACCTTTCTCTGGTGGTATTTCAGAGACCAAAGAACACGAGAAGATGTCTCGCCAACCGATCGAAGCAGATTGTCGACCGTAGTGGCAAGACATGGCATGCCTTGCTCTGCTGGAAGCGCAACACTTGCGTAGAGAACACCTGCTTCTCAGTCAGCTATCGTCCAGATGTGAACTTTTTGGATGAGTAGCATAAGTGTAGATCGTGTCAGGGATGTTGAAAGTTTGTAATCAATGTAGATCAGGCAATGTAGATAAGTTTTTTCGTAAGATCATCACATTATCGGGATGGGCAGGGAATGGGATCAACGTACTCTGAGAAGAAGGGCATTCACCCGAATCTTGTGAGTGTGCAATGATATGCACGGGGGGACTCTTCGCATCTCCAGATGGACTAGCCACAACTGCGCCAGCGGGTGTGACACCACCTTCCGAGGTGGGCGGGAACAGCGTGGCAAGCGTTGAAGCGACGATGAAGATACCTTTGCTCAGACCGTCGGTAGAAGTGTGCAGCGATTGCTTAGGGATATCGTCTGGGCAGCCGACCAACCAGGATGTTGAGATCTTCTCGTCATCAGACAAAATCACATCAACCTTCCCATCTTGGAGGCTGGAACTGGATTTGATGCCTTTCTTGAGAACATATACTCCGCCACCGACGGCGCCAGCTCGGCATGCGACTTGCGCAATCTCAGCAAGACCTCCCCACTTAGGCAATACGGCACCAAATCCAGCACCGAAGACACCAATGCTTCGAAGGTGCCGGGATATCTTGGGCAAGGCAAAGCCTGTTGAGATCTCTTGAGACGAATCAGACCTCAGAGTCAAAGCGAGCAGTGCTCCGTGGGAAGATTGTGGCAGACCAAACTTCTGCTGCAAGAAGTCGGAGAACGGCGTTTTAGCATCTGGACTCCAGACTTCAGGCTGCTCTTCGTAGGTCTGCACGAATCGTAGAAACTTCACGAGAGATCGCTTTGCGCGCAGATCGAAGGAACTGTCTCTAAAGATGTCCTCACGGCTGCTGGGCACGCGGGAAAGTTTCGCCTGGGCATGGACAGCATCGGCGACGCAGTCGAGTATGAACCATGACCCAACCGCCTGGAAGTCGAGTTGATTGTGTAGGCGAGAAGATACTAGCGCAGCCAAGAGGGTCGACTGCGCATGTATGATATGTGGTGCCAGCGCTAGCGAGTATGCGCGCGGCTGCGAGAGCTTTACGCCTCCTTCGTCGGCAGCCGGCTTGTCGATGGTCGCATGACTGAAGGTCAAGCTGTGAGACTTCTGGTCTGGTCCAGAGTGTCTTTCTGCCCAAGCTTCTGCTTCCGACAGACTCAGCGCGGCTTCGTTGCCTCCATAGTAATCGTTACGATCGAGGTGCAGGACATTCTTGCCGGAGCGAGAGAGAGATCTTTCAAGGCAAGCTTATGTCAGTTAGCTGGGAACATGTCGGAAAGAACGCCAACGGGAAGGCTTACAAGGCGAGGAGGGACTGCGGCAGACCAGTGCCTGCAATCACCACGTCCCACTGGGAGTCATGAAGAGTCTCCATGGTGTGAGTTTGGGAGGGTATTAATAGTGAGGGAAGATGTTGATGGTCAGGTGGAAATGAGCTTCAAAGCCTCATTAGCGGCTTGGCGGATTGACCTCCGAGCTCTCCTCCGCTTGAGGTCATGGCGACTTTGTAGAACTGGCTAAAGCTGCGAAGGGACCAAGGGACATCCGACTATTGCTCGAAGTGCACCAACGATAGAGCTAGCGATGAGTGTGGCACGGAATCTACAATCTCGGGCATTTCGCCCACAACTTTCACTTCGGTACCAAATACTGCGCCGCAGCGAGTCATCCGCCTCCAAAGCTTCCCAATCGACGCTTGGACAGCAAGTACCAGCTCCTCCTAAAGGATTCTTCAGACGACACCGTCGCACAGCATGGATCACTGGAGCGGCTCTGAGCGGTGGAGCGTTGGGAAGCTTCATTATCCATTCGATCGCACCACCTGCAATGCCTGAACCTGGATCTCATGGAGACAACGTATTGATGGCGGATCTCGACCAGAGGATTGACGACGAGTTCAAAGTGAAAGTACTGAGGGGAAAATGCTTAGGTGTGACCAAGCAACTCCGGGGTGTAGAGGGTGGATGGGTTGAGGTTGTTCCACGTCCAATCGAAGCAGGTACACCAGAAGGTGGCGAGAAGAAGGGATTGCTTACCTCACTCGAGGGATTCAAGGGTCTTGGAGTAGAGCGTGTATTCTGGGAGCGTGGAGAACACATGTTGGTCGCTGTGGTATGGTTTGGTGGATCCCTCTCGGGCTGGCCTGGCGTCACACATGGCGGTGTGATTGCAACTGAGCTGGCGGAGAAATTCGCCCTCGCAGAATCACTTGCGTCGACTCCCGCCTCTGTATACGCTGCAGCGATACCCCAGCGCCTTCCTGGAACTGGCAACCATGCGAAAATGCCTCTCCCCGCAGAGCACTTGGACGAGCCCGCGCAATTGAGCTTGAGCTATGTCAAACCGACCTATGCAAATGGATTCTACGTTGTCCGCATCTCGCCTTCCGCTCCCATAGATGAGGATCCGAAGCATATAGTGCCATCTGAGCCTGCAGGAGGACACGAATGGGAAGCAACGATCGAGTCCATGGATGCCCGCATTTGTGTGAAGGCAAAAGCAAACTTTGCCCCAAGTACCAAGCTGCAGAGGGCTGAGGCGCAGGTGAAAGATACCGCCAGTGCAGGGTACGAGACTTTCAAGGAGTGGATGTGGCCGAGCAGGCAAAAGTCTTCCACATGAAGCGTCGACAAAAAGACTGATTTAAGGTGGCTATTTCACATCCCGCGGTGGCGGCCGATTGTGCAAGTCACAATTCGCACCCAAGCTTGCTTGATCTACCACAGGATCATGGCTACAGAATCTGTAGATTCACCTTTGGGATTCGCGCATCGGGAGACTTCCAGTCTTGCCGTTCTATATGAACGGCATGTTCTATGCATCTCATGACGATCGCGTCAAGTCGCAAGATCAACTTTGTTGATAGTTCTTGTGGTTGACCACAAGTCTGCGCATGGTCTCTCGCTGGGCAGTACAGCTACATCATAATATGCACACGCTGTAATAGCAGATATACTACCAAGAGACCTATGGTCTATTGAGAGTATCTCAATGGCTCCAAGTCATGTTTTGAAGTCTACAACCGCTGACATCAGCATTTTAAACATTTCAGTATACGCGCAGACCCATGAGCAAGAACTGTCGGTGGCTGGTATACTGATGTTATTGCATTCGCCTATTGCCTCGACATCGTGCTTAGTAACAAGTAAGCTGTCTGTACGATAAATTAGATGTAAAGGTCTGCCCGCTCCCGCTCCCTCTTGTGCCGCTTCAGCATGATTTGCGCCGTATCACTTCGCCGAGGATGCCTTCTGGGCGACTACCACGGAGGCGGAGGGAAGACTGCTCCAATCACCGAAACCTAGAATCTTTGATAGACTCGATCAGCTGACGCTGATTCTTGAAACGCGAAGTCTGGAATGCGGGCCAATAGAATGCGATGGTCGATCCTCAGCTCAGCTCCCCATCCTTCAGATATCGTAATCAAGCACGGTACGCAACCTGGTTCATAGCAGTATTTCAGCTTTCTTCCGCCCGCAAGTGAGTCTCCGTCAACCGCTTCATACATTCGCAAAAGCAATATACAATATGGACAAGTTATCTTTCCTAAAACTCTCGGACCTAGAGAGACTGACGCAGGTACATGTTCCACCACAGTACCTCAAGCCACTCGCCGCCATCGGTGGCTTATGGGCGTCTTACCAGCTTTACAAGCTCAGCAGCTTCACGTGGTACCACTTCCTGCGCCCGTACAACTTGAGTAAATACAAGAAAGGCGGCAAAGGTGAACCATGGGCCCTTGTGACCGGCGCTTCAGACGGCATCGGCCTAGGTTTCGCGGAGGAGCTCGCGTCACAGGGCTTCAATGTTATCCTCCATGGTCGCAATGAGCAGAAACTCCGTGGCGTCAAGGATCTGTTGCTGTCTCAGTGGCCCGAGAGGAAGTTTGAGATCCTCATCTTGGACGCCATCAAAGACGCTGGCGACAGCGAGAAGATGGCAGCTGCCCTGACCAAGTACAAAGATCACAATCTCAAGATCTTGATCAACAATGTTGGTGGTGTCGCTGGTGGCAAGCCGACTTTCAGGAAGTTCAACGAGATGTCGCCTGAGCTTATTGACGGCTGGATCGACATCAACCTCCGTTTCGCCACGCAGTTCACGCGACAGGTGTTGCCAATCCTGATCACGAACCAGTCGGCTCTGATCATCAACATCAGCAGTGGTGCGGCCGACGCTCCTTCGCCCTGGATCGCGGTCTACAGCGGCACGAAGGCGTTCAACAAATCCTGGTCCAGATCGCTTGCGGTCGAGCTGCTCGACGAAGGACACGACATCGACTGCCACGCTATTGTTGTAGGACCAACTGCAACAAGCAGACTAGGTCTGGATGCCAGCATGACACAGCCAACGCCGCGCAAGCTCGCGCAATCAAGTCTCGGGTACGCCGGTACCGGCGTGAGGGATGTGGCTGCTTACTGGGGTCACGACTGGCTGATGTATGTGTTCTCCACGATGCCTGGTTGGTACGCTGAGAACTTCGTTCGTACTTTCAGCAAAGCCTTTGTTGAGAAGGAGAAGAAGGAAATGGAGGAGGAAGCGAAGAAGCAGTAGAAGTCTCCTAGGCGGATGTAGTGCGATCGGGTCTTCTTTTTGGAAAAGATTGGACGAATGGGGCGATAATAATTGTAACAGTCTGCTTTTATTCGCGGTTCGCAAATGCACAATTGCTTGACAACACCCGATCAATCACCCCTCCACCGCCTCTCATAGAGATACTGATAATGCGGCTCCGCCACTCCAACCATCTCCTCAATCATCCCAGCATCATCCCCAAACTCCTCCTTCCACTTGTCAGGCACATCACTGAAATCGCAATTCTTCGCAGCTCGTCCAGCAATCACGCCCGAAGACTCATAAAGCGTATTCTGGCTAGCATACAGCATTGGATGAATCTCCGTCTCTTTCTGCCGATCAGTCACAGCATCCCATTCGAATTTCATCTTGACAGGATCGAGGCCGAGCTTCGAAGCCAGATTTCTGACGAACATTTCGTCGGTCATGTAATCATCCGCGTCGACGATGATAGGCTCGATGCCGTGGGATTTGTAGTAGTTGTACAGCACGCAGTTCCAGATGTTACATGTCGTTTCCAAGAAGAAGGCGCGACTTCCGCCGTTAGGAAGGTTCATGCGCTCCAGTACGCGGTATGCAGAGGGGACGGTGAGGCGAGGGTCGCGGATGGAGATGAGAGGGATTGTTCCAGGACGCAATAAGAGACTGTCTGGGACGAGAGTGAAGTTTTCATCTCTGAGATGATATGGCTTTGACGAGGTGAGTGATTTCATGTATTCAAATATCTTGTCAGTTAGCACGGGGAAGAAAGGGTGAGAATGGACGAAAAGCACGCTTTTGTCGGCCTGTCGCTTGTCAGTGTCTTTCTTCGAACCATCAGTAGACGGCTGCCACAGACTGTTTCTGAAATCGAACTCAGTGCATCTTCCCAACTCTTGACCTCTCTCAGCATTTGCTCTCGATACTCGCGAAGCTCTTCCGCTTCCATTCCATTCGCATAGTCATCTCTCAGCAGCCACGGCACTTGCTTGCCACGACTTGCAGAGAATGGATGCGCGAGAAGCTTGACATTTGGCTGACTGGCGAGCAGGCGTTCGAGGAGATGACCTTGAAGTATCTGTCAGCGATAGAGTTGCGTGCGTGGTTCCGTGTCTGTGACCTCACTTCCGCTGCGTGGTTGCGAGAAGAGGATGATTTGTGTTGCCATGTTTCGTAATTTTGGGCAATGCGGTGTTTTATTTTGTCTTGATGATTAACACGAGTATTTGTATCACTTCAACAAGATTCGCATTGACTTATATGGCCATGAGTCTAGAATTCTGCCGCCTGTATGGCTGATCATACGCGTGGCTTCTCGAAGGCAACAATTTTGTGCCTTCAAGCGAGCGCGGCATACCATAGCGCGTACCATGCAATTAAACATACGAGACACTTTGCTTGGTAGGTTTGAATTGTTCGACACATATGTACAAATCCAACAATGGTGCCACTGTAAGAGGTAGTAGTCAACATCAGATAAACCAGAGAAAAATGAAGAAGAAACCATGACGCTTTGCCCGCATTGTAGACACAAAACAAGATCGTCCAAGAACATTTTTTCGCCGACTCCCAGAACCTTGATTTTTTGCTCTTTCGTAATTGATGCTGAGAACCGTTTACATGTGCCTGACGCCGCGGTTGACGTAGGCAATGAAGCTGTTCAAGTAACCAGCAAAGCCGCCGGCGTGAGCAGGTGAGCTTTCGCCTGTAACATTGTTAGTATCATCTCGCTTGGGTATTGTCGTGTACGAAGTCAACTCACCCTTCATGGCCTTGTCGGCCACCAGCGCAATGAGCGCCGCGCCAACACCGCTACCATCCTTGGCAATGCCGATGCGAATCCTCTTCTCGCCCCAAACACCGATCTGTTTGATCTCCCTAAGCGCCTCGCGGATGTACTCTTCGAAGTTAGGGTAGAACTCGACTAGACTGCCGTCAACGCCGACGTCCACGATGTCGTCCTCGTTGACGGTGGTGTCCTCGGTTGTGGCAATGTCCTGAGGGTGCTTGAGCTTGTCGGTACCAATGACAATGGCAGCGATGGCGACGGCCGAAAGACGGGCGGCACGCTTGCCAATGGCGGAAGCGATGAGGCGGACAGCCTCCGCATCCTCGGCGCTGGCAGCGGAAACACCGTAGTCGTGGTCGAGAGTTTGGCGGGTAACCTTGAGGCCGGCGGAGTGGTCACCACTGGTGATCGAGAGGAAGCTGGTGTCCAGACCCCACTGCTTGCGGAGAGGTGAGTTGGCCTCGAAGTTGGTGGTGCTGCGCACATCGTTCTTGCTGCTGTCCTCGTCGCTGAACAGAGGAACGTTCTTGTCTTCAACAAGGCTCATGATGGCGCGACGCAGAATCTCGCCAAGGAACATACCAGAGATGCGCTTCTCGAACATTTGGACACCGGGGTTGTTTGACTCGGCGTCGAGAGACTTGTCGTAAGGTGTGTTGGGGAGGACGGAAAGCTGGTTGTCGAATGAACCCCACTCGGTGTTTACAATCATCTCGCCAGTGCTGTTGTCCACGTCGCCGGCGTCTGCGCCCATGTTCTTCAGCTTTGAGATCTTGTCGAGCTTCTCGACGTAAGCACCGTTGGTGCCAGTGCCGAAGATGGCGCCAAGGAGGGTGCCGGTCTTGCCAGGGCTAGTGTACGAGCGAGCCATGAGAGTGCCAACAGTGTCGTTCACAAGCGCAGCCACGCGGACGGGCAGATGCAGGTTGTCAATCTCCTTCTGCAGAAGAGCGCAAACATCCTTGCCAATGGTGTCCTCGATGTCAAAGCCCTTGGTCCAGCGGATAAGAGTACCCTTGTTGATACCGTATTGCTGCACAGGGAAACTGAAAGTGAAACCAAGGCTGAAGACCTCCTCGTCCTTAGTAGAGCCCCAACCGTTTGTCCTGCGCTCAATGTGTGAGTGGTAGTGGTCACCGTGGTGTTCCTTGAGGAAGAGCTCGATCTGCTTAGCCAAGAAGGCGAAAAGCTCACGAGAGGTCTTCGCGACCATCAAGTTGTGGGGAATCGCAACCTTGCTCTGGGTCAAGCTGAAAGTGCTGTTGCCGTGAAGCTGGATGGAGCAGACGCGGAAGTTGGTTCCACCCAGATCAACAGCCATGTACAGACCCTTCTCGGTACCATTGGGCACAGCGGTAACGTAGGTAGGAATCTGGCTCATGGTCTGGCCCTGCTTCTCCAGGCCCTCGTCCATCTGGCGGATGAACTCGGCCACGCCGCGGTTGACATCTTCCTTTGTGTACTCGAACTCAGCGGCCACGCGCTCGGCGGCCTGTGCGAGAGACATGCTTCTAGGAGACCGGTTGTAGATGCTTCCTGGGGTATGGGTTGGCACACGGCAGTACAAATCCTGCACGAATGGGTTGTAAGTGGGCACTGGCGGACACGATGCTGGAGTCGGCGCAGTACGCAGGAAAAGGTCCTGGTAGGGAATAGGCAGATGCGGAAGTAGGTACTGGATGAGGAGGACGGCGACTAGGAGGAAGCCAAGAACAAGAGTCGAGAGCGAGGGAGCGTCGCGGGAGAGAGCTGAGAAGAAGCTGCTTCGCTTCCTCTGGTGGGAGGGTTGGAGGAAAGGAAGCTCGTTGGGTGCTGGCGAGGAAGACCGCGAGGGCGGAGGGAGGGAGCGGGAACGACGAATGGTGACGGCCAGGGTGGGAGGGCGGAGCGGGAGAGAAGAGGGTGGCTACTTGGGCGAGGCAGCGAATGCCTGGTACTAGTAATGGTATGTCTCTGCGCCGTCTGCTTGTGACGCTGGGTCGAGCTTGGGTCCGCAGACTTACAAGCGGGGCCGCCGCGGAGAGCGTTCTGGCCTGTGTGTCTTTTATAGTAGCATGCCGTCACGCATCGTTGAGGGCTCGCGTGTGTCTCGCTTCGTGAGGACAATCTATTGTTTTCTGCTATGGAAGAGCTGGGAGACTCTATACAGGTGGATGTACGCCTGGTACACGATACAGGACCATCAACTGCTACCTGTCCGTGTCCTACGACCATCAATTGGCCTCGATCCGGAACTCGCGGCCTTGGTCGTTTCCAGACTGTCAGCCAGCGTCGCGATCCGATGGCGCTAGAGAGCAGAGCCATTTTATCGCTGTCTGTAGAGCTGCAAGCCTCGATAGGCGTGGCATGATATTCGAGAAGCCCGTCTACTTCCTTCGAACCTTCCATAACGCCTTCCGCCACCATTTTCCTCGTATACTCACTCCATCCCATTTACACAGAATGCAACGTCAACGTTGCCAGTTTAACCTCATCTCTCCATCCCCATTGCACGCTCTCCACGCGGGGCGCACGTGCGTGTCTGCGTGCAAACCCCAACCGGCGCAGACGGTCCTTCGTCGGTGGTTCTCAGCTTTTCGCTACGCGCATTATCGTGTTTTGTCGACGGCGCCGGAGCAGCGTGGACCGTCCATGTCGCGCTTTCTGGAGGCTAGAGCACACGAAGAAGTGCCGGTCGCAGTCTAACGACGTGCGGATCGCGATGCCACCGGAACTTAGCGGTGGGTCTGCGCTGTAAATACGCTGCTTCTCTCTGCGAAACGTCATTGTTGGCTGGCTCGCGAGATGGAGTTGGCACGATGGTCAGGGCAGACACGGAAATTGACGCGAATCGCATGTCACTGACGCCCGGCTTGGGCGGGTGTTTGTAAATTTGCATGTGCCGTGCTACTGTATAACCTTGCTTGCTTGGTATATGACCGCTGAAGCGATCGATGTTCGTAAAATCGTATCTCCCATAATTACCACCTTGTACCAAAACGCCTTCGAGGTTCGCCGATGCTGAATGCTGCTAATACCTGAGATCAGACATCCCGCCAAGTACCTTGTACAGGCTTCCTGCCAATGGTCTGTCCAGCGGGTGGTGGCGACACCGTTCCTCCCGCGAGATAAGTATGATTGCCTTGCGCCTGCGTGTGATAACTAGGCGGGTACAGACTCGGCTCGTACTGAGTAGACCTCATGCTGGTCACACGATTAGGAACCTGAGATGAGGCCGCGTCTTGACTGTACAGCGACTGCGGTGCAAACTGGCGATGCGCGTCGTAGTTGTGCGCTGGTGCGGCGTTCATCGCACCCAAGTCACCATGATGGGATTGCTGACCATAATACTCAGCGTTGCCGTTCGATGATAGGAGACCTTGCTGTTGAGCAGCTTGTGGGCTCTGCAGATGACCCATCTCCACATCCTCGTAGGGGACTTGACGCTCACGGCTCTGGTCGTGCGTCGGGAAAGAAGGCAGCGCGTCTTCATTGTATGCTGCGCCCTTGTTTTGGGTTTCATATGGACTTGATGGTGCACCTCTCCAGCCCGCGCCTCCTGACATTGGCGGTGGCGCGTAAGATGGCGTATTCGCATACATTGGCGCCGCCGAATACATAGGCTGGGGCGGCCCGTAGTACTGGTTCTGCATAGGGTATTGTGGTTGTGGCGGAGGCTGTTGATATCTATGCCGGTTCCGCGATGAGCAGCAGTCGCAGCAGCCACAGCAGCAGTCAATGATACCGCCGCATATACACTTGACCAAGCACCACAGTATAGAGAGAGCGAGAATGCTGCCCAGAATGATGCCAACAATTACTGGCCATTTACTGCAAACGCATGTCAGTTGCGCATTTCCCCTGAAGAGGCAATCATGGGCTCCTACCAATATGTCCTTGACATGCAGCTATCCCAGGAGGACAGTGTCCCTTGTATGCCGCCATTTGATCCGTTATCCGACATGTTTGTGCTTTTCCTCTGCAACGCACTTCGGTATGAATGCAACTCGTCCTTTTGTATACAGCGAACTCCGACTCTTTACGTATTCCTACTTCCGCCAAGTGATGCTATGCCGTCCAGCCACCAGAAGTCCGGATGTTGATCGCCGCGCTGGTCTCGTCAAAGTCTCGTAGATCAAGCTTCGAATGTCGTATCGCACCGCTCTCTTCTCAGAACCAGCAATCCACAGTCGCAATTACAGCGCAAATAGGAGGGTAGTCAATAGAGTAATAGATTGCCCAGTCAAATGCAATACGCAATGCTGCGAGGCGTTACGGCTCACGGTGCCGCATGCCCAGCCTTACGGGACGCGTATCACTCGTGGCAGAGTTGCGCCTCCGCCAATCTGAAACGCTGCCCTTTGGCTTGGAACTCCACTCTTCAGATCATCTCCGACGAGAGATGCCGTTTCTGCACAGCCGGAAACAAAACTTGTAGGGCTAACGGCAGGTCCTGCTGAAATTGTAGCTTGATAAGGTCTTTTGATGATGCATGTATCATGGTTCGGAGTGCGATGCCTAAAGCCTGAAGTGTGTACTCAGCCACAGAGCTGATCACGCGCTGTCCTGATGTCGCTCGCAGAATTCCAACCTTGCAGCAAGCAGGCATGCCGCCAGCTACAACAGACGAAGGTTCACGATCGGTGTGCCACCCACGTGGTACAACGCTGTTGGTTGCATATTTAACCTGTGGATGTTACTGTGCAATTTACGTGAAAGAACGAAGATCCGGAGACCGGAAAACGACTCCCAGACATGGAAATGGTCATATTTGGACGATACCCAGCTAGCTAGCGATGTCTCGCAGTATTACTCGCAGCGGAAAAGCAGAAGGGTATCTTCGCGGAGGAAAACATCGTCAAAAGCAAAACTCCATCACTCCCGTTGCATAATCGTTCCACCTCTTGCAGCAAAAGCAACAGCAGAGGCTTCGTGCTCATCAGGCCGAGCTTTTCTTCGAAGCCTAGAGAACTTTCAGCCCGATCGGCCCATAGGTCTCCGTCTGCTCAGCGATAAGGGCGTTCTTCGTCACCAGGGCAAGCACATGGAGCAAGCCCTGCGCAGCGACTACGCAGCTGTTGGCGGTTGGTGGCAGCAGCTGTTCAAATTCGATGCAGCCTTTCATCTTTTCGTCTTCCTCGTCACCGGGCGGCGCAGCGGCACGCTGCTCATCGGCTTCTTCGATGCCCGCTTTTACGAACTCGAGGAAGTTGGCACTTTCTCCATCCAGGGCTGCGCGGACCCATTGTGACTCGGCTGCTGTCTGGGTGTTGACTTGGGCGGCTGGACCAAACAACTCAAACTCGTCTTCTGCAGTTGCTCCTAGGTGGGCATCTGAGCCAGCAAGGTGCAGGTCGTCGTCACCATTGCTGATGTCGAAACCTCGTCCCACAAGCGGAGAAACTGTAGGCAGACGACTTCCACGACGGCTGAGAGGTTGCAACGGAAGTGCGCCAGCAGCTGAAGTACCGCCAACACTGAACAGGGCTGTCGGACGACGAGAACCAGTGCTCTGGTTCCAGGGAAACATACTGGACATGTGGTGATCGTCAAGTGGTGTTGGCTGCTCTCTTCCTTGCTCGATGGTGTAGTCGTCAGCCATGGGGACGAACCCATCGTCCTGGAAATCGAAACCACGACCGACTTCGTCAGAAGAAAGTCCTGCACGAGAGCGCACTCGGCGACTGTCATCCGACGCCGGATCCTCGTCTCTTGCACGCTTCTCGCCACCTGCGGTGAGTTTGAGACCGGTCATTGCTTCTAACAGCTTTATACCAGTAAACATATTGAGCGGGCCACGATCTCCGAGGAGTAAGTCATCGTGTCCGGGACCTAGAATCCAGTGCTCTGCATTCTTTTTTGCCAGAGTGACTAGGCGATGGGCGCGTTTGTGGCGTAGGGATTCGTTCATGTTTTCCTTATAGTCCTGGTTCCACGCCGAGATGTCGCGGTTGTGGAGTTCGATGGACTTGTCGAGCGGGATGATCTTTGGTCCTGGCAGAGGACGGCGTCGCTGTTCGGCTTCGGCACTCTCTGATGTGATAATGTGCTGGCGCGGGTCTTCCTGGTCATGAGGAGCTGGCGGGATCTCGTCTTGGCCGAAAGCGTATCCATCGTCTTGAAGAGGCACGAACCTATCGTCCTCAGGTTGCGCAAACTGCTTCAAGTTAGCATGCATATACCTTTGAGTGAGCCGCCTCACTTACAAAGTCGCCAACACCCTGGCCACCGGCATGCTCAGCTCTCACGCGTGCACCCGCCGAGTCGCTCGAGAAGTGGGTACGATCCACTCGTCCAGTGGGTGCGCGAGGCTGACGGAAAGTTGCTGACGGAAGATCTTCCTCGAGCACAAGGTTGCCATCCGCGTCGATCTGCATCCCAAGGTCGTCCTCAAGCAACCCGTGCGCTTCATCTTGCTGGAAGAGTCCACCGCCACGAGAAGAATGCGCGTTTCCGGCGCCGAAAGGCCCGCCCACCAAAGAGCTAGCTGAGGGTGGCATCATAAGATCTCCTCCAAGATCCGGAAGGGAGGCGTCTTGATGCTGAGAGCCGACTGGAGTGACGGTAGAGGGAGACTGCAGCGACTCCAGCCCTGTGAACATCGTAGCATCTCCAAGGTCGATCTGTAGTAAGTCCAGCTCGGGCAGGAAGTTTGGGTCATCTTGAAGGATCAGCTGGTCGGCACTGATGAGGTTGTCAGAGTCTACCGCCTCAATTGTAATATGCTATGACAAGGCTTACCGTCCCTTGGGTCCACCTTTGGCATCCAACGCGTCGTTTTTAAGTGCTTTGAAAACTGTGCGCATCCCGGTCTTTGCATTTTCCGCGTCCGTCAAGACGTAGCTGCACTGCTGCGCGTAGACACGCGTGACGCCGTACCTACATTACCGTCAGCGGCCGCGTCTGAGCAAAGCAACTGAGCCAGAAGAAGAAGCTACTCACAGCAGGTTGCTCGACAGCCGCAGCGCCATCGGCGCCGCCGGTTCAATGATCGTGCCGCACGTCTTGACCACGTCGACTTCGAGGATGGCTTTGCGCGAGACGTTCTTGAGAGTTGACTTGGAGCCCAGTGTGGCGACCAGCCTATTGAGTGGGCAATTAGCAGCTGGCGCTTTGGAGCTGTGACAGTATCGAGCAATGGTTACCAGACGGTCGCGACGCCATATTTGCGCGATGTAAGGACTATGCGACCGTGTCAGCGAGACTGATCGCGTATAGAGCGCGTTGATATGAAGCTGGAAGCACCTTCGTGGCTGTAGAACATGATGCGGATGTCGTGACGGTGGACTATGCCATCCGCTTCTGGTGCTGTGGGCGTGAGTGGAGAGTGTTATACTGAATGAGATGGTGCGATGTGGGTGCTGGTGGTGGAGGATCGGGCAAGGTTAACCGGCTTGAGTGAGGTGAGTTTAGTGTCGTAGGCCGAACCAGGGAAATTGAAAAAAACACCACTTAAGGCACTGTACAACATTTGCGATGCAGATGGCATAGATTAGCATTTTAACATTCGGCATATCTCTATCGTGATTATCGTGTGATCCTAAGGGAAATGCGATCACTCTCCATCAAACCTGGGCGCGAGCCCGCACCCCGTGTAGTACACCGAGGCTTATGCGCTCTCTTCAGTCTCTGAGATCTTGGGCAGCTCAACGGCACGGTACAGCAGAATGAGTGCAGAATGGCTCTCGCCACCACCAGCCAGAGTCTCGATCTTCTCGCTGTCAACCTCCTGCACCTTGTCATCATTGAACCACCACCACTTGCCGTCCTCCTCCTGGCCGGGCAGAGCGGTCTTCTTAACGTAGGCAGTGTAGTGACCGGAATCGGCAGAAGAACCCTGGTGAGTGACTACACCGCGGAGCTCATAGAGACCGGTCTGGTTAGCTGTGCTGTCCTTGGCCATTTCAGGGTGGACGGCCGCAAGCAAGTCCTTCTTTGCATTACGAATTGCCTGTGCGCGCTCCTCCTCAATTTCAGCGTCGGTCTTGAAAACCTCCTCAGTGCCACCCATGGCAGTATCTTCACCCTTCTTCTCGGCGGCTAGCTGGCTCTCACTCGCTGGGCCAGTGGCTTTTGTC
The DNA here is from genome assembly GCA_019775635.1 of Cladosporium sp. VS III D KN 1. Classification (NCBI taxonomy): domain Eukaryota; kingdom Fungi; phylum Ascomycota; class Dothideomycetes; order Cladosporiales; family Cladosporiaceae; genus Cladosporium; species Cladosporium sp. VS III D KN 1. Next base: position 100,869 of record JACWFN010000062.1, read on the forward strand.
TCGCGTTCCTTCTCCTTCTGGGCACGCTTCTGGAAAGGCTCGTCTTTGGCAATCTTGCTGGCTCCGACTGCCTCATCCTCAAGATCCTGGCGTCTGCGCTTCTGTCTCTTCTTCTGGCGCTCGACGTCCTCGATCTCCTTTCTGACTTCACGAACACGATCGCGTACGGGAACGAGCTTCGCGCGAAGCTCGTCTGTGCAGTACTCCAGCAGATCGATCTCGTGTTGGAAAGACACCTTTCGCAGAATCTTGGCCTTCTTGCCGGTGTCGCGGCGCCACAAAAAGCGCATCAGATGAATTGGCAAGTATTTAGGCAGGCGTGAAATGCGTGAGGTCTTGTTGTAGACGGCATTGCGGCCAAGGGTTTCGGATTGCTTCTCGATCTGCTCGTTAAGCCCGATCGAAAGACCTTCACGAAGATGGTTGGTTTCGCCGCTAATGTTGCACTTCAAATCCCTGAAGGTTTCCTTCTCGTGCTTTGCCTCCTCGTCGGGCGCTTCCTCGCTCTTCGTGACCACGTCGAATCGACCTCCCATGTATTTTTCCACCCAAGTGTTGAAACCTTCATCCGTAGCGTCCTTAGTATCGAGCTTGAGCGACTGGTCGAGTGTTGCAATCAGTTGTGACCACATCTCCTCGGCGTCCTGCTGTGCGTAGCCATGGCCAGTCTTCGATTTCTCCGCGAACTGAGGATACTGCTGTCGGAGCGCAGTCAAGAACATCAGCGGCTGGACAGCTCCCTGTGTGTCACCCATCATCTTGTACACGTCCCTCAGCGAGCTGGTCAGGTCGTTTGCGCCACCAAGACCACCGAGGCCGACGTTCGCTAGCTGATCAGCGCTGAAGAGAGAAGATGCAGAGGGACCAGCTTGAGCGCTTGGCTTGTAGGTCTGCAGCTGCTCCTGCAGCTCGGGAATCATGCGCAGCGTCTGCAGTGTAGCGTTGGCGTAACAAGTGTTGCCGGTGTTGGCCAGGCCTGCCGGTATCGCGCCATCCTGCCTGGCGATCTCCGCATCGGTCATGTCCTCCAAGAACTTCATCCTCTCTTTCGGTGCCTCCATAACCACCTCTGCTGACGGCTTACCAAGCATCGTGATGACTTGGTTGGGGCGGAACTTGATTGAGGAAAGCTGGGTGTCTGCTTTGATCATCTTGCCAGCCATGATCTTCTGGTTGTCAGGCTCGACATTGGTGAGAGAGTAGAGTTGGAGCTGAAGCTCCTCGCCGGTGGAAGAGGGGTCAATCTCGATGTCGTAGGTCTTGCCCTGGTGCTTCACTTTCACTGGGATAGCCGCCATCTTTGCAGCTTCTTTGGCGTGTATCGGTGAGTCGTGATAGTCCGTGATGTGTGTGATGGAAAGAGTGTGAGTTGGTAGTGCAAAGCCAGGTGTGGCAATGAGGACTGGCGTGGCGGTCGGATTAGCTTCTAGAAGCTGGAAGATTCAAGTCGACGTCGTTGTTGACACTCGACCCTCTGATGTCAGGCAGCGCGGGCGTTTGCTTGGCAACATGCTTGCTTGACATGTGAGTCCAAGGTCTCGACAAATAAAAACATCACCTTTAATCGACTTCTGATATTATATCTTCCAGGCATACCTGACAGGTCAGGCCATGTTTGCCATTCTGTCAGGAGTAATTGCTCGATCGACAAACGATACACGCGATGAAAAGGACTCGGAATGCATGTGGAACGGACCACTTACTTCCACCGGTCGTACACGTATACACATGTGTTTCATTCGGATGTCACATCTTAACACAATACAACAACCGAAGCGGCGTAGCCGCTTGTCTGATGAGAATCCTGCCATTAGAAACTGTTAGGATGGTGAGCGGTCTCAATCAATATCACTTCTTCCTAAGGGACTAGCCGTCTCGGCATCGATCTCCCCTGGTAAAACATATAAACTGCGCACGATTGACATTCTGGCTAACGTGAGGTTGGCATGCCTCAGCGGTTGGGTTGACAGCTGTGATTGAAGATCTCAAAAAAATGACACCTCGGCTCTCAAATGTGTGCCTCCGGTCAGTCACTGATAACGAATGATTGACATGCTGCTGGATTTCCGGTAAGAGACAAACGCATACAACAAGCGGAATTCCCACACGGCCACCCTCTGTACTTCTAGCCGCCCGGTCCAGTGCTGCTATATGGCACAGCGGACGGGATGCCTGCTTCTCAATTGCCTCCGCCGATAACCATCAGGTTTGCCAAGTCGTGCGGCTGATGACATACGAAGTATTGTCTTGGTCTGTTGTTGTTCTGTTACTTCTGAGCCTTTGATTGGCAGACTAATAAAGCAGATTGCCGGCCTGATTTTCCCCTTCCTTTGGGTCGTACAAGCCAGCTTGAAGGAAGCGAAGACAAATTGAAGCTGTCTTCGGCCAAGTCGAAACCGAACGCCAAGTGTAATCTCAAGACCGCTTGCCCTTTCATACAGGTCCGATTGTGAAGAATAATTGGCAACATAGTCACTTCAGCCGCCCTATACATAGCAAGCGATGAATCTTGGCATATCATACCAACAGCGTGCCGAGCGACGAATTACTCCCAACAAAGAATTTCAATGTTGGTTGTAATGACTGAGCCACCACGAGACGGCGGCGTACAGGGCATGAATTCTGAGACTGATGATATATAATAAATCTAGTCTTTCCAACATTGCCACAAAACTCATATCAGCCAGTTCCATCAGAATTTAGCCTCCGACCACAAGCGACATCAAAAGCCATCCAAACAACCTCTCAAAAACCATCGATATGAGATCTGCTCTCGCTTCGGCCACTCTGATGGCTACCAGTGCACAGGCGTGCATTCGCGTGCACGCGTACATGTGGAGTTCGGGTACCTTCCACGATTCGATGGACGTCGACGTCTGGGATAACAACGACTTCCACTGCTCGATGAGCCAGTCTAAGAGTGGCGTGAGCGCCGCGACGCGCTGGGAAATGGAGTGCAACGGCGACAAGTACTACAAAGTCGTGCTCTGGGACAACGGTGGCAGCGGCACGGTGGAGCACAAAGTCTCTGGTAAGTCTAGATGCTCTGGCTGTTGGAAAGACAACTACTCCAGGAGAATATCGCTGACGTGTGAACGTGGTAGATGGAAACGTCTGGTCTGCCAATCTCAATCTCCGCGATTCGTCGTACGAGTCCAACTGTATTTCCTACACAGAGAATGGCAGCTGCATGTCTTACGAGACGGAGCGTATCTGGGCTTTTGACGATGGATTCGGCAACTGCGGTGACTACCAAGTTTCCGTTTGAATTGACCGCAATCCATTTTGGGAGACGGAAGAGATGACGTGACTACGCCAATTCAAAATTGATACGATTATCTGGTCGGTGTGTTTTGGTACATACTTCTACTACTTAAAGGCTACCAGATAGCCATAAACGTAGCGCACAGAGTTATACGTAGCATAATCTCCGAAGCTAAGATATTTCGAGCATCTGACGTGGTCACTGAAGGAGCGATCGATTCAGACAAAGTGACTATGCTTGCCAGCGATTGATCACTTGAAGAAGGTAGGGAGCTAAAACTCATTATGCTCAGTGTTGAGGTTCGTGTCGTCGTGATCGTTATCGATGTGGTTCCCTCAACGACTCCGATTGTTGTGAATCCCCTAACAGCATAGCCCCCTGTGTATGAGGTATCCACCAGGCAAACAGTGTCTTTTGTGGGCTCGAAAGAAGCGCCCGTCCAGCTGGCAGAGATGGCGACTTCTTTGTTCCACACAAATTTCTCGCATTGATAATTGACGTAACCCTGCGGGTCGAAGACATATTTGACGCAGAAAGGGGTATTACTCTCCGAGCTTTGCAGTATTGTTAGAGGTGACTGACAAGCGGGTTTCTGCAATCAATGGGACTTATCTTACCAAGAACGCAAGTACGTATCAGAATTGGGTTGGCAACTGCTGCTCTCACAGGCTGTAGTGTAGTTGCGACAAGAAGTGTATAAGCCCAGCTGATATTCGTTACCGCAGCCAAAAAGCTTCGAAGTGCTCCGTGTAAAAGATACGTCGTAAAAGCCACAACTGAGTGAAAGTTCGCAAGCAAAAGACTGTGCTGGTAGAGATTAGTCTTCATCTACTTCTTGCGCTTTCATCGTCTTACTGTAGTTTCCATCCTCGTATCCACAAGTCGCTTTCGTTGTAGTAGAGCAATTGGACACAGTCGTGTAGGCACCCGACTCCTGGCGAGCTACGTGTGAGAATATAGGGGCAGACGTTGGCCGGGGAGTCCATCCGCGAGGATCACGGCCGTCGAGAAGAATGTTTGTCGAGATCGGAAAGTGGTCAGCTATGGTCAAGCACACAAGCATGGAGAGCACAATGGCACTGCATGGGAAGGACATCACTGCAATTCGTAACGGGTGTCAGAAATCAACCCACGCCGGTCGCGATATAAAAGCGAGACAAGTTGCCTTGCTACAAGACGAATCAGCCATCCCATGGCGCAGACCGCGAGGCTGTGTTGTGTGTAGCACACCCCCGGTAGCATTGATAGTGATCGGTACGTATTGAGCTTTGGGTGTGCTTGCGCGCAATCGGCGTCCAATGATGATCGTAACCATGCAGATTGCATGCTAGCGTGTCTATATCTGTACGGAGGTACTACAGGCTCTACGCAGGACACGGGATATCCATGAGCTTGGGCCAGGCTGTTCAGACTTTGTCCACGACGTTTGTCCACAAGCTCACAGTTACCATCCTTCACAACATACCCGCCCAAGCGATTCCCTGTGAGTCTCTATCGGGACGATCGAAACACAGAGTATACTTTGGTATGAATGAAAAGAGTGGGCGGCCCAAGATGAAGCACTCACGACCTCAGCGCCGATCTTATCTCTGCAAGGCTGTGTAGTGGTTACACAAGGGCTGCCTCTTGCTCGTGCTGTAGGTGATCTTTGGCGAATGATTGGTGAAGAGTCCTGGCGAAGCTGCGAGACGTATCTGACGCTGTGCATTGTCATTCCGGTGTGTGCGCAGCCAATCTGTACATGCACGCTCCCTGCGGCCAGAACTATGTCGCCATGCAGAAACTAAGCCACAGTACGGTCCACTGCCTATGTGGGCAAAGTCTCCTTGCGAACGGATTGTTATTTGCCTGCTCTTCCTCTCCAACCTCCGGAGCCTGTTCATTGCAATACCCGACGCCACGGATGCAGGAGCATTGAACAAACATACAAGATTGTCGAAAGATCGTACAAGCCGTCATGGAACGCACGTTCGATGGAAATGGTTACACTGCGGTGCAGAGTCAGTTATATACCAAGCAAGAGAATCTTTGGACTGATCGTCCGATTCTGACAACAATTTGTAGGCGCTCCTATGTCATCTTCTGAGCAAAGAAGTCCAGTCACGCGCACTGTGAAATGCGATGATCGCGACAACGACGTGGATGCGCAAGCTCCTCTCATCCTCGACGGAGATCCCAACGCAACGGATAACAAGGCTGATTCTGGAGTCTCAACGCACGTGGAGTGGATCCCAATAATGATGAGACCGTTGCCCGCAATACTGCTGGCATCCTATTGCATCGGTCTCATCCTAGGCTTGGAACTACTCAATGACTTGCCTTCAACTCGCCATGGGATTCCAATGACTCACAAGACTGCTGCAGAGATGATCACCTACTTGCCAACTGTTTTTGTAGTCTTGTTGGGCATTCTCTGGAAACGCTTGATCGTTGATTTAAAACGCATCACACCTTGGGCACAGTTGAGCCATTCCTGGACCCTCGGGAAGGATAGTCTCGAGCTGAATTATCTTGACGACTTGGAGCTATCTTTGTTATGGCCAGCTATCAAACGCCGTCATTGGGCCCTGTTAGTTGGCCTATTGGGTGGTCTGATTGCTGGTGGATTGGTCCCTCTAGCCGCTGCGCTGACCTTCGTCGATCTCGCTGGACAAAGCACACGTACAGTCCTTGTGCACCACGATGTATTTAACTTTGACAACACGCTGAGAGACTCGAACGCATCGCTGAGCCTATTGAAGAGTTTCCGTGGTGGCGCCCCTTGGGCCGGGGCTGCAAATGTCTTGCAGGCAGATGGCAATCCGCCTGCTTGGACGACTGACTCCTTTGTCTTTGCACCTTTTCGAGCTGGTATCACCGAAGCGTTCAACCATACTCTTACAGCAAATACCACCGCAATCACTGGAAGACTCATCTGCGAGGCCTTGCAGGTCGACACCAGTGTAGATCGTGAAGGGTCTGGCACACTCACATTCAACGTCCCGATTAGCACTGACTCAAGCATAAATGTCAACTTGACCTGGACAGATGCTCAAAACCACAGCACGCAGACTGTCCTTAAAGATCCTGATACCTTTGACGATCCACCGGTAACATGGCTCAACATGTCCACAGCACCAATGTCATGGATGAACTACACGTCGCCAGCTGCGCCCTCAGCCATGAAACCCATACTGATCACGCTGCTACAACCAAGTCAGGACGCTGACTCTCACATGTACTTCAATGGCACCGTAGATGGTAGGCTTGTTCCAGTACGTACATATCGTGGCGTCGGACTATCATGCACTCCTTCGCTCTACACGTACTCTGCTCTTGTCTCAGTGAATGCCAGCAACCAAATTGTGACCAGCTATACCCTGGAAAACACGACCCTGTCTTCAGTCGACATTGGAATACCTTCTGAGCTCATCATAGGGTATCTGAACAATCCGCTGCATCCAGACACGATCTTTGGCGAGTCTGGTCTGAGAAATATGATCAGGGTACAGGATGTCGTTTCGCTCGGACATACCGGCAACTATCTACCAAACTTCTACACTGCGTACAGTGGATCTGACCCCTTCGGCACGCAGCTACTCGATCTGGACATCAGGCCTGTTGAAGCGTATTTCGACGATCATTCGCTCCTCGAGGTCGATGCTTCACGCGTTTTTGCTACCATAATGACACAAATCATTAAAGCATTTGCGGTCACGAATGGGACCGAAGAGAGCCTTGGAGAGATTGGATACGTTGAACCACTTCTCAAAGTCCAACAAGCAATTCTCAGGGCACTTGAGGTATGCCTGGCTGTTCTTGCGATCATTGTTCTATGCTGTGCCTGGCCCTTACGTCCGCGAACATGTCTGAGCCAGGATCCCAGCTCTCTACACTTTATCGCGAACTCACTTGCAAGAAACAAAGCCCTTGATATGATTTTCAGCCGGCACAAGAAATCCGCCCAGAACCTTTGCCGTGATTCGCATTTCCGACTCCGACAAGAAGCCGGTCCAGGCATGCACATCGACATAGCTTCAGCAGGGTTACATGACCCCTTGACCGTACCACACAAGAAAAAGACGCATGAGCCAATACAGCTACGGCAGTTGGCGCGGTTGGGTCTTCTCCTAATCGTGATCATGTACATCGTTGCGCTATGCGTAGTCTATGTATGTGGAGTACAGCGTGGGTATGCGACCGATACTAGAGAGACACAGATAGCATGGTCATTCGTGCCGACTACGCTGCTTGTGTTGATCGGCTACGCAGTCTCGGGAACAATCTCAGCAGCGCAAGCCATCGCGCCACTGGCGATGTTGAAAACAAACCGAATAAGCGGACGACGTGTGATGAGGTTCAGTCCCCGCAACCGATCGGAACTGACGCTACCATACCACTCTTTGCTTCGTTTAGCATACCTGCCTGTACTGCTGACGGCTTTGATTGCCTTGATCTATCCAGCGATCAAGGTCGTTGCCGCAGATATGTTCCAAGCCTTCGAAAGCCCACAGCTGCGAGACTGCGCAGTGCAATTATCTCCACCAGTGTTTGACTTTGCACAACTAGCTCGGACTGATGGAGGAACAGAATCTCGACTCAGGAACACTGCTGCAATACGTACCGACTGGGTACAGTTGCCAGACTTTGGCGTACAAAGTCAGCCGAACGTTGTCCGCAATCTAGTCTTCCAGAACGTCAGTGTCTCCACTGGCGACGAGAGGTTTGACGGACGGCTGGCCACACTAGAGCTCACGGCTTTGGCGGTGAACATGACTTGTGAAACGTTTGCTGATGATGTGTTCGACCTCAAGGTCTGGCATGGCCGCTTTGGCTTGACGTTTTGGTTCGACTGTAAGACGGCTAATTGTCGATCCAAGATGCCTAATACCACAAAGACCGAACTGGACGATGAAGCTTCTCCGCACATCGCGCAGCAGTTTGCAAATTGGACCGAGTTCTACACTGATCCGTACGACGACGCCAATCGTAGATTCTATGGATCTGCTGGCAACCTGTTCACCACTCCGGCAGTTCAAGTCTTCATTGCCGACTTTGCTTCGATCGCTGGGCCGGTTTCGAATCATTCATTCATTCCCGAAGTGCCAACATTCGTGAGGCCTGCTGCAGGAATGTTCAACGTATCTATGCCTACCATTCGAGGAGTAAGCTGCTTACCGGTTCTTCAGAACGTCCGAGTCAATGCTACGATAGAGAAACGCGTGCAGGCGGGTCTTGACGGACAGTCAACTATCCTCCCTTGGGCTGTCACTGATTTTGATCCTTCGTCGCTCACAGTTGTCAACGATCTTAACATATCTGATCCTCAGGTCTGGCGAAAGATGTTTCCGAAGGGAACTTTATGGGGTTTTTCACCATTTATCAATCGAGATCGCACGCTCGTCAATACGAATTGGACGAATGAGTCAGAGTTGAATGATGATGACATTCGCCCTGCCTCCGGCATCGCCAGCAATTTCTTCGAACTCCTGGCGTCCTACGAGCGTAGTCAGGGAAGGGAGGCCACTTCCGTCCTCGACGTTGAGGAGCTTGCATCTGCTACCATTGCTGTCTACGGACTCTACAATGCAGAATTGCTCTCACATTTCCGGATCACGAATTCATCAACGGAAGAAGGTTCACGCGAAGTGACTCGAGCGCAATTGCATACTTTGCAAGCTCGTGTCAAGCCCAACCCACATACGACGTTTGCTGTCATCGGCATGCTTTCAGCTGTTCTAGTGCTCTTGCTGATCACGTTCCTGACAACGGCCAGCGAGGGCATTCTGCTTGACGAGCCCGGCAAGATCAGCACACAGTTATCGCTGTTCGCTGGAAGCAAGATTGTTGAGCGTTTGCGTGAAGAAGAATCTGACGCGGTTTGGGACGAGAAGTTCAGCCTCGGATGGTGGAAAACACAGGGTCCTGACGAAGAGGACTTAAGATGGGGCATTGATATTGGAAAGTTGGACGCTACATTGCAGGGCTACGAGTCCCTTCACCCGCGAAAGAAGCACACATGGTTATCCAGCATGAAGACATTTTGCGGCGGCAAATTCATGCAGAAGCGTTAGATGGTCTTCACCGCCTTACAGCGTGGCTTATCAGAACTTGATGCATTTGTGTTCACGAATCATGAGATCATCGTGATGTCTTCGCTGAACTACCTATCGCAGAGAGCCTTTCGTCCTGTATTAGATCTTGGAAACTCACCAGATGTATTACTAGGAGGTGACTGAGGACATATCCCTGCTTGTGTAATTTTCGGCAGATGGAATTATCTCAGTCAAAGGCATGGAACATCCGCCGAGAATAGTGGCCGCAAGAAACAATACAGCAGGTATCGAAGGTATGCATTAGAGTGCCAAGCTCATAGGTTCGCGGTTGCACGCTTCCGCCAAACAATCAGAGCAATAAACCAACAGGGCCACCTCAGGTAGAGACAAAAGCATGCACCAAAGACTTATCAGGGGACTGATGCAGCGCCGCCACCTCAAATCACGCCACAACTGCAAGAACCCTTGCCAGTCCAAGTCCTCGCCACGACAGCCAGCACAACAACGGTAAGCATGTCCATCTCGCCAGCGATCCTCAACAGACCGCCCTTCTCCGCCTTCGCAACAACGGTCCCTGTCTGCGGCTTGTCGAGGTAGACACTTCCATCGGGGCACCAGAAGATCTTGGTCGCGGCCGAGGTGAAGACGTTGAGGAATGAACACTCAAAGATGTTGCCCGAAAGCTTCTTGATCCGCAGGTGATCGGGGTGTGTGTTCTTCTCTACGGCACGAGAAAGTGATTTCTTGCTGCTCGGGTTGCTGAGGAGAAGCGGCGGCACGCCATACTAAGAAGCGCGAAGGCATTTGCGGCGCAAAGTTAAGATTGCGGCATTGGTGGTGCCATCGTGGAAGTCGTTGCCTTGGATCTGGGCACATAGTCAGTATTCGGGAGATCGTGCATTGCACACATCTGTGAGGGTTTTACCTTGAAAATGGTCTTGCCAACGGAATTGGTGACGACGTCTTTGTTTAAAGTGAGGTTGATGGAGCCGGGCGCTTTGTAATCAGTGAATACTCCGACTGGTTTGGAAAGAGTAAAAGTGTCGACCACAGTTGTCGTTGTTGTTGTGGTAGTCGTAGTTTTTGTGCCAGAAGTCGACGTCTTGTCGTCAGAAGCGGTCGTGGTCACGGCAGGCTTCTTGTCTTCAACGACGGTAGTAGTCGTAGTCTTTTCGGCAGGCTTATCAGCGGGCTTCTTTTCTTCAACGACGGTTGTTGTGGTCTTGGAGTTGTCGGCAGACTTCTTCTCATCCGGAACAACAGGCGGAGGTTTCTTCTCTTCAACCACGACAGTCTTTTTGTCGTCCGGATTCTTCTCGTCAACAACGACTGCTTTCTTCTCTTCGGTCGTCTTCTGCTCGGGTTTCTTCTCTTCAACGACGACCACATCTTTCTTCTCTGCTGGTTTCTTGTCGTCAACAACGACATCCTTCTTGACCGCGGCGACCGTCGGATCGGCCGGCGGAGGTGGCTGAGCAGAGGGAGCTTGCACGACAGTCACTTCCTGGCCGGAATGGTCGGTGAAAGTCTTCTGACGTGCGGGTGCTGAAGGAGCAGGACTGGCGTTGGGCGCGGATGAAGACATGGCGACGACGGCTGGGTGAGCAGATGGTGCGGACGTTGACGGAGTCGCGGATGGAGCTGGGTGGCCTTTCAGATGTTAATGACACGTGAAAGTGTGTTTGGTAAGATGCCGTCGCCCCTGGGAAAAGGAAATTTGGTCGATGTGTAAGGTAGTGATAGCAAGTGGCGTGATGTTGATCGTGGAACAAAGGCTTGACGAGGTGGGAGATGTGATCCACTTACCAGTACCGACAGCGCCTGCGGCAGGCTTCTTCGAGCCATGTTTCTTGTGAGGGTGCTTTCTTCCTGCTGCCGCTACTGCTGCCGCCGCTGCTGCTGTGATGTCGTTAGCGCAACTGCCTTTGCATTATCACAGAAGCAAGACTGACCAGCACCGCCAACGGCCGCCTTGCCACCAGCATCGCCTTGACCAGCCGCATTTGCAGAAGCCTTCTTCGGACCATGTTTCTTGTGATGATGCTTTCCTGCTGCGTCTGAAAACTTGTTAGCGCACTTGCACCTGCCGTGTCGTAACATCGTGACTGACCGGCGCCGGCACCAGCACCAGCACCACCGGTCGGCTTGCCGGCGGCATCTCCTTGACCGGCTGCCTTTGCGGCTGCCTTGCGAGCCTTCTTGGCCTCCCTTTTGGCTTTCTTCTCAGGATCGTTGTCGTCTTTGCCATCTTCATCGTCATCGTCATCATCGTCACCATCTCCATCCTCATCGCCATCATCATCGTCTCCGTCATCGTCACCGCTCTCGGCCTCGGAGCCTTCATGTTCAGAGTCTGGCGGAGGAGGAGGAGCGGCTCCTTTCTCGTGCTCATCCTTTGGTGCAGAGGCATCTTCTTTAGCTTCAGCTTTTGCGGGCGCGGTGGGATGATCCTCCCCTTTCGGCTCGGCCTTTGCAGGAGTGGCAGGAGGAGCAGTGTCCGACATCGTGATGGCTTTCGGAAGTGGCAGGTGTTCGTTGGTCAGGCGGTGTGCTGATACCGATCGGGATGCCGAAGTGGAAGGGCCGGACGAGGTAACTTGAAGGTGCAATGAGTGGTAAATGAGTTCGTTTCTTTCCGCTGGGTAAGATAGGAGCAAATAAACTGCGAAAAAGCAAGGTGATGGTGATGTGATGATTTCGGCGAAGGGATGAGACGACACACTCCAGCTCGGGGGAGTTGGCAACACACTCTCAGAGGGCGACAAGTGGTTGCGTGGCTAGCCAGTCAGATCTTGCCGTCTGCGTACGCATCCTTCCAGAAAATCTTGACAGTGTTACTAGGAAGGAAGTCGCCTGGATTCTGTAGTCATTGGCAGGAGCTCCCGCTCTCCATGGGAGACCCACGATCTGTAATTGCGATTCGGAGTGCATGCTGTAAGTAATAGGTGATGATAAGATTTTCTGACGCACTGTAATCGTCAATGTGCTGCTACCTACGCGCAGTGTCTCGTGATCGTCTTGTGTTTTGCTCAAAATCGGTGCTAGAAGCTGCGCTTGCTACCTAGGTACCCAACATCGCCCGGCCCGTGTCTTCTTGTGCAAGTGCTGTATGCCTGCTCCTGCGTTCAAATGAACATGTGTAAATTGGTACAAGTGCGATCAGGTTGATCCTATTCGAGTAATCATACATATTAATAAAAGTATACAAACAAATTTAGATGTTTGGAGATGCCGAAATAGCCCGCCAGACCCAGTGGCTTGTATTGGAGTAGCCACACCCGGAATGGTCTCCTACGTGATGACCTGCATGTTGCCGAACTGCTGCACGTCGCTCCCGCTCGCATCGCCAGTCGTGTTCTGAGCGCCGCTCGCGCTTCCGGAAGCATCACCACTGTGACTCGGCCGCTTCTTTCTCTCTTCGGGCTTCTTGTACCCAACTCCTTCCATGGCTGCTGATACAAGATCCCTCATCTCGTCTTCAACGCTGAATGTTCCGTTCTCTTCTCGGCGTTCCATCACACTCTGCTGGAACTTGGTGGCAGGCGCAAGCAAGAAGGCGCCAAGCACGCACATCATTGTTGAAGAATACTGCCACATGTGGATGAAGAACTCAGCGAGGCCGAAAGGCGCCATGAAGCGGATCAGCTGGTCATTCTGATAGAGGTCATTCTGCGCTGTGATGTAGTATTTGCGGCTGTTTGGCGGACGTGTAAGGTGCAACTCGGTGATGAGTGTGACATTGGCGTGGTGGAATGGCACAAACCACAGGGAGAAGACTTGCGAGATGTTGAGGTAGAGAACGAGATTCTTTTGGTCATAAGCTGAAAGCATTGTTAGTTTCAAGCAACTTGGGCTTGTTCAATAGCATTATTTACGTACCAACGCTGTTGACGTTGAGCTCGATCTTGGGGCTCAAGAGCTTATACCACTTGTAGATTGCATGGATCAAGTTTCGACTGCCGTCAAATGAGCCAGTACGGCAGAAAGGGTGCGTAAACGAGGCATTGGGAGTGAAGTATGTATTGATAGCTTCTGTCTGTTCAGCGGGCGTTCCCTGGCATAGTTGATGCACGACGCCGGCGATTTCTTCAGTAGGATTATCCATGATTGGCGAAAATAATCTAAACAAATGTACAAGAGACAAGGATGGACGGCCGATCAAGGGGAAAGAACAGGAACAACGGCATTTGTGCAGGGGATGAGGGTGGTGACATGTGAAAGTGGGGTATGACGTTGTACGCAGGAGCTTGCGAAACGTTCGAACACAAGTTTACATATCAGCGCCCATGTGTCCATTTGCCTGTTCAAACAGTAATTCAATTTTGACGGGACTCGAGACGAAGAACTTCATTCATGGATCATTCAATGATTTCAGCGTCATTCGAAGCATGAAAATTGCTGAAAGAACCCCTGCCTTAAAGGATTCTTAAGTCAGCATGCAAGCCATTCAAGATTAGTGCAACATATGCATATGGGAACTTGTGCATTCACTACGAAGCCATGACTTCATCTTCACATGAAACAGCGATGAACTCACCGGCATTCAACGGATGGCAACTGCGTACTATTTCTGCCCTTGCGAGTCTAAGTATATCTGCATCCCATTTCACATCTGCATGTCCACTCTCTAGCTGTGTCCCTGTTGAGCAAAACTCGTCAAGATGGCGGTGACCGACCGAAGTACGCTACAAAGCTATCTCCAACTTCTCTGCAACAGCCCTTTCAAGTTCATCTACCTTCTAATCCAATACGTTCTGGACCTTGTTCTGTCGCCGACCCCGCCGCCACCGAACGCTTCCTTGGACAGACCCAAAATCGCAATTATCGGCGCTGGACTTACAGGCGTTTCGTCTGCCTCGCATTGCGTCGGTCATGGATTTGACGTCCAGATTTTCGAAGCTGGAAGCCGAGATACCCTTGGTGGAATCTGGGCGAAGGTGAACAATACTTCCGGCCTGCAGATTCACAGTCTCATGTACCGCTTCCACCCAAGTGTGAGATGGAACAATGGCTACCCAGATCGCAAAGCAATTGTTGGCGAGATCGAGAAGCTTTGGCGGCGCTATGGTTTACAAGAAAAGACCAAGTTTGATACGCCAGTCACCAAGGTATACAAAGATGAACTCGGCCGCTGGATCATCAACGATCCGTCGCTGGGTCGATTCGACGGTGTAATCGCAGCAATCGGCACGTGTGGTGACCCAAAGATGCCGCATGTTCCGGGTCAAGAGAAATTCAAGGGCGAGATCTACCATTCTTCCGATCTTGATGGCAGAGACGCAAAGGGCAAGAAAGTCCTGGTCATTGGCGGCGGCGCTTCCGCCATTGAAGCGATGGAGTTCGTGGAGCACACGCAAGCCAAGAAGACATACATCTTGGCTAGAAGCGAGAAGTAAGTTTCTCCGATCTCAAGACGCCCTGTCTCGTCCAGGAGTGGATGTGAAACGCACACGAACAATTCATTGCCCGGACGATGTCACTCATGAAGACATGATACTGACAACGCACACAGATGGATCATTCCCCGCAACCCCGTTGTCGACATTCTGCTTAGCTTGAACATCTTTGGCTCGGAGACTATCTTCAGCTGGATCCCCGAAGCGCTGTTGCGTCTGTTCTTCTATCGCGATCTCTCGGACCTCTCCCCGCCTCTTACTAAGGATGGCGGTCCGGGTCTCTTCACCGAAACACCCATGGTCAACTCCGCTATATTGGACCAGGTCCGCGATGGTCGCGCTGCCTGGCTTCGCGGAGACATCATGCACTTCACTGAGACTGGCATCATGTTTAAACACCGTTCTCAAGGTGTTCCCAAGGGCGGCCCAGGTCGACAGCAGCACCTCGAGGGTGACATGTGCATCATGGCGACGGGCTATGAACGTCCGAGTCTCAGCTTCCTACCGGACAACTGCTTTGAGGAGAATTATCAGCCACCGAACTGGTATCTGCAAGTCTTCCCGCCTGCTCACATGGACGTATGCGCCAACAACTGCACGTACGTCAATGCCATCGGCACAGTGGGCAACTACCACATCGGCATCTACACCCGCTTCCTGCTCATGTTCCTCGTCGATCCGCTGAGTCGCCCCAACGAGCAATTGATGAAGCTATGGATTGACTTCACACGATTCGTGAAAGGGCGTGCACCCACCGGAGCGTTTGAGTTCTTCACCTATGCCGAACTGATGTATTGGTTCGTCTTTGTCATTGTCATCAATCCGTTCAGGTGGAAGTGGGCGCTCTTCGTCATGTGTGGTATCGGAGCTGCATTGCCCAAGCGGGTTGTAGAGGAGGAGAACAGATTGCGGGAGCGCTTGAGGAATGGAAGAGGAAAATAAAAGTAGCCTCACTCACAGGGATCAGAAAACACTTTCCGGGTCAATAAAGGCAACAACGCTGTTGGAAGTGTTAATATAATTCATTTCTCGAGAAACGGTTGTCCGAAATCGTGTCAGCTTCTCACAAATGTAACTCAAAAATCGTGACGAGATTGCAGACGCCACGTTCTACCATATCGCGCCTCCATGTGCTGGAGCGGCGATCGAAAGGTACTGCCTTCATCGTGCGGATACTTTGTTACTTTGATAAATAAAAGCGGTCCGCGCGACGCGTACGATCTTGATCTTCCTTGATGAAGGCACAAAGGCTGCGTATCAATGACGCGGGGAACATTTCCCAATTGAATCATGTCTGCAAGCCGCCAGCTCTTGCCAGATTCGATCGAAAGGTAGCAGAACTTCCTGAATTCCATCGCATGCCACCAATCAAACCTCCTACAATGCTGTGCCCTGATCAATGGTCTCCCCGCAACGGACTGGCATAAGTCCGGGGACTAGCCTGCTAGCCCTCACTCTCCCCACGGGGCAGGATATTGGTGACATCGCTCGGAACAAACTGTTGCTTCGAATGATGAAGGGTTGCCATAGCCGAATTATTGGTTGGCACTTAGTAGCGTAAGTATTGTACCGGCAGGCCGTATGCTGCCTCAACATCGTATACTTAAGAAACATATCACCCCGATGGTCTCCATGTTCTTACAGCAAGTCAGTTGCCTGTGTACTTTTCCAGTTCTACAGAATAAAACACAATACCTCTCGATCAGTTTCGCTGAGCATTGCTGCCACGCACCATGGCGATCGAAGACAAGGAACAAGTCGACATCGAGACGGAACACGCTGAATATATCGAACCCGGGCTCAAAGATGTAGTTGATGATGTCCTCGGCATCGAAGAAACAGCAGCTTCTAAGGCAGCTTGGTTGATCTCTGTAACTGTGTCGCTTGGTGGGTGCGTGTTGGGTCCCTATACCCGTGGCTTCGGGAGAGAAACATATTGATCAGATCAGATTCCTTTTCGGTTACGACACCGGCTACATCTCATCTGTCCTTGTCACCATTGGCACCAGCTTAGGACACACACTTTCATCGGGCGAGCAAGAGTTGGTCACATCTTTGACTAGTGGTGGTGCCCTCATCGGAGCGGTGAGTAAATCTGTATTCTGGGCAATTCGACATCAATCTAACGGCCGATAGGTTGGAGCCGGACTCACAGCCGATCGCTTCGGACGAAAGATGCCGATCTGGGCTGCCTGCCTGGTTTTCGTTGTTGGAACTGTACTTCAAACCGCCGCATACTCAGTAGCCCAATTTGCTGTTGGTAGATTCGTCGTCGGCCTTGGTGTCGGCAGTGCCGCCATGGTCGTTCCGTTGTACATTGGCGAACTCGCTCCAGCGAAGTACCGTAAGTCCTTGTGTCTACAACCCACTGCGAAATTCGCTGACTCGTTACAGGTGGACGCATGGTCGCCTTCAACAACATGTCGGTAACTCTCGGACAACTCGTAGCCAGCTCACTCGGAGCAGCATTCAGCACAGTTCCAGGCGAGAGCTGGCGGGCAACTGTTGGCATCGGCGCTGCTCCTGCAATTTTGCTGGCCGGTATGCTTTTGTGGTGTCCTGAGTCACCACGTCAGTTGGTATCCCATGGCCGCGTAGAAGAGGCTGATAAGGTGCTACTCCGCCTATATCCGACATCAACAGAAGCTCAACGTCAACAAAAGATGGCCACAATCATGGCATCATGCGAAGAAGCTACGGAAAATTCTTTGGCCAACGAAAGTCTGCTTACTGGAATGGCTCGCATCTTTACCAACCCCCCGACTGGCCGTGCTGTGCTCACGGCTTGCGTCGTGATGGCCATCAGTCAGCTTGGAGGTTTCAATACACTCATGTATTACTCGGCCACTTTGTTTTCGATCGTTGGGTTCACCAATGCCACTGCTGTAGCAATTACAGTCAGTGCGACGAACTTTGTCTTCTCCCTTGTCAATCTGGTGCTGGTCGACAAGTTCGGTCGAAGGCGTCTCCTTACCATCACGATCCTAGGCATGTCAATATGCATGTTGATCGCGGCTGTATCATTCAGCTACATCCCAATCAACTTGTCGACGCTGGAAGTGGAGAGCTCTGAAGTTGGCTGGCCCGGCACTCTAGTCCTCGTGACAATCATCTGCTACGTTGGGTTCTTCTCGTCTGGTGTAGCAACAATTGCTTGGATCGGCACCGAACTCATTCCTAATGAAGCTCGCGCGTTGGGTACCATGCTCAACACCGTAACGTAAGTGAAGGCTGAAGGGAATCCCGAGCAGGAATATCACTCCTAGATTTGCTAACCACAAGCACAGATGCTGGTCTACTAATATAATTATAAGCTGTACGTTCCTATCCATGATGAAAGGAATAACCCCGTCCGGAGCGTTTGGCTTCTATTGTGGCATCTGCTTCATTGGCTGGCTGTTCGTCGTATTCTTCTACCCAGACGTCAAGGGCATGCCTTTGGAAACGATCCGCGAAGTGTTCCAGCATGGCTTCGGGCTTAAATTCTCCAAGCAGTGGCAGCGAGAGCACAAGCATGAGAAGAAGAAGGTGGAAGCAGCTTTTGGACATTGAGACGGAGGAAGACACACCGATGAGTTGCATGTATATCATGAGAATTATTATTACAATAGTGAGACTTTTTAGAAGACATGTTCATATACTGTGATCATAACATCAAGCGTGGAGTACAAGAAAGGCATCTTTATAGAAAAGGTAGCTGGTCTTGCTGAATAGAGTTGAGGGACAAGCTTCCGCTATGTAAGCTATTACCATTAGCCACACATAACTTTGGGTACTTGAGCGTACTGGTGGGAAGCTCCAATTTCTCTATGCCTCCAAGACACGACCAGACTCTGTCACAGCTACTTTGGTCTTCCTGGTCGAGGCTTTCCTTGGGTTTGGCGACTCAAAGACTTCGCTTAATTCTTCAAGGGTCTTTCCTTTGGTCTCCACAAAGAAGAAGTAAATTGTCACAAGCTCAACACAGATCCAGACGATGTACACGAGGTACAGCTTCCATCCGATCTTAGCGATACCAACGCTGATGCCGTAGGTGTTGACGATCATGGCGACGTTGAGGAACAAGAAGTTCAGTCCAGATCCCTTAGCTCTGGTGCGGTTCTCAAGACATTCGACAGCGTAAAGAGTCTGCAGTGGCGTCCAGCCCCAAGCGAAGAAGATGCCGAAGAGGTAGATTGAAACGATCGTGCCATAAGCGAGGTTGGGGTTTGAAGCGGCAGATGCGGTGAAAGCGGTCAGTAAAATGTAACATCCGAGAGCGCCGACGAGACCAGCCATAAGCATCACACGTCTGCCAAGCTTGTCGAGCAAAGTAGCACCGTAGACGGCAGCGATCAGACTGAAGATTGGGTTGATCGCGTTAATCAGCAACTGCGTGCTCGAAGAAGTGATGCCGGCCGACTTGATCATTTGTGGCATGAAATAACTTATTACCTAAAAGACGTCAGTGTGGGCTCAAGCATTAGTTATTATTGAACGTTGCCGCATACATTGTTTCCGCTCCATTGACCAAAGAATGACATGAGAATGACCATGTAAAGGCGGTAGCGAGCGGCGGCGGTGTTGAAAAGTTCCTTGAAGTCCCACCAAGGATTGTCGTTACGAGTGACAGCCATGTCTTCGACGATTTCGCGAACCTGAAGCTCGACAATAGGTGCCTGAGGATTGCCCTCACCGTGGTACTTAGCCAGAACTGCAATAGCCTCGTCTCTCCGATCTTTCATGATGAGCCATCTCGGGGACTCTGGGAAGAACAAGACGAGGGACATGACGATTGCTGGCAAGACACACTGGATCAAGGTGGGTACGCGCCATGCCCATGACGATCCAGGGAAGTTCTTGTCGGTGCCGTATGTAGTCCATCCAGCGATGATGTTGCCGAGCCACCAGAAGTTGTTGTACATACCGGCCATAGTACCACGGTAGCTAGGGTGGGCCAGCTCGACGGTGTATGCAGGTCCAGCGGCGCTTGCGATCGATGCTGCATTCTGTTAGTCAATGCCCAGCTTACGACGTGATGGAAGGATAATGCTTACCTCCGAACCCAAGAACGAATCTACCTCCAATGAACTGTCCAGTTTCGTGAGCAGTCGTCTGAACAGCGGTTCCTGAAGATCTTGTCAGCATACGAACGGCACGTCATGTTATTGCGGCCACTTACCAACTAGGACGAGAGCGCAACCAACAAAGATGCAGATACGACGACCATATCCATCAGCGAGGAAGCCACAGAAGGGGAAAGCAGCGATTTGACCGCAGTTGTAGATGATGAAGATGATTCCAGTACTGCTGCCAGCACCGCTCAAACCGAATGTGGATTGATAGCTTTCCATGGCATTGATCGCACCCATCAACGAGGAATCGTATCCGTTGAGGGTCGACACCAGGTATCCGATACCTGAGAATCGTTAGACAAGGCCAACCCGTGAATCATGCATCGCAAACACTCACCCATGATGAAGTAAAGCTTCAGCATGCTTTTTGACCATATAGACGGCTTAGGACCCATGGCCAACGCTTCAGTAAGAGCTACTGAATGGACCGCGGCCTCCTCCACGACTTTTCCTGTAGCCTTCTCATCGTGGAGGTCTGGGACCTCGTTGGCGTATGCCGAGGACATGTCCTCTTTTTTCCCGTCCATGATGGTCTCCGTAAGAATTGGTCTAGGGAATGATACTAGATAGGGATGCAGTTGCTCACAAAGTAGGAGCTTTGTGGAAATGTATAGCCCAACCTACGGTGGAGTCGAAGCGTATCTTCAACAGTGTGAGCGATCAACATGGGTGGGTACCACAGCCTTTTCAACACCGCTGATGTCCACAAAGCCGATCTTCGGCAGAGCACCTTCTGTACATACAATGTTCACAAGATCGCGGGTCCTCCACACCCCGCACAATGCTCAGTTCTTTTCGGATGGTAGCGAGCGCGGAGACAACAAGTGGTGGCGTATACTAAGCCTTTATCGCCGCCGAGATATATACGCCAGGCCGGACGACTTGCCGCATAGACGTAGCAGTGGCACCGATTGTCCAATTAATTGAGACGTCGAAAGCGCTGCGCCTGAAGCATATTGCTTACTGGAGTCAAGCGTGGACTATCCAATCCGTTCGAGCCGTCATGAGAGTTCAGGTCCTCCACATACTCTGGCGAGCGCCGTGAAGAGCTCCTTGGAGGAGACACAGCAAGGTTTCCTCTTGGCTGGAGAGAGTTGCAAGCCACAGTCCTTGACGACCCACTAAGTCTTCATGTCTGATTCAAACCTCCGCCATCGAGGAATGACATGCAACGACGTCCTTGAGAGCAGGTATACGAGTTCCGCAGGCCTGGACATGGATTTGCTAAGCGATAGCCAGACACAGGCAGACGCCCGAAACAAAGGATTCCAGGTACTGAAGCGAGCGAGCATTGCAGATTCTTTAGTCCAGACCGCAGGATACGCTGTCAAACGACCATTGAAATGCCGCTCGAGTCAGTATTGGATGCTTACTTCCTTGGCATGCGTCCTAATGGCGCACCACGTGAGGTTCGTCTCGGTCAACTCTGCGGGGACAAGTTGGAGAAGCTGGCTCCATCAACCCTCCTTGGGATTGGCGTGGTTGATCGGCGTTCTCCCGGCTTTCCAAGACGGAGAAAATGTCTTGAAACACTCTTGCGCCGACGAACTACTTCTCGAGATACCTCTTCGTCGAGCAGCTTCTCATACTCGGACACGTCGCTATGCTGCGACTCAGTGCCAACCGCAGGGACACGGTAGCTCGCAGGTATGCTTCATCGCCACATTTGCTATCTTCGTGCTTCTGGCTGTACGGTTTTGTGGCACACAGGCGTGCTCTTCATCGTGATGGATGATATGCCAGTTCTTCGGGAGACGCCGCTTGCCCCGGTAGAAATTCGGCGAGCTCCAACAATTGTCTTCAGCAACGGAGTCAAATGCCGAGGTACCTCCCTACAACCTTCAGCTTGTGTATCCAAATGTGATAGCGCGCATGGTTAGGCGGCTGGGCAATTTGGAGGAGCTGCAGCAGGTTGCGGTGCCCCATGGCACCCAAGATGGGGAAGAGACCCACAGCTTGATAGGCGAGATAGGCACCCGTAGTCGGCCGATATGCCCAACCACGTGGGTGATCCAGCAATCATGTTCGGTAAGTGGAGGAGTCTGGGTGTGGTGCTACCGGGGTCACATCAACGACATGCCATTCAAAAGCACATAGTCCTGGAAGTGCAATCTGTATCAAGCCACAATCAGGCTTCTCCCATCACGTGATCATCACGACCCTCCCATACCGGCCACGATGGGCTCTTACTCAGATACACCAGATTGGAGCAATCTCCATGTGCTTCACCGCAATACTCTTCCACCTCGAGCCAACTTCAAGATATACAACTCTGAGGGCGATGCTTTAGCTAGGGACGAGAGCAAGGCTCGCGCCCAAAGTCTTGCAGGAACTTGGAAATTCCACCTAGCGATCAATCCGTTCGAGGCACCCGAAGGATTTGAAGATGCTGGTTTCGACAGGTCCCAATGGAGCGACGTTCCAGTACCCAGCATGTGGCAGCTTGAAGGCTTTGGCAAAGGTCCCGTCTACACCAACGTGGCATTTCCCATTTTCGTAGATCCTCCCCATGCTCCATTCGATGACAACGAATGTGGTAGCTACATCACTTCGTTCTCGGTACCAAAACATCTTGAAGATGACCAATTGAGGCTTCGTTTCGAAGGTGTCGACTCAGCCTATCACGTCTGGGTCAATGGAACACAGCTTGGTTATCACCAGGGATCCAGGAACCCGGCAGAATTCGACATTACCGATCACGTGAAGCGAGGAGAGGAGAACACACTCGCTGTTCGAGTCTATCAATACTGTGACGCCACATACATCGAGGACCAGGACCAGTGGCGCATGAGTGGTATCTTCAGAGATGTCTTTCTTCTGGGATTCCCTAAGGCCACACACTTCCAGGATTTCAACGTTCAGACCATCTTTGATGATGCATACGAGAACGCAAAACTTGAAGTTCAGGTCGAAGTCGAAGGCGAAGGAAGCGTTGCTCTGAAGCTATATGATGCCGACCTCAAGCAGGTAGTCGCCGATACTGGTACTGCTCAGTGCGGAAATCTTGTGAAGTTCTCTATTCCAGTCTCATCGCCACAAAGCTGGACAGCTGAGACTCCTTATCTATACCACCTCACACTCGCTTTGGGAGACGACCAAGTGATCACCCACCGTGTTGGCTTCAGGCAAGTGGAGCTCAAGGATGGTCTCATCAAAGTGAACGGAAAGCGTATTGTCATCAAGGGCGCCAATCGACACGAACATCATCCTGTCCACGGCAGGACTGTTCCTTACGAATTCATGAAACAAGATCTTCTGCTGATGAAGACACACAACATCAACGCTATCCGATCTTGCCATCAGCCAAGTGATCCTCGCTTGTATGATCTTGCTGACGAGATGGGTTTCTGGGTTATGGTAAGTCGAAGTGTGAAAGTCAAGCTAGACTTTCCGTTCTTCATGCTAACAGTCGTATAGGATGAAGCTGATCTGGAGTGCCACGGTTTCGAGACGATTGCCGACGCAGCTCTTGGTCCTGCTGAGAGGGATATGCCATTCTTTGAACGCCAACAGCTTACTAAAGAGAAAGCGAAACTATGGACCTCGGACAACCCTGAATGGCACGATGCATATGTCGATCGCGCGGTGCAGCTCGTACATCGCGACAAACTGCACCCTTCAGTCATTATGTGGAGTCTTGGAAACGAAGCATTCTACGGCCGTAACCATGTAGCCATGGCTGACTGGATTCGTTCATATGATCCTACCAGACTCATTCACTATGAGCCTGATCTGAATGCCGAAGTCATGGATATGCATTCTCGCATGTACCCATACATGAAGACCATCATCGACTTTGCAGAAGATGCCTCTAAGACCAAGCCTTTGGTTCTGTGCGAATTCATCCATGCAATGGGAACTGGTCCTGGCAACATCAAAGAGTATATCGATGCCTTCTACAAGTATCCGAGCTTGCAAGGAGGTTGGGTCTGGGAGTGGGCTAATCATGGTCTTCTCACAAAGACCAAGGACGGCAAAGAGTACTACGGTTATGGCGGCGACTTCGGAGATGTACCCAACGACGGCAATTTCGTGATGGATGGCATGCTGGACTCTGATCACAAACCTAATAGCGGCCTGATCGAGTACAAGAAAGCCTTGGAGCCTGTACAGCTGGTCTCGTCCTCGGACAAGACTTTTACTCTCATCAACAGGTACGACTACGTCACCTTGGACGGTCTAGTCTGCCACTGGTCTGCGGTTTGCGAGACCGGTAAGAGCTCGAGTGGATCACTCGATATTCCCCACGGCATACAGCCTGGGAGCACCTCCGAGATCACAATACCTGAGTCCGCTAAGAGCGAAGGTAGTGAAACTCTCCTTGAACTGTCTTTCACATTGAAGGAGGATACCACTTGGGCGCAGGCTGGTTTCGAGATCGCGCGCATACAGGTGCCTCTCAGCAGTGTTTCTCCGCTTAAGAAGCCAGAGACGGAAGCAGAAACACCTGTGTCCATCGAGAAGACCACATCGTCTCTCAAGATAACCGGAGGTTCTAGTGTCTGGACGATCAGCCGCGCCTCCGGTGCCATCACATCATGGAAGAAGGAGAACGTTGAGCTGATTGCCCAGCCTCTTCTGCCTTCGTTCTTCCGTGCTCCGACTGACAACGACTTCCCTCAGGATGGCAATGATTGGCTTGACCGCAACTTGCAGTTCGCCAGCATTCATACTCGTGGTATCGAGTCTACGCAGAACGGAGACGGTACTGCGGTTGTCACCCTCGCCCAGAAGTTCGGCCCGAAAGTCCTTTCATGGTCTCTCGATTTGAGCACCACACTCACTTTCTCCCCTGCCGGATCCATCGACTTCTATGTGCAGGGCAACCCCACGGGACAGAACCTTCCAAAGACTCTGCCGCGCATTGGCGTGACTCTGGGACTTCCCTCATCCTTCCAGAACACCGAGTGGTTCGGCCGTGGCCCAAGCGAGAGCTATAGGGACATGAAACTTTCGCAGCAGGTCGGCCTACACAAAGCCTCTCACATCTCCGATCTCTGGGCTGCACCCGAGTTACCGCAGGAATGCTCCAACCGTACAGACACTCGCTGGTTCAAAATCTCAAACGGCGAGGGCGCAGAGCTTACTGCGCAATTCTACGAGCCTGCGGACAAGTCGAAGAGGCATCTGTTCGATTTTATGGCCAGCCATTATGATGTGACGGACATCTTTGAATCGAAGCATCCCTACGAGCTGGAGGAGAAGAAGAAGGAACATGTTATCCTGAGGCTGGATGCCGAGCACCATGGTTTGGGCACGGGAAGCTGCGGGCCAAAGACATTGGACGAACACGCTCTGAAGACAGCGCCTTTTGAGTTTGGGTTGACTCTGTTTTGATTGACTGACATGAGTGACGAAGCCATTTCAACATGAGTACACGGGTATCGATAGATTATAGACGCAAATGATAATTTGATCACTCGTTCCAAGACCGTTCGAAGATGCTCCTTTTCCTCAATCACAGGACTTAACTTACCGACATGTCTTTGGCTGAAGGTGACAGCTTCGACAACGGTTCACATTAAATAAGATGACAACTTGATTGGCTTCGTTGCGCGCAACAGACATGAAAGTCGTTTTTGTCTGCGATCAATGTGTAGAAATAGATCGATCAAACCAACCACAAATCCCAGGGACGCGAAACGACAGTCCCTCAAAATCAAGTCCAATAGGATACCTACTTGCACTGCGAGTAGTATTGACTCTGTGCCTGACAGGTAGAGCCGCTCTGGCAGCAAGTGGGACCATTCCAGCCTACACCACCGCATTGGCCCCAGATGGCAGAGCACTGGCCAGAGCCTGAGCCTCCAGTGTTGGTCGGTGGGGCAGTAGTGGTGGTTCCAGCCGGACGAGTGGTGGTAGATCCGCCGCCGCCGTTGCCAGAGCCGCTTCCCTCGCTGACTGTAAGATCAGCAGAACCAGCGCTGAAGTAGCCTTCGACAGCAAGAATCTGGTAGTCGTGGGAGCCAAGCTTCATGCCGAAGCCAGACCAGGCGTTGAAGTGGTTGGCAAGGGTGACGGTGCCGGATTGACGCTTCGTTCTGCGAACTGACCAGAACTGCTGGAAGTTGCTGGTTCCCTCGATGGAAGGAGCGTTGGTACGCTGGTTGGTGTAGACGTCATATGTGTCGCCATCGGAGACGATTTCGCCCTTCTTAGACGCACCGGTAGAGGGGTTGTAAGTGCCGAAACTCTCCACAATGTAGTATTCGATCAGGGGGTTCCTCTGTAATGTCGAATGATCAGCACTCACGTTTCAAAGTATAGGAGCCGGACTTGCTGGAGTCTGATCTAGAGGGCTCGGTCGGGGCCGTTGCGAAGTGAGGATCAAAGACTTACGGTCCATCCGTAAACAGCAAGGTAGCTGTTACCGTTGGGCTGGTAGGTACCAGTGTAGGAGATAGACCTAGCGGCACCCGTGGACCAGCCCTTTCCTCCGACGAAGTTGCCCTTGTTGTTGGACCATCTGGGATTTTTGATTAGCTTCGATCATATACACAATCGTCAGGCTAATTGCACACACCTGACGTTGAAGTTACCGCCAGCACCATTTGTGTACGTCGCGTCAGACTGGCTGTTCGAAGCGTATGTCAGTGACGACCATAGAATGGTCCTAAAGGTATGTAATCGTTACCCGTCAGTCCAGTATGAGTAGTAGAAACCGCCCGAAGTGCCGGTGCTTGAGCCAGTAGCACGCTTTGACAAAGCATCTGATTCACGCTTGACTACGTCGGTAGGTGCTGCGATTGCCGCAATAGCGGAGCAAGCGACGAGGAGAGCCTTGGAGAAGAACATTGTGAAACTGATCGCGTTTGAAAACAGTGGGACAGGTGCTGGGATGCGAGCCAGGGGAGGAACCAGGGCCGAGTTATATACTTACAACCACAAGAGTTGCGAGCATAGTGTTCTAGGCACAAACCCGGTCACTCGAGAGACAAAGCTTAAGGCTTGAAGCCACAAGCCTGCCAAGAGAGCGTATGTTGACACGGGCGACCGCACTCCGTAGTTCCTGATTGCTGTGTAAGTCACAAGTCGCCAATTATTGACAAGCATCACATTTCCAAGCCTGGCGGTAGCTTGTATTGGCACGCCACGACCCACGGCTAAATGTGAAGTAGCGTGGCACAAGGCAGGCTTGCTCGACTCCGGACCACGCGATTGGTTTGCCAAGTCCATATTGGCTGGAGTTCGTGTTCCTTACATATATGAGAGTAAGATTACTCGCGTGTTCGGGGATGTGCCTATATTTGCAGTATACCCAAGCAGAGTGAGTGGCAGCGTGTTATAGGCGTTTCTTTCTTCAGGCTAATAATGTTATTGCCATCAGATCCTCTGCGCGTACGAGTTCAACACTTTACACGGCTTGGCAGACTGTGACGCTGGCACTTGTACATGTCGAAGTGCTTATTCGTGGTCTAAGACTTCCGGCTGTATCGGCGACTCCATCCCAGGCAAGTCGAGCTCAAAGATGCAAAGACATGGTAACGGAATGATACCAATCAAGTCCAGATGCCGGAGCGTGGCGCATGGCTAAGACTGTGGCAGAGGAAGGGCGTGGAGTGGTGAAATGAGCAAGGTTGGCGCTCTCCACATCTCACGTTTCAAGCACATGGTGGCACATGGTTCGTCGGGCCGGGCCACGTGATCCTCCGTCCGGCGTCTCCAGTAGATCGATAAGGATGTCTAGCCCTGCACGACTTCGTCAACACGCTGCTTGCTGCAGCACGGCAGTTCAACAAGATTTCGAGGACGAGCCTACGCCTGGAGCAGGAGCTTCCACAAGAATGCCGCCATCTCACGCTGCCTTCCAGGTCGCCGGGAGATGGAAAGCGATCAAGTGCGATGAGTATGGATAGTCCTCAATCAGCCTCTTCACCAGGCTCTGCTCGACTAGTTTGATCCGATTTAGATAACAACGAGTCTCAGACTTATACTCTGCAGACAGGCCTTCGCGAGACGCTTGGCAACGTCTGCAGACTCCAGAGAAACCCGCTCTGCCGTGAGGACCTGGCCGTTTCAAACGTCACCCCAACCCATATCGCCCAAACCCCCCAGTTCGCCCTTTCAGACCCAACGGCCCATTGACGGCGGTGCATGGGTTGTTGACGATGGCTTATAAGACGGTAGGGCAATGCCAAAGCCCTACATCCTCCATATACTCTCTTTCCATTGCATAACTTTTACTTTCCCTAAACTCAGTCTTTCACTATGCATAACGTTCTTTTTGCTGCGTCAGCCCTGCTGCTGGCCCACTGTGGCGCCTCTCCGATCGCCGCCGCCGCCTTGAAGGCGCGCCAGAGCTGCCCGGAAGTTCACGTCTTCGGCGCTCGTGAGACCACAGCACCGGCTGGTTACGGTACTTCATCTGTCGTGGTTGATCTCGTTGTCGGTGCCTACTCTGGCGCCACAAGCGAGGCCATCGATTACCCGGCTTGGTATGTTACAGCAACAGCATAGAATCGGTAATCATGCAGCAACTGACTGTCTCACAGCGGAGGACAGTCTTCCTGTGGCGGCGACTCTTACTCCGCGTCCATGGTCAAGGGCATCAGCGCTGTCGCTGCTGCCGTGAACGCCTTCCACACGCAATGCCCTGACACCAAGCTGGTCTTGGTTGGTTACTCTCAGGGTGGCCAGATCATTGACAACGCCTTCTGTGGCGGTCCAGATGACTCCAACGGCTACTCCGACTCCGCGCCTGCCATTGACTCCAGCGCTATGGAGGCCATCAGCGCTGTGATCGAGATGGGCAGCCCGCGTTTCGTTGGTGGTCTGGCCTACGGTGTCGGCACTTGCACCACAGGTGGCTTTTCCGCCCGTCCTTCGGGCTACACCTGCTCGGTATGTTTGAAACTCCCATGCGTACAGTAACAATGAAAAGTTTACTAACGATATGCTCACAGTCCGCCGCCAAGATGCAGTCTTACTGCGACAGCACTGATCCTTACTGCTGTGACGGTAGCGACGAGGCCACCCACCAGGGCTATGGCACCGAGTACGGCCAGGATGCTCTCACCTTCATCAAGGGCCAGCTCGACAGTGCTAGCTCTAGCTCTGCGAGCACCTCGCAGAACACAACCGCTTCGACTGGTGCTGCGGAGTCTGGCAGCACTACCACCGGCCAGAGCACTGACGCTAGTGCTCAAACCGGTGCTCAGACTGGTGCCCAAACCGGTGCTCAGAACGGCGGCAACCAGTGGGGTCAGGCTCAGGGTGGTGCCAACCAGTGGAACCAGAACCAGGGCGGCAACCAGTGGGGTGGCTGGGGCAGCTGGGGTAGGAAGAACTAAGTGAAGGATCGAGACGACGCGCTGGTTCGCAAACGATAATCGTCTGTGACGAAGATCGACTAGAGTCGCTGCTGGCGAATGTGGACGTACTGTCTAGATGGCAGGTCGTTAGCATTCCGTGAGTCGTGATAATAACGTTCCCTCAGATATGCATGCTTCGATAGCATCAAATACATGTCAAGGGAGCAAGACTAATCTCGTACTGTAAACCTATGTGATTGTCGTGGCGTTGCATAATGTGGCTTGATATCATTGCTAAGAATCGATCGTTGAGGCCCGTCTTCAAGAGGCTTCGTCTGGAATATGTAGCATATAGGATAGTGTCTGTAGCTGTGATGCGCGAGCTTCAGTTCCAAGTTTGCGTGCACGTAGGCTGCTCGTCTTATGCTGCAAGTCCCAGTGCGTCGCTTAAGGTTTAGACAGCCCCACCACATCGCCAAACATCGGTCGTCAACCTCTGAAGCACTCACATACAGATACGAAGCGCACTCTCAAATCATTACTACTCGGCGTTTGTAGAGGCAATCTTCGAACAGTGGAACATCATGGAGGCCTCATGTCAATGCGGAAAGATAAAGGTCAGTTAAGCTCACTCGTACTTCCCGCTGGGCATCTTATCATCACAGCTAAGCCCTGAAGTCAGTTCACATGCCCATTATCCAAGCCTATAGCAGTATAC
Organism: Cladosporium sp. VS III D KN 1; assembly: GCA_019775635.1. Taxonomy (NCBI): domain Eukaryota; kingdom Fungi; phylum Ascomycota; class Dothideomycetes; order Cladosporiales; family Cladosporiaceae; genus Cladosporium; species Cladosporium sp. VS III D KN 1. The sequence goes on from JACWFN010000062.1 coordinate 130,648, forward strand.
ATCTGCCACTGCACCATCTGCCGCCGCCAATCCGGCTCGGCTTTTGGCATCTCAGCCATATTTCCAGCATCCCCGATCGAGACAGAGAATGCCGATTGCTTGCACGAGTATAGCCGCCCGACGGCATCAGGGAAGACCATGCGATGTTACTTCTGCAGTAATTGCGGATCAAGGCTCATGCACGCTCGAAATGGCGTTGCCAACGTCAGTATCAAAGGTGGATGTTTGGACGGTTTGACGAAAGAGATGCTGGCAGGTGCAGTCCATATTTGGACGAAAGAAGCTATAGTCGAGATACCGGCTGGCGCAGAGAGTCTCGAAGGGGAGCCTTCAGATGACTGATTGACCAATTCCCTCCCAGTATCGAGGGTTGAGCAAGTCTGTGATTCTGCTTTTCTGCGTGTTTCGCGATTCGTGCTTTTGCCTACATATACCTCTCGTTTTCGATTGAACCCCACCTTTCACTTATGTACCGAGCTCTTGTTCGGTCAATCATGGATGTAAGGCATACTTTCAATGTTCACTTGCATGTTTGCAAGTTTCAACAAGAAAGATGTTGAGAGACCAGCTTGGGGTTGGGCTACTAACCCTAGAATGATGTGCTGCGTACATAAAACATATGTATGCATCCCAATCTATCGTCCTAGAGTGGTTGTAATGAGCAATGATGATAGAGCAACAGCTGAATTGATTTTTATCCAGTAGCGTTGGTTGGTGGGACTGAATTGGAACCTCTAAGTTGAACAATTGACTTTAGTGCTTTGACGAAGCCGATCGTCGTTGTACAAATACATGTTGATGGTCAGCATCGCTGCATTCATGTGGATTTTCAAACCCTGTTCAGATTGCGACAAGTAGTATCTCGAAGTCTGTTGGAGCAGGAATCAATCATCACGAGTTTACAAAAATAGGTCTTTCCACAAATATGGTGTACTCCTCGGAATCGATACAGTCACCCCACAGCCAATCACAAGGCTTTGCTGCCATGTCTCTCACTGAGACACTCATGTCTCACTGAGGTTGCACAGATCATCACGGCGTACGTTGGATACTGCTTCCTTGTTGCTCAATCTGGCGCTCTGGACTATTACTCTTTCCTTAGACGTTGACAATGTCGTTGATCTGAGGCTCATGTGTTCATGTTAGGAGCAAAGTAAAGAAGAACGTATCGCCGTGACCATCGATTGGACGAAGAAGCCTATTCCGGCTGACAGCTTCACAAATGCGCGGCCAGCTAAAAGGCGTTCTAGATGTCATTAGCTATTCATGTGCCAGCATGGTGTTCTCGACGACCGCATCTGGCGTACATTGACATCCTCTGGCGCCGAAGGAGTGCAAATTCAGGCAAAATGAATTGATTGGTACGAAATGTTATTATTTGTGTCCACTTTTTTGACACCTGGCTATGGACATGTAGGAGGTATGGCGGACCATCTCTATGATAGGTTGGCATCTAAGAGCAAGCCAGCTTTTTGAGACGCCGGCCACTAGTACCGTATATATACACAAGTCTGCATAAGCAGGCAAGCACATGTGTAAGCCGGCCACATGTGAGGATGATAGATCACGCTCCATGGACCGTGGTCGATAGGCCCTCAGCGCATCGAAGTCTGAGCAAGCGAATTTCGAGGACTGTGTTCGTTACCGAAGGGACAAGTATGAGCTCTTGCCTAGGGTAGACCATAAGCAAGCTGTACCTTGAGCTTATCCTTGAAACAGAGTCCTCAGATATGCGAGAGGTGGCGAAAAGGGCGTGGAAGTATGCTCGCGGTGCTGATCCTGGCTGCACCACTGTCTTTCCAGCCGAGGCAATCGTCAAACATCCTTTAGTCGTCTTTGAATTGACCGAATGCAATTGCTTCGAGGGATGAGTCCTGATCTTCGCAGCAGCAGCTGCGGAAAGCGCATTGTGAGGGCCTCTGTTGAATGCGGATCCAAAATTAAAATCCTCGAGAAAAGCCACGCCCTGCCTGTGGATGCTGCAATAGACCCAGTCCTGTAGATGATCCTATGTTGTGCAGTCGTTTTTTCGTCATATCTTATGCGCCTCAGAGAGAAGCGGCCGCCTCGATCGCGCCAACACCCTTGAATGCTCCCGGGCTGGTGATCTCAACACTGACGGGATACTTCCACTCCATGAAACGTCCCCAGCCTGCAAAAAATCAGCAACATGCCCAAGCATCGATTTCGGGATATCGAACGTACCCCAGTATGCGCACTTTCTGCCAAAGTATTTGCCGAGGTATGGCACCAAGACCATTGTCAGGAGCAGCTCTAATTGCTGCAAGCTCTCTCTCCACTCGCGCTCAGCGTCTGATAATTCCTCCTCTTCACTAGGTGACATCGACGTCGTTGAGCCGGCGGATGAGGATGGCAGAGAGTCGACTTCATCTAATGTGCTGGCGGGTGGAATGTTGGCATATGATGAGGATGGCTCGGACATGATGGCGGTTGTGGTGACGGCTCAGAGGGTTGTGTGTGATCTTGAACAATGGCTTGAGCTACTCGTAGCCTGTACGTGTGCTCTGTGTTCGACGTGAAATGGTTATACGCATGTATGTGCAAGTGGTGCAGCAGTAAACACATGCGCATGTGAATGCCATGTCATCACCAATGTGGCGGCAAATCTTCGGCAGATCTCGTCCCTCGTCCGTTTGTCTCGCGTCACAATCTTGAGTCACGACGGATTTCCAGCAGCACAAGCAGCGGGGCGGCGACAGCATTTCTCCTGACACCACACCACACACACAATCATGGCTGACATCGACTCAAAACCGCGCAAGTCGGTCGCGTTCGCCGAGGGCGAAACCATTGTCGACGCCAACGGCGAGGTCACCGAGCAGCCCACCTCCGACACCGAAAAGGACACGGCCGCATCACACTCCAAGCCTGACGCCGACGTCGAAGAGGCCACCGACGACTTCGCCGCTCTTGCGCTCGCCTCAAAGAAGAAGAAGAAGTCAAAGACCGAGGATGGCGAGGTCGATTTGAGCGCTCTCAAGAAGAAGAAGAAAAAGGCCAAGGCGCCTGCTGTCGATGACTTCGAGGCCAAACTCGCGGCCGCTGGCGGCGACGAGGAGAAGGTCCTGGCCGACGATGCCGCTGAGAAGCAGTCCGCAAAGGCCGAGGCTGGTCTGCAAGAGGGTGATCTCATCCAGGGTACCGGAATCTGGGCACACGACGAGACAAAGCCCATCAACTACGAGAGTCTTCTCAGCCGTTTCTTCCTCATGCTTTCGGACAGCCACCCCGACCTGGGCGGCAGCGGAATGAAGAGCTACAAGATCCCGCCTCCGCAGTGTCTGCGTGAAGGTAACAAGAAGACCATCTTCGCCAACATTGCTGAGATCTGCAAGCGCATGAAGCGTACCGACGAGCACGTTACCCAGTTCTTGTTCGCTGAGTTGGGTACTTCCGGTTCCGTCGACGGCAGCAGGCGTCTTGTTATCAAGGGTCGTTTCCAGCAGAAGCAGATCGAGAACGTTCTGCGTAGATATATTGGTGAGTTTGTGGCATGCGAAATGCTGTTCTGGGAGTACCTTTTTACTAACAAGCTCTATAGTCGAATACGTCACTTGCAAGACCTGCCGCAGCCCCGATACCGAGCTCAACAAGGGTGAGAACAGACTGTACTTCGTCACCTGCAACAGCTGCGGTTCCAGACGTTCCGTCACTGCCATCAAGACCGGTTTCTCCGCCCAGGTCGGCAAGAGAAAGAGAATGGTCAAGTAGACCACTCGCCTACCAAAACAATGAAATGCAGCGTCCGGCTATTGTTGTCCAGAGGTTGCAAAAGCAGCTGGCTCACGCGTCTATCTATCGCTACAGCGGGCTTCATCAGCACATGTATCGGACTATCTTTACAGCTTGGAACGCTGCAGCACGGCCCATCGCTTTGACCGTATGAAAACGATCACGCTCTCCGAAAAGTCTTATGGCGTTACTTCTCTGTCTATGGTTCCTCCGTTGCAATTCACAAAGCTGCATTCTTGGAACATGGCGTTTACGGGGTCAGGGGGACGGCAGCGATGCCTTCACTTGTGTTGATAGCTTGCAATATCCGTGCATACGTCGTTTCATGAAATGAATGAAACTATTTCGCCGACTGTTCATGTCTCCTTTCCGGAGATTTCCATGTTCACAGTGTCTTGTCACATTAGGTTCGCACCAATGGACGCTCATCAGCCTGGACGGGTCTGCTTATGCTGTTCGAATATCTCCTGCAATCCCGTCGACCTTGACCCAGCTCAAGACATACGGTCAATGTGGTGGTAAATGCTCAAACCGTGTTTGTACTGCTTGAAAGCTCATAGGTCGCCAATTCCGTAAGCGAGAATGTGCAGCTGCAGCTGCGCATTTACGCCATTTTGAAGTCTGACTAGGCAAAAAACTGTACAGTATTATAAATGCTGGACAGGCTTTGTTGATGAGAATGATATATAGGCACAAAGCCGTTCCGAAGCTACATGTAAATATGTGCAAATGCTTAGTGAGTCTTAATATCGAGATTTGATCGTCATCAATTGACTGACTTGCATCATCCGCAGCAACTGTTGAGAGAGACAAGGCTGCGCGCTTTCTTTCAACAAGACCACGTACTGACCACATGACGCCAGCTTCGTACTGACTCACTACGGCCTTTCGCCGTCTCTTACAAAGAATATGGCGACTCAGCCTGGAGACGATGATACAGTTCTCTCTTCATCCGGTCAACCTTGGTGGGTCCGAGCCGCGCCGAACAGAATCACCGCCCGCATGATGTCTTCGAGAATCTACAACATCTGCAATAATGCCATTCAAGCTGTTGCCTTTCGGTTGGCATAGTATGCACGTATCTTGATTTGAGGTACCAAGTACAACTTACTAACGAGCGCTCCAGTGTACCCCGGGATAGGCAGGTCTTCTCTCAACAAGTTCGAAGCGCACAGGCTACTGTATCAGTTGTGGTGTCCAGACTGACAAATGTAGCGCTTCAATGGCGACTATCGCTTGCGCAAGTATCACTCGCCGCGGGACGCGAGGAACTTTCAGCACACTGAGCCGCAGATATGTCACAAGTACCATTACGATACCTTGCCTTCGGACCATATTCGTCTGCTACGCCTAAATCCAGGCGCACATGATCATCAGTTGCGATTCGATCTCGAAGTGGTAAAAATCGGAAACCTTCCTCATTTCACCGCCCTCTCTTACACGTGGAACCCTAATTTTCCTAAACACCTGGTAAGCTGTGGTGAGGCTGAGATAGCGATAGGCCACAACCTTTGGCTGTGCTTGCTACAGCTGCGACAGACAGATGATCATCAATGCTTTTGGATTGACGCAATCTGCATCAACCAAGAGGACAAGGATGAGCGCACCCAGCAGGTTCAGCTGATGCGACTTATCTATCAGAGCGCCGAAGATGCGATCGTCTGGCTAGGCGATCATTTTGATAACGTCCGCGAAGGCGTGGAGCTTGCTCAGCAGCTGTCACGCATTCATTACAGATTATATGGTCCAGAAGGGCACCGCAGCTTCTCAACTCTCACCTTCAGAGAGCTCGGACTCCCGGAGGCAGACCATGTAAGCTGGAAAGCTTTGGATGCCATTCTATGGGCCCCTTGGTTCACCCGCGCCTGGATCGTTCAAGAAGTCGCTGTCGCTAGCAATGTGACTATGCGGATTAGCGACCAAGTCCTACATTTCAGCGAAATGGAACGCGCAGTGCAGTGTATATCGTGGAACTCAATGACGCAACAGACTGGTGTTGACCCCGTGCGAGCTCGAATATTGACTGAATACCGACGGAAAGTGCAGTGGGGTGGCGAGAATAGCAGGTCTACATTGTATGATCAACTGGCGCTCGGCAGGCGTTGCTACGCTTCAGATCCAAGAGACAAGATCTATGCCTTTCTAGGCATCGCATCCGACAATGAGGCACTCGCAGTAATACCAGACTACAACATAAAGGAGTCGGCCGCGTACCTTAGAACAGCCAGACGACTGATTGAGAATTACGATACTCTGGATGTCTTGAGTCAGGCTGAGACTGGCTTACGAGCTCCTTTCAAATATATCCCGCCTCTCCCATCGTGGACTCCTGACTGGAATGCTCACCCTGTAGCCAGGCTCTTTCACACCTGCGACAAGTGGACCGAATGGTGTACCTGGACTAGTAGTACTGTACCATACGCTTGTGCAATGTTCGAAGACGATGGCCGTACGATGATGGTCACAGGCAGAATTATTGATGTGATCAAGTGGAAGGCTGTAAACCACGTCGATGTTATCGGAAACGAAGGTGGAATAGACCTTACTCAGTCGACTTTATCTAACGCTCCGCAATCGATCGTGTCGTTGTTAGGTCTGGGTTACACATTAGTCACAGACTCCAGGCTTCGGCAGTGGCATGATATCGCCCACCGAGCGGTGGGACAGGACAATTACACACACACGAGCGAGGGAACACTAGATGCTTTTGCTCGTACTATCATTGCCGACGCCAAGATCCGATCCATGGTAGGAGACCAGGCAACTGTCACTCTTCCATCTTCAGAACAGCAGAGTCGCACCGACCCTCCCTCTGCCACAACAAGCTACAAAGCATGGTACGGCATCACAGCCCACAGTGTATCGCCCTTGCCAAACAACACGCCCCTCTACAACAAGTCCTGGCCAGCGCACAAGATCTACGTTGCCCGACAGTACCGCGATCTGCACCACATAGCGGCTTTCGGAAGGTGTTTCATCGTCTCGAAGAAGAAGAGGTATATGGGCCTTTGCTACCCCAGAGTCCTGCACGGCGATCACATTGTACTGCTGCATGGAGCTCGTACGCCTTTCATTCTGAGAAGGAATAGGTGCAAGAAATCTGTTGCCAACGGCGAAGAGACGTGGACATTCCTCGGCGAGGCTTACATTCACGGTCTGATGAGGTGCGCGGAGGACGCGAACCTTGACGAGGTTGGAGCTGGCCCTTTGAGGTCTTTCCGGCTCGTGTGAGTGTTCGTCACTGATTTGTGCGGTCCAACTTCATTGGTGCACTAAGCTAGTGCAGACATCATTCATCGGTTTGATTTAATAATCAAGATATCGTATGCCGTAGAAAGTATGATCATGACACACACGACCATAGGTCAGTGAAAACTGGGCATCCC
>JACWFN010000063.1:0-21514 GCA_019775635.1 Cladosporium sp. VS III D KN 1
CACTGCCAATCACTGCCAATCACTGCCAATCACTGCCGACCACTGCCCCCACTGGCAAACACTGTGATCTCATACTCGACAACTGTGCTGTATCCAAGCTACTTGATGCCAGTTGATATGTTCGTCCCCTGGTCGTTCCAGACACTCACGAAAGCTCTCTACTCACACAGACCTCAAGGGCCTGCTCGTGCGATGATTACATCGGCAGCTTTCTCGCTGATCGTATAGATGCTGGATTGGATGTAGTAGCCAGGTATCCGCGGAAAGATGGACGCGTCAACCACCCTCAAATTACTGGTACCGCGAACACGAAAATCTCCGTCCAGTACGGCCATGCGATCTCCATCGCCGCCTATGGGACTCGTGCAACAAGCGTGATGGCCCCAAGAGTTCTGCTTCACCCATTCTTTGAGTTGCTCGTCACTCTTGTACCGTGGACCCGGGAGGCGTTCGCTAACGGTTGAGTTCGTGTAAGTCGCATACCTCGCGAGAGCTTGGCGAGCAAATTGCATCCCCTGAACGGTCGCTTCTAAGTCTGCTGTCCAGTTCCCACTCCCTTCGTCGAAGTAGCTGAAGTTGATTGATGGAGGATCTCTCGGGTCCGCAGACCGAAGAGAGACCAGGCCGGCCCGATTCGTGGTGTATGCTTTCAACACCGGCCATGTCCAGGACCTGGGGAAGCGGTTCGCTACCGACGAGTAGCCAGGAAAGTAGCCCGCAAAGTACCCGGGCCTCCCAGTGACGACCAGGTCGTTGTAACTATCTGCTGATACTGACGAACGAAGGGGAATATGGATCGGACGGCCGTTGGTAGCATACTTCGTTGTGTTATCGCGCGCCATTAGCCACTGCAAGAGACACGGGTCAGCGGTACCTGAGCTCGATGAGCATTCTTCGAAGACCGTCCAAGGCTCTGATACGTCTGCTACCACGGAATTCTCGATGCGGTCCTGCAAGTTCCGGCCGACGCCTGGAAGGGCAACGACTTGGGGGATATGGAGGCGCTCCAGAGCTCGCGGTGGGCCAACACCGCTCAGCATCAGCAGTTGCGGCGTGTTGTAGGCGCCAGCGGATAGTATGATTTCCTTCCGTGCAAATGCCACTCCCGGAACACCGGTCGTGTCTCCGCTTTTCGGATCTGCTCTGTAGAGATGGGATCCGTCCAGGAACTCGATGCCGATCGCTCTAGTGGTGCCCGGCGCAAAAATGATGCGCGTGGCCAGGCAATTGAGTCGTATATCGATCCTCCCTCCTTGCCGCTTTTCGGCCTCTGTTTCGAGCCGTCGCTGAGTCGCAAGCAGGAAGTCGCGAGGTGAGCTTCGCTTATATCTGTCCATACTCAGTGGTGCGTTGAACAAGCCTCGTTCGGTCCCTGCATCGACACTGCCATCGTTCAAGTCTCGCGAGAGAGTGGCCAACAGCTCTGTCACAGACCCCACGGCTGTGTCCAAAAGTGATCCTGCAGCTTTCAGCATCCAGTACGTCTTGATGTCACTCATGAAAACGCTTGGTTCCGCCCGGTTCGTCGATAGCCATCCGCCATATCCGTGGCCTGGACTACCATGCGACGCGTATTGGCACTCCTCAAACCTTTCTTGATAAGCACGTATCTTCGGTGCTTTCCAGCTGCTGTCGCCGGATATACTCGCTATCTGGTCCCAGTCGTCGTCGAGGGGCCGCATCATGATCATGGCGTTGTGATTTGCGCAGCCGCCCAAGGCGGCTGTGCGAGGATAGTAGATTCCCATGGGTTGCGCAGCTTCTGGCGGAGAGAGACCATGAAATAACGACCCGTTCGAGAGCCTGTACGTGAACTTGTGGTCCAGACTATCGCGAAGTGGATCGGAATAATGCTTCACCTGCGATCGTAATCAGCATTGTGATCCAGTGCGCTAACTCCCGAGTTGGCGTAGAACTACATAGAAGGCCCACAGCAAACGCTCATCCTCGCTGGCTTTAGCATTGAAGAGTGGTACTGTAACGTTGATGTTCTCTGCAGCTTCGTCGCGGCCGGCCTCGATCACGAGTACCTTGTATCCTGCGATGCCCAGTCGAGCGGCGAGGGGAGCGCCGCCGGGTCCGCTGCCCACCACGACATAGTCGTAATCGTCCAGGACAGTGAGAGGTCGAGGTCCATCATGGTCGGGATTCCACCAGCCTCTTAGGGTGTGACGGCGCAAGGTCGGAGGGTTGCCAGCGGGTGTGATGTGTGCGCTGTTTTTCGATAAGCATGTTCTGATGGAGAAGAATGTGAGGTTCAGCAATGCAGTCACTGATCGGGAAACCTGAAGCATCGTGTACTGAGTTGAACCACGGGATCACGTAAGGGCGGACCGTCATGTCCTTTGGGCATCGTATATGATTTATCACATGGAGGTAACGAGGTACATCGTACAGCCAACCCGCTCGGACGGTGACTGCATGGCTGTGTGCAGCTCTCCAAACAACCCTCCTTCTCTAAGTCAAGCACGCTACAGACTCGCGCGGCTGTACCTTCTGTAGTGGGTCAAGAACACAACACAATACAGTACCGTACTGCGGCCGACACACTGGCACCCGTGTGGGAGGATCAGGTGGCCGCCGTATCCAAGCCTATCTCCTCCCACCGCAGGGACGATGATGTCGGACAATTCGATATTACATCTTAGACTATTCTAGCCCTTGCGCTTCGTGAGTTTCACCCGAGGGATCGTGCGCACTCTGTGATTGGGGTGTTTGCGTTCTTGCAATCAGTTAACCCTGAGCATATAAACGTTGTCAAGCTAGGATATCTGCGAACCACCCCACGCGTACATCCTTTGAGACTCACAACGTGCTAGAGCGTACCAAACACAGAAGCATTTACGGATATAATGCAACCACTATCCAAAGAAACATGCGCATAGTATACCTTCGCTGTATCATCTTGCTAGAGCGATGTATTGAAAGATGTCACTTTGTGCTATGCCCCAACCCTTACCCTAATGATATAAGAGTGGTTTCGAGATGATCGCGTCCTGGCGGAGCGCCCCGTCACTCGAACCTAGTCGGGCACACTGCGACGAACATGACCTCAGCTGCCACGCCTTTTTAGTACACTCGTCTCTCACCCGCACTGGAATACCGAGAGTGATTCCGCGAGACGTCGTCTGTCAGACCCTCGGCATCCCTTGCTGGACGGCACATGTGAGCGGAGGTGATAATCATCAACCCAGGGTACCAGCTGACCGGAAGCAACAGAACGAAGAGCAAATGGAACGATATCAAGAAAACCTGCAAACCTTGGGACAATGGCGTAAGCAAGACACTCGGCTCTTGCCCGTATAGGGTCCGGAAATAGGTCGAAGCTGACGCATCGCCTGTTTACACCTGGGAGCTGGCTGCGCAGGGGCTTGCAAGAGTTGGACGAAGAGAGCGACATGGGGATGCAGTGATACTGCAAGGCCTGTCGATGTGCCTCTGGTATGAGAAAACGCGCACGGAAGCGATGAGACATGGTGAAGGTGCAGAAGAGTTGTCCAGACGTGACCTTCATACCCTGTTCGAGAGAGAGGCCACCGGTTTGCGGATCTGCTAAGACAAGAAGACTGCGCAAAAGGGTTCGCTGTGCAGACTCGTCATGCGTGGGGAATAAGGTTGGTCAGCTGTACGGACAAGGGGACTTTGGCTGCTGGCTTGGACGCTGCATTGATCTCACTCATCGAGAGATGGTCAGCTTTGACAAGAAGACGCCTCAAGTTACATCATGAGGGTGCCGACTACACTGGCGGCTAACAGCCTCCGGGCGGCTCGAACAGATCGCTGCGCATCAAGACACACAAAGAATAGCCACCAGCCTACTCGTGTTTACTGCCTCGTTCCTTATTCCAGATCAACAGAGCCGTTGCCGTGCTTGGGCTTTTTGAAAAAGAGCTTTGGTCGGCTCTCCTGTCCCGTAGTCCTGAGGGCCTTCGAATCTGGTGCTATGGATATACTGAGACCAGAAGGCTGAAATGTAGTCGAGTGGCGATATGGCAAGGGCTGAGACGACAAAGCAGGACGACGTTGTGATGTTGCAAATGCTCGACCAGAGTCTTTGCGCGTTCAAAATAGTATACGACAAATTGTACTGTACTACTGTACGTAAAGCTACACGGTGCATACGGTTGAGGAAGACGGACAGAGTGAACGTGGTCTCCGCATCAGAAGACGGCAGGTACAGGCCGAAAACTCCTTCGGCGGCCGGCGACAGCAATGTTGGAGGCTTGCATGACACCTGGGCAGTGGCACTTGCTGAAGCGGGGTGGATCAGCTACTGCAAGCAGGTGGTCAAGGACCCGGACAAGGACGACGGTAGAATCCTCTGAGCCCCTACGGTATGGAGATTGAATTCACGCAGATCATGTCATGATTTGGAATAATCTGTGCGACCTGTTGCTGGCTCCACGTTGACTAACGCCAGATCTTCTTCCAAATCAAAGAATCAGGCGGGCGACATGTGGTTGACTAGTTCACACATAACGAACGGCGAGTCATGAGCGCCACCGGACGCATATTGACGTCATTGTGCAGCGTGCAGTGTATACAAGCACGCCATCGATAGACAGAGACACAGGATGCGTCTGCTTGGGTATGCAGTATCCCTGCCTCAGCGCATTCTTAGCGTCGCTCGAATAGCATAGAAGATATTCCTGAAACCGTGCGCACAAATCGCTTTCGGTTAGCAGCCGGTGTGCCAAGAACCGGGTCTTTAGCGTGCTGCAGGGCAATGCGGCCGGGGCCGATGGCTTGGAGGCACTGTCGGGGGCGCCGCGAATTCGGGGTACAACCATGCCCCCATCTCTTGGACTCATTTTTGTTTTACGTTCTTTGCTGGACGTGAATGCAGAAGGAAACCTCTTACATGGGACATGTCACACGAGTCCAAACCTGAGTCGACGATTCTGCAGCACGCAACAATCTTACGGCTGTGCGTTCTGCTCAATGTCGATGCATTGGGAAAAAGGCCATTCTTCTCTTCTTCCAAGCATGGTGACGAGTCAGTTCGAAGTCGATGCAAAGAATTCACTAAATTACTACACAACCATGTGTCACGCAGCTCGCTTATTCTATGTAGCAACCTGATTCAATCCATTACTACTTCTAATCATCGCTCTTGAACTACTGTAATTTACGCGAAAGAGTGCTACCGTAGTCGAGAAGCTCGCCTCGGGCGAAGCCAGCCAAACTCGGTTGTCAGGTACTGAGGAGTTCTCCCGCCGGTTGTGACAGATCATGCTATTTTCCCTTATGTTTCGATCGCTGCCAGGACGAGGTGCAGTACGCTTTGAACCAACGATGCCACCTAAACTCAAAGCTACGGCGGAACTTGCTGATGTTCAAAGACTGTCTGGTCTCGACAGGCAGGATTGGGTGACCTTTCTGGTAAGCAAAACCTCAATTTTGCATCTGAATGCAAGCTCAACCCACCAGAAAATCACCTGGGAAGTTGCCACAGCAGCAAAGAAGGACTTCGAGGCCGAACCTTTGACGACGTCCTGGGGAGACTTGTCGATCATGCAACGAGCACAGCTTTATCAAGAGGCGGAACAAAAGTTGAGGGAGCACGGGATAACGCAGGCCAACGAACGTCTCGTGCGTTGGAGGTTGGCACGAGCTTCGTACGAGTAGCTGGGACGGTTGTCATGGTCGGTGATGCAGCAGATGATCTTAACCATTGAACATATCGAATGAGATCTTGAGCCTAAGCATCAACAGTGCCGGATCGATGAAAGCATCCCAGTAGGAGTAGAGGCAGGTCGATAAGAAGTGTAGGAAGCTGAAGATACTCTAAGAAGCTTCGCAGACTGTCGCTGGCCTCATCGTAGCCTCTGTTTCCCGCGAGTATAATGTGATACGCAAGTCTTGATGTTCTCATTGGGGTCATGTAGAAACGGTGCTCTCTATTGTCGGCACAGATACAGCGGTGTTTCTGCTTCAATCGCGAGGGCAAAAACATGCATTGCGAGAATTCCCGATAACAGATTACCGCGGTCGCGCTACATCGTTGCATCCGAGCCCACACCGAGAATGTTCTTCTTTCAGGGGAGGCAACTGGACCATAATGTGGAAATTCGAATGCACCTGTTTTGTCGTATGTTACATCAGAAAGGACAGACCTTCGTGAGCAACTTTCACCCGGCGTTTGTGGAAGACTGATCGTGCTTGACTCGCAGTCGGATGCAACGCAGTAAAGTTAAATGCTCTGTCCAATCCAGTAGTAGGCTCGAAGCTAGCAAGTTCAGCGCGAGGTCATGCTTCCCGCCCTGCGATCGTCGGCCGTCGTTATCGTGCAGCCTCTACTGGGCGATGCGGTGGCAGGACCTCCAGTGCTGTCCAATAGACAATACAGTACCATGCTTAGCACTCGCAGCCGAGACCAATCAGTACGAACAGAGCCCAATGCAATGTCCGAACCTCTGGCAGAACGATGCCTCTATATTTACTTCCTCCATGTATGGTACAGCCGTGCCATAATCCATGCTGGTATACAGTACATCAGTTATCTACTTCCAGTCGAGCTGGTTTCGCAAGATGAGATCCGACTATGCCTTGTGGCTCTCCATCTTGGTACGCCTTTGCCTTGCCGCTGCGTCCATCGACGTAAAGAGCGATTGTGTTGATCAAGACCCAGGCCTACGATGGTTGGCCACGATGCTCAGCGAAAACTCTACCATCGTGTGCTCGGAACAAGATTTGCCGGAAGAAAGAAAAGATCGATACTGGGCGGCACAACTTGTCCAGAACGCGTCAGTCATCGTGTTTCCCGTCACCAGCCAGGATGTAAGCTACGCTGTCCAAGCAACCAGGAAGACGCCGCTTGGGTCAAGCTACGCGTTCGTCAGTGGAGGCCATTCGCTGACGGGGGCATCTGTCTCTGCGGGATTTGTGATTGACCTGAAGAATCTCAACGGCACGACCGTGCTCCGGGACTTTCCAGATCCTGTCACACAACTCACGACTACAGTAGTCATGTATGAGGGGGGTGCCACCTCCCTGAGTCTGCAGTCAGCAACGAATGGCACCGGTTGGACAGCGCTCTCAGCGCGAGCGAGCAGCGTCGGCATGGGCGGGTTCTCTACCGGAGGTGGAATAGGTTTCATGGCGAATGCGTACGGTTACGCAATGGATCGGCTCATCGCACTGGAAGTTGTCCTCCCCTCTGGCGACCTGGTGTTTGCGACTAAAATTAATCAGCACTCCGACCTGTTTTGGGCAATCCAGGGTGGATCTGGCCAATTCGGTATTGTCACCAAGTTCTACCAGAAGGCTTTCCAGACCCCTACAGCTGTGAAAGTCGGATTTCACGTGGTAGCCAACAATTCCGTCGCTCAGAGCTTTCGTAACACCGAATCTTTCTTCCAGCAACACTCGGATCCATTCAGCCTGATGTATTACGCTCTGGCATATCTCCCGGCGGGCTGGCCCCATGCGGAGCTCGGCGAGGAAGAATATGAGACCATTCATCTGATAGTGACGCTGTGGTAAGTGGCTTTCGTGCACAAGTATCTGACGAAGAGGAGTTGACAAAAGGCAGGTTTGATGTCGTCGACCGTTCGAAAGCGGTACGCGAGTCTTCTGGCGATACTTTCCGTACGCTTCTCTCTGGCCTAGACCTGGAATCGAGTTCTGAGTACACTGTTCCCTACGCAAATCTCACGCTCTTGAGTGATGATTTCTTCCCTGGTGGCTACCGTCGTGGCTTTTGGGGACCGCAAGTCAAACAAGTGGACGAGACGTACCTGGGCATGGTCGACCGCTCATTTGAGGACTTGATCTACTCCATGCTTGCAAACGGAGACAGGCCTTCCACATCCACATGGGTTCTGCAGTATATGTTCCCCGGACTCAACGGGCATCTGCCTAAGTCGGACAGCGACACGGCATGGCCTCACAGCAACATCGGCCATCAGACTTTGTTTGATCCAGGCTGGCATCACGCTTCATCAGATGACGTGGTGGCTGCGTTCAACGAGATACTTTACGACTTAGCTGACCGACGAGTGAAGCCAGCGTCACCAGAACATCGAAATGACTCTACCGGGATGAGTGCATGCGAAGATAGGCGTGCGTACCATTACCCGAACTACATCAAACCTGCTGCAACAGGACGCGATGTATGGGGTCCCAACACAGCTCGTCTAGCATTGCTCAAGCAGAAGTATGATCCAGGGTGTAGCATCCACAATGGCAGAGTCTTTGCGAGCCAGAGTTGCGTGGCTCAAGGTTATGCTAACGTATTCTGATTGAAATGGATTTTCAGCTTGCGCTTACCAATACTACCGTCAGTGGACACATTAGTCTGAATGAGATGTCGAGTATAGAGGTTGGACTCGTGGTATATAGACTTATTGGAGTGAAAAAGACTCTGACACTCTTTCCTATGGGATTCACTCAGTCACCGCAAGTGCGATCTCCCACATCGTGTTCTTCTCTCTTGTCATAGCGAGCTATATTGAGCCTCATCTGTCATCTTGGGCTATTCGTGGTCTCGTTTGTCATCGCAAACTATGTTTAGCCTCATCTGTCATGCTTAGCTATTCTTGGTTTCGTTTATCATCGCGAGCTATGTTTGGGGGTCCAGCGCTTCCATACTCACCAACGAAAAGCAAATCCGCCGTAGGTCTTTCTGCCACGTCCCGAAAGACGTTGTGCTCACTGGTGCCATGCTTTATTCTTCGTGTCTGAAGCTCCGCGGCACTCTACACACCATTAACTTGACAATAAAAAGATAAATGGTCCCAGCTATCGAAGCAAGCCTTGACTCTACTCTAGGTTCTGATGAACATCAATCAAGTGAAAAGAGAGCCAGCGCCCGAAGTCACAACTATAGATCCATAAATGTTGTGAAGACAAAAGCGGATTATCAACCTGCTCGCTTTCTTAAGATACACCTGAGAACGAGCCACATATGTGGTCTCCCACCACTGATGTTTGGTTCAGCAATCTGCAGCCATACACCCGATGCTACCTAACCGTGGTCCGGCGTCAGGTACCTATTTGTGGTAGCCTCAATTTTGTAATAAAAGGTACAGGCTATAGCGCCCTGATGTAAGATTGATCATCTGCTTCCCTTCACTATCACGTAAGTATTGCTACCTGCCTTGGGAGGTCGTTGCTCGTCCAGTCCTTGAGGTCCATGTACGGCACTGTACTATTATCGTCTCTGCCGACGTTATAGTATGATGGTGTATGTGACTCTATCCTGACAAATCATCATGTGAGCTAATTGGTCGTATTTGTCATCGTCACCTATGTTTTTTGTAACATGTCATCGCCGCTTAGCTCAGATCACACATTGCGCTAACATCGCCCTTCTCCTGTCGCTTCTGAAGCGGAACTGGTCTCGTGGGCCATGACAAATATCTGCGGCGGCAGGGATATCACACCGGCCGAGTAGTTCCGGGAGCCAGCTGATGTAGCGACGCAAGCACTTTCGCAAGCCACTGTATCCTTAGTAACACAGTATTCTGCCCTTCGACAGAATGATGAGCAATTCGCTTCAAGGGCGTTCTTAGATTCTGAAGCAACGTCGAAAGAGCCACACACGATGCATGACACGAGAGCGGAGACATTGATAGCACACATTCTCAAAGAAGAAAACCGAAGCTCAATCGACTTGCGAAGTCTTAGAGATCACTGCGATACGGACGCCGATGTTGCTCTGTCTGCGATACAAAGTCATCTCCACGACGTATCCAAGTCTAATCCACTGCGAGGCAAATGTGATCTACTCAGCGTATTGCAAGATGGAAGCAAGGTGGATCCTGTCCTCGCGCAATTTTGGGCCGATGCCAATTCGGTGCCAGATTGGGTCGACTGGTCGCAACTCGAGCGAGGCCAGCGTGTCTTCCATCGTTACATACTGGCCTCGATCACTGGTTTCGTCCTACAAGGCTTCGTAGGCGAGAACTCTGCGGCATCTGGAGTCGTGGAAGTGTTGGTACGGACAGGAGGGTTCGAGCCGAAAAACCTGACCCGGAGGCTAGAGGAGACCTTCCGCTGGCTGCTCGAAGTGACAAGCGATGTGCAGTCAATTCAGCCCGGTGGTAAAGGCCACGCAGACACCATACGAGTACGTCTGTTGCATGCCCAAGTGCGCCAACGCGTCTTGGCGATGACAAAGAGAAAGCCTGACTACTACGATTCAGCGAAATACGGCCTCCCGATCAACATGTTGGACTCCATCCACTCGATATCGACCTTTTGCTGTAGCCCGATGTGGTCGCAATTGCCAAAAATAGGTATCAACCCCGTGGATGACGAGATCAAAGACTACGTCGCGCTCTTCAGATACCTGGGTCACTTGTTAGGGGTTCCTCAAGTCCTTTTCGATACTACTGGCCGTGCGAAAAAGATCATGCAATTAATGATGGAACACGAATCTCAGCCATCTGCCACTTCTCAGACCATCGCACGTAATTTTATCCAAACTATCACTAGCACCAGACCCTACAAGTTGTCTGATGGCTTCGTCGCGGCTGGCTCAAGAGTAATGAATGGCGATGAGCTCTGTGACAAGCTCAACATACCTCGTCCGGCTCTGCTTCATTACGCTTCTTTTCGCGGCTGCTGTTGGCTCGCGATTACCCTCTGCCACCTACAGCGATCGTGTGTGGCTTTTGACGAATTTGTCATCAATGTACGTCGAGCACTCGATGGCGCAAGAAAGGATCTGACATCTGTTCACAGACTTCCCGCCGAACACTCAACCGAATCTTTGTTGATGCTGAAGCAATCGACATCGCGAACCCACCGTTCGTCTTCAGATATATCCCAACACTGTCATCTTCCACCACAAAAAAGATTAGCCCGAAGCAGACGTCTGCGTTACATTTGAACGTGGACGCCGAAAATATGTTTCGAGCTGTTTTCGTGGGTTATATATGGGTGATCGGTTCGCTTTCTCTGACGAGTGTTTGGGTTCTTTACTGTACATTCTAACCACTGTCTACAAACCATATCTGGTGACGAAAAAAACGCCGGACGCCTGCCGACATTCGCCGAGTGATACAGCATGCCGCATCGTCTTATATTGCACGATTCAATGGCCTGTTCCAGTTCAGGGGAGAAGCATTAGCCTAGGGAGCCTTCCTTTCACGGCTTTACCTGTTTTGCAGTTTAGACAGGCAGTCATCGCTTAGTTGTACTGTAGGATGTTACACATATGCCATTGTGAGAATACTCCCAGATCATTCGTTGCAAGTCTCGCGCCTTCTCATTGGTAAAGAAGAGCCCAAAAAGTGGACGTGCAGTATGCAGTCCGCCTGAGTTTGAATGATTATGTTGTGGACTAAATTACTGCACTGTATACAGTATGTGAATGATTCGCTGCGAAAAAAGTGATTACACAATGCATTGCTTCTACACCACCGCAACTCGATGTCAGCAGACACGTACCAGCTAAACTTTCCCGCCAAGCCTACCATACTGTACCTCCACGCAATCACAGAGTCGGCCGCTGGGACCCGCTGGTGATCGGCCGTGAAGCTGATCATGCCCCCCTTTAGTCCGCCGAAGCTGGCTTCAACTGGTATTTGCTGGTATGTGCACGGTTGCGTCGGGCATAAGTTATAGTGTAGGGACCCTCTGCACGACGCATGGTTCTACCACGACAGCGCGATTCATCATAAGTCTTGGGAAGACGAAATCAGTGCGACATGCAGGTACCTCCAAAGACCACCGTGAGGTTTCCAAACCTCTTCGCAGGCTATTTGAATGAAGAGCCTACCATAAATCCAAATTATGTTGCCGTCAAAGCGACGTCCGAACGCAGGATCTACCAGTACGTCTACACGCATCAGTTACCAATGCGCAAGCTTGCTGACTCGTCATCAGGACGGGGTTGTTCTCTTCTTCGCAAGTCCGAGGAATCATCGGGTGTGATTTCTCTTATTTTGCATCTGTCATGATTCCTTATGCAGATGCCGAGCTTCTCGGCATTGTCTGCGGTTGGGGTAACTGGATCTTTCCGTTCGACGATCTGTTCGATAATGGCGAAATCTGTAAAGACTCCGTCAACGCCCAAGTTGTCATGCAACGCCTGGAAGAGTCCTTTTGCGAAGGGAACGGAGACGAGAAAGACCAGCCTCTTCTCCAAGACGGACAAAGCTCAAGACGATTGTTCGAGTTGGCGCAAATGCATGGCGGACTCTACAAATCTATTGCAGAACACTGTTCTCAGGGTCAGGATTACGCTTGCCATACTAAGCAGATTTTCGTGGCCATGTCGAGATGCTGACTACTTGACAGGTATCCGGCAACGCTATGTTGCTTCCATGCGCCAGTACTCATCCGGAACACTGGCACAGGTCCGGCAGGCTCAGTCAGGCCGAGCGGCTACGTTCGAAGAGGTCCTTACACAAAGGCGTCAATCTGTATGCGTCACTCCACTTTTCGTCTTGGTCGAGTTTGGTCACAAGATCGATCTCCCAGATGAGGCTTTCGAGAACCCCAATATCCGACGCCTCGAGATGCTCGGCATCGAAATCATCCTGCTTCATAATGACTTGCTGTCTTATTGCAAAGAAGAAGAAGAATATGTCATTCACAACACTGTGGCGGTTTGCCGGCTCCAGGGAATGGGTGCCCAAGAGGCCGTGACTTTCGTTGGGACGGAAGTGTCGTGTCGCATGGCCGAATTTGAGGAGGCCGTTCGCAAAGTCGGTGAGTCAAGCGGCGTTTACGTGGAGGAATTGATGCGCTACGTCCGGGGCATCAGGGATGTCATCAGAGCCAACCTTTGGTGGAGTTTCCGGACCGAAAGATTTCTCTCGAAGGAACAAAAGTTCAAGATATTGACAAGAGGTACGCTCGAGATTGCAAGCATCATGCCCTGCCAGCGAGTCGCAGCACATTCCATGACCAGCGCTACAGTATCCTCGGACAGCGATGAGGAAGTTTGTCTACCGCTACCTTCTATCACGGTGGTGCCAGCGCATGCAACATGAGATATCCAGGGCGATTATCCCTTCATGCGACAAAATACGACACGCGTCTTTTGTCGCGCCAAGCACGGTGCTGAGCTTTCCATAGCTGTGCGAGCTCCATACCAGCGATAAGCCTATGAGAGTGTGTTCGAGGGTTTCTAGTCAGCATAGGCACGGTAATCATTTAGGCAGCGCCATTGAGAGCCTCGAAGTACAATTGATGATCTATCTGAAAGCCCTCATTATGTGGTTCCGTACTGATTTAATTCGTGCAACATGAGAATACAGCTTGAGGACTTCACGCCGTGATCGTCTGCATGATTGTGTGATAGCTAAGTTGATTCTGATGACTGCAGCCATCAAATGCTCGCTTCTTTTCGTGTTCGCAGATGTCCGCGCCAGTCAACCACTTAGCTTACAGCTCGTGTAATTAGGCTACTTTAGCGCGATCCAAATACATGCCGCTCAACTCAAGGACATTCCAAGATACATGGAATACAATAGATGATATCTCTTACACGAACCTAAAGAAAGCTTTCGCGTGCACTATCCACGATTCTAACACGTGGAACACAATCATGGTGGTGAGACTGCGTTCCAGTGATACCTTCCAGACTCTTTGTGGCGTCCCACTCGCCACTCGAATGCCTTGCAACGTTTTTGTTCAGCCTCCTGCCAGACTAGTGCCAGATGGCCGGTTTTGTGAATATCAATAATCAACGACGTCTCTCCATGAAGCATCTAATACCGCCTCGCTCTCGTCCTTCACATGCCGCTTTATCCTCGATACCATGTCTCTGACGCTTGCCCGGATCATGTCTTGTAGCACTTGGTCGATGTGACGTGTGCCTGAGCTATTGAGGTCCGTAGGAGAATACGGTTCGGATTCTGCCTCAGGGTATGGAGTGCAACACCTTGCCTCGGGAATCGGTTCAGGCTCGGGTACCGGCACCTGTACCTTATGACGCTTCATCGTTGAATTTGCTGCACCTTGACTTTCTTGTTTGCGCTTGAATGCCATGGGCTCTTCATCATCCAGTGTTGGTTCCCTTTTAATCTCAGTATCTGTTTGGGGATTGGCAGTGAACGTGAACGATCTTGTGTTGAGGCTGGGGTGGGCTTCGCCGAACACGACGGCTTTGTTGGCTGGGTACATCGCCATCGATGTGCATGTCGGTGATTTCGTTAGTTTGAGGCCTCTGCTTCGTTGGGATACTCTTATACATGCAATGCGATCTTGCTTAGCAGTAGTGCTTTGGACCAGAGCGCAGTGCTGACCGTTCCCTGACCATAGTCGTGACTGATGAGTACAGCGATCAACGTGATTGCTTTCCAGCCTGAAGTCGTGATGTGACAAATGACCAGCTGACACACTCACATTTGAAGTCAGTAGTAGACACAGCTGAATATGAGCAAAAGGACAAACAAAAGATCAGGGCGAGATGCCTTCAACGACAGCACTTAGAGTAGGCACCACGACAGATAGTTGCTACATAGATGCATACGCCTTTACAATACATATAAGTTGTATTCTCCGCTTGGGATCTGACCTACTGAATCACGCATGTTACGACCCGCGGACTAAATGAGCATACGTCTTGTTGCCAAAGTTGAAGGTTATCTTGATCTGTATGCATGCATCAATGGAACCTCGAGCAAGTCCGATGATGAAAGTACCGATAACGGTCTGCTGACATCAAACTTACTGCCACGGCTAAGCCAGTTGTTTACTCTTGAGGACGTGCAGGCTGGAGGCATCTAGTGCGGAAGCATGGCTCTTACTTAACTTAGACAAGCCAATTTAACCTTTTCTGATGCCGTATTGTGTTTATGAAACGAACTCACAGGAAGACGGCAACTCAGATATTTGATTCGCTAACGTTACTCAAGTCTGATTTATTGTGGCAGTGCCATATTGTGCTCTTTGCTCAACCATGATACCATCGCGATTTGGCTCGCACAGATGGCGAAATTCCGACACAAAGCTCTAACTTTTTGCAAAATATTTTCTGGAAGCATCATAGATTTCTCAAAGGATGGATTGGAACCTGTGTCTCGAGTACCATGACCTATCTGACACTATAGACTTTCGTTACTCGCTTCAGAAGCATCGGACATGCCAGTGTCGTCGTCTGACGTTTTGTTCGCGGCTTCTCCGTCGCCAGCGATCCTGGCTTCCACTTCCTCTGGCTCGTCATAGTCTATGACCACGTCATGGTCAGAGTTTTGATAGTACATATTGAGCTGATCAAATCCTGCTCGTAGTTTTGCTTTTGTCTCTTCGCTTCCCGAATTCAGAAGTTTTGCGCTGTCTTTATCAAACTTCTTAATCGCCTTTTCGATGTCTACTTTGAATGTTTTCCATCGATCTGAGGGAACGTACTGCTTCAGATTTGATTGGGAAGCAATTTTTAGGCTCCCCCCACCTCCTACTTTCGAGGTAAATTTCCTTTCGGCTTTCGGACTCATTTTAAGTATCACGTACACTATACTTCCCGAGCGTACGTAAACGTTGTTGCTCTGATCGTAGCGCACAGCCATTGCTACTGACTGTATCGAAACTTCGTCCCAAGCAGAGACTAATTCTTTGATGTCGTTTCTTCGTTTTTTCTTCCCATCTGGATTGCGAAAGAACATCGGGACTTTCGAAGTCCTTTCGATCAAGTACGAAACTTTTTTCTCGAACAAGACGACGACACCTTTCGGACACTCATGCTTGACTTTGTAGTGACAGCCAGTGATGTCTCCTAGCTGTACGTTTGGCCTTCTCGACTCATACTTGTAATTTTTGAAGTCATCGTCCTTGAACAAAGCCTTGCCCATGGTGTTCATGGCGTTTTTGTCCTCGATGAATGGTGCAGTGTCTCCAAGCTGATATAACGAGAGCAGAGGTGGCAGCACAATTTGGAACCCTTTGTGTACAGATAGCGCAGCAAGGAAGTATTGCATGTATATTTCGCGGTTTTTCGGCTCTTTTGACAGCATCGCCATGCGCCGAAAGTGGATGGTATACATTAGTTTCTTTATGTGTTTTTCACTCCAGCCGTTGTCGGAGAGGAATTGCTTTCTGACTGGGTCGACACCTTCCAAGAGAATCTGACTGGTAAGTAGCTGCACATCTGTGTACTGTGGTTGAGACATGGTTCAAGATACGCGCAGCTGGTAGGCGCTGCTCGCAAGCAGAAATTTATCTGCCGTTAATTTATGTGTGAGCCTCAGTTAGAGGAGGAAACCAGCCTAGAGCTTACGTACGAAGGCGCTTCGAAAATACAGTGTTGAAAGATCAGCTTGACTCGTCAGCAGTTAATTACACCTCCAGATGCGCAATCGTAGCTGCGTCCTACTGTACTGCTGTATTGCGCAATACAATGACTGATCGGGCTTCGTTATGCCAGCCAAGACCGGTGGTCCGCCCAATAACATCTTGTCTTTACGAAGCGAGATGACGGAAGTTACAGCCAGGGTGCAGACTCGGCTTACGGAACCAATTGGCTCTGCCTGCGCATGGATACAGATGAGATCGGCAGCACAAGTAGCGGTAGGATGGGACACCAGGACGAACGGCAAGTAAACGTTGAAAAAAACACATGCTAGATCAGCGACGCATCTTGTTCGAGAGAAGCAGTCAGCCACACTTGGGTAGCCCCTGAGTCATCACGTTAGAGGTC
Source organism: Cladosporium sp. VS III D KN 1 (assembly GCA_019775635.1). NCBI lineage: Eukaryota > Fungi > Ascomycota > Dothideomycetes > Cladosporiales > Cladosporiaceae > Cladosporium > Cladosporium sp. VS III D KN 1. The sequence continues at coordinate 16,595 of JACWFN010000063.1, forward strand.
AACAAAGCCCTCGAGCACCCACGAGCCGACATTATACCGGGCTCATCCAAATGAAGTACACATAGAAAAGCAGCCTGTCCTGCGTTTTGAGCGAACATGCGTGTGTAGAAGAATTGCGAGGATATGAGCCAGCCGTCATGGCCGCCGTGCAGAGCCGACACCCCGCGACCATCGACGTCGAGAGGACGGGGAAGTAAGTTAGCGTAAGCTACGTGTGCATGGAGTTACCTTGAACCGTACACAACGTAGACTGGAGTGGACTTGATGCGGGAAGAGATCAAAGTAAGTCAGTGACTGGCTCCCCACTTCCCTACGCGCCGCGATGGATCCAAAGCGAAGTTTTGCCCCGGGGACTTGGCAGTGGGACTATCAGGCGCTCGACAATCGTCTTGACTGTGGAAACCAAATTCGCCGCGGACACAATTCTGGCGGAAGGCTTATCTTTCGGCGGTAGATGCCACCAACTAGATATACTGGGAAAGAGGAGAAAATAGATTTGCATGAAATGCTGCGGCGGCGACCACTCCGATAAATGCGTAGAAAGAGCGAAATGCTGAATTTGTGCCCGCGAGCACGAGGGCGCTAAACATCAATGCGCCGTGGAGGGCTGTGACAAGAGGATGAGAACGTGCGAGCGCTGCGCGGCCACGTGAGCGAATTGTGAAGGGCCTTATGTGGCGACATCACGAGAGTGTCCCGAAAGGTCTTCGAGCCGGCAGAAACGTGCAAATGGCCTGTAAGACATGCGCAGCAGCCCGCCTTTGAGGAAGACCAGGTAAACTAAAGAGACATATGCGAGCAAGGAAATCCAGGAAAAGATGTAGACTCCTCAGCTCGACCTCTAGCAGAACGAACCACTGCACCCAATTTCGATGTCTTCGAGCATCAGTATGGATGACTCGCTTCCATAGAAGTCGTCGAGAAATTATACAGTAGTAGCCGACGTACCATAGGCTATCAAACTCTATTGGAGTATTAATTATTTAAACAAAGGACAGAATCTATAGTCCAGTACACATTCGATCGACAGCTTTTGAAGATTGTAAGACAGATTTCAGGATGGAAACGGTAACTATGTTTTAGAGTCTGAGACTACCCGAAGAGATTCTTTGCTCTATCTTGTGCTGCCTTCATCTCTTCCTGCAGATTGTTCGTTTTTGCTTTCCAGCCGTCCAATTCTTTCTTGAGGGATTCATTCTCTCTTTTCATCAACTTCCCTACCTTTTTGTGGTATTCTCTGCGGGATTGGAGAAACTCAATATTGTCTTGAGCTTCACGCAACCACTTATCGTAGGGTTCATCTTGCGATGGAATTCCCGCTTTTGCCATTTCAACCGCCTCGAGAAGTCCTTTTTCCAAACTCAGCAGCCTGTCCACGAGATGATTTCCCGGTTCCGGGTCGGCGGTAACATCGTCGTCCTTGGAGTACCCACTGCAGTCCTCTTGGCTGTTATATAACGTCTGCGGCGTCTGAGCAGTCATTTCGGGTGCGGAAGTTGTGTTATGTCAAAGTCCACCGGCGCTCTCTGGCATATCGGGAAAACGACAGTCATGCTGTCACAGTTTTATATTGTCATCACAGGACTTCAACTGTGTCGACCGAGTGCAACAAACTATTTCTATCTCTCGTCGGGGCTACAATCTTGTGACAATATGATGCTGACAGGTTGTGGAACAAAATACACCTGCAATGTCGCGCTCCGCATATTATTGGCCCACTTTGTCGTTGTTAACGTCAGTCGCTATAATATAGGAGACTCCGTACATACCAATCACCTATGATTAGTGATTTCGTGCTGAATTTGAGAGGGAGAGCGAACCTGTTTGCCAGCTCAGTTTTGTCTGTTTTCTGGAGCGAGACCCGGAATCGCCCGTGTCATGCAACCTTCGTTCGCAAGTGCTCCGAGATGATTTGCGACGCATCAGCCTTTGCACAATTGTTTTCGTCACTTCGGTAGCGTATCGACACATCACTTGCAGCGGTTCGTATGGGTTAGGTCGTTTAATGTGCCGCCGATGTTAGCATGGGGGCTTAGCATGGGCGCTTAGATAACATATATATAGATCACGAGGATGACTCCGACAGACAGAGGGACAACGCACAGACATAGCAGACAGCTCAATACATACTTGTCTTCTGGCCATGTTCACTTACATTGACCCTCTGCATTCATTCTGACATCACTTCTCACATTGCAGATCACTGCTGGTTTCATGCTCCAACACCCAATTGATTCCAAGATTGACGCGGCAGAAGCACGTATGTATTCCTCTGAGAATCTCACGATATCAGAATATGGCGTTCGAATCTCAAACTAGGACAACGTCCAAGGAAAGGGAGAAGATGCTGAACGCTGCCATTATTGACGATAACCCAGGTAGAGCTAGGCGAATTGTCACCTACACGAAGGCCAGGCACTTATATCAAGAAGAAAGACGCAAAACATCTCCTCCACAGAACGATCCGGAACCCACTTATATCGTCAGAAGTGCGGAACAACATGAACATCAGATAAAGCATCATTCTGTTACTCGATCAATCTGAGCACGTGAGAGACAAGTTACGTGACATAGGTCAAATACAGAGTATGACGTTTTCTAGCAAAGACGGCAACCACATGTTGATCCCCCTTGTTCAGAAAACTCAATCAGTCCGCGATCCCAGCATTGCCATTCACTGCTTTGTACGTTCAGTGTGCTTGTGGCGGACTGGACGCTTTTTTCCAGCAACACCGGATCGTTTGATGCTCATCTAATGTTGCTTGACCACATGTAGCAGGAGCTTAGCCAGAAGATGTAAGCTGCTTACACCAGGAGGGGAGAATTGAGCAAGGGGAGTGACAGACGGAGTAATCATGATGACTGTAACTTAATGTAACGATAGTCGGAGAACATTGAGCCCAAAAGCCGTAGTGACTTGACGACGTCGGGGCGACGAGCAAGATTCCAAAGTGTGAGACTGCCTCGGGAGTGTACAGTACTAGGAAGTCATAGAATTCGTCGAGAAGGTACAGTAGCCAACGTGCCATAAGTTATTCACTTTCAATGCAGTATGGTACAAATAAAAGACAGAATCTGTAGTCCAGTTACCATTCTATCGACAGCTCTCGAAGGTTGTTAAGATAGATTTCGGGATGAAAATGGTATGGTTACTGCAAAATTCTGAGACTACCCGAAGAGATTCTTTGCTCTATCTTGTGCCGCATTTATCTCACTCTGCAACTTGTTCGCTGTTGACTTCCAATCGTCCACTTCTTTTGTGAGGGACATATTCTGTTCTTCTAACAACTTCCTTTTATCTTTGTGGTATTGTCTACGGTAATCGAGAGACTCATTACGATCTTGAGCTTCACGCAGCCGCTTATTGTAGGCTTCTTCGTGCGATAGATTTCCAGCTTGTGCCATGCCAACCGCCTCGAGAAGTTCGTCTTTGATAGACTTTTCCAACTTCAGGAGCCTGTCCACAAGAGGATTTCGTATTCCAGAGTCGTCTTGGGTGTTGAGATCCACATTCTCGGTTCTGGTTCTGGTCTCAGGGGCCCCTGGATCGGCGTCGAGTGCTGTGGCAGGCTGTCGGTCTGCACGTCCTGTGCTAGTATCGTCGTCCGTCGAGTATTCGGACTCACTATACGGCTCTTGGCTGTCATCTGTCGTCTGCGGTTTCTGAGCAGTCATTTCGGGTGCGGAAGTTGTGTTATGTCAAAGTCCACCAGCGCTCTCTGGTATATGACGAAAAAGACAATCATGCTGTCACGGTTTTATATTGTCAGCACAGGACTTCGACTGCGTCGAGCGGGTAAAATAAGCTATTTCCATCACTCATCGGGCTTACGACTTTGTGACGATATGATGCTGACAGTTCTTTGAATAACATCCGCCTGTACTGTAATGTCGCGGTCTGCATAATATCGGTTCACTTTGTCACTGTTGACATCAGTCACCTTGAGGTAATCTAAGTCTGTATTGATTACCTGTGAATAGCGATCCCGCGTTGGTTTTGAGAAGGAGAGTGAAGCTATTGGTCAGCTAAGTTTTGTCGGTTTTCTGAACGATGTCGTGTGATGCAACCTTCGTTCACAAATGCCCCAAGCAATTTGCGGCGCATGAGCTTTCGCCAACTGTTTTCATCAGTAGCGTGTCATCACATCACTTCTCATATTGCAGATCACTGCTGGTTTCATGCTCCCACACCCAGCCGTCTCCTAATTCGTCGCGTCAGAAGCACGTATCCGTCCCTCTGTAGACATCAAGATATCAGAACACGACGATTACCTCTACCCGGACTAGGACAACGCTCAAGGGAGATGAGAAGATGTTGAATGCTGCCATTATAGACGATCATCTGGGCAGAGCTAGGCGGGTTGTCAATGATACGAAGGCCAGACACTTACATCAAAGGGAAAGACGCGGAACATCTCCTCCACAGCACGATCTGGAACCCACTTATAGCGTCAGGAATGCGGGACAGTATGCACTTCAAATAAAGCATCATTCTGCTACTCGATCAAGCTGAGCGCGTGTGGGATAAGTCGGCTCATAGTCAGGAGCATAGCATGGGGCAAGTACAGAGTATGACGTTTTCTGCCGAAGATGACGGCCACATGCTGATCCCCGTCTAGCGCGCTTGCCGAAGCGCTTGGAATAGAATTCTAACCAGTCCTCGGTCCGAACGTTGCCATTCATTACTTTCTACCTTCAGTGTACCTATGGCGGTTCGGACGCTCTTGTCCAGCAATCGTTGACAAATAGATTAATCTTATATCAAGTCGCCACGATTCATACAGCACTCAAGCATCTTATTACACAGCCAGGGCTGACAAAATGGATGGCTCAATCTACACACTGCTTGACTGATGCTAAACCCGTGTGAGACACAGTATGACAAGAGGACAAGATGACAAGATGACAAGATGACAAGAT
>JACWFN010000063.1:21660-60120 GCA_019775635.1 Cladosporium sp. VS III D KN 1
ATGACAAGATGACAAGATGACAAGATGACAAGGCAGTTCTCAACGACGTTTCCATCTGCAATTTGTCCGTCCCATCTCAATGCAAGCGATACGATCAAGTCATGTGTGTCCTCACCAAAGGTTCTCGTGGCATGCTATTGCCGTAATGACGAAAACTTGCGTTGAGAAGGTGTCTTCGATTGATCTAATCTCCTACGCAATGCTGTCGACTGCCTGGGATGACGAGACTGATTCCTTCTTTGAGTCCACGATCTGTGCTATCCCCTTCGGCTCAACATTGGCTTGTACAAGATTACGTTCAACGTGGCGTGTTGCCTTTGACTTCCACTTTTGTATCTGGTAATGGCTCTTGTCAGCTTCTGTGTTTGTTGCGAGATGTGTATCTGCGTTAACACGAATTGTGCTCACCTCGGGCTTGGAGATTCCGTCGTACTCCTCGGGCTTAGCGTGGGCCATCATCAGGCGTTTGAAGATGCTGTGCTGGAATCGGACGTGAGCATATCGAAGCTTTTGCGTTGTGCAGTCAATATTTTCGTTGGCTTGGTCAGATCTGACCGTTACCGGTTTCGCAATCCAGATTTCGTCAACTATGTCTTCGCAGTTCCGCTGGTGGCTATCAGCGCCGAGGCCGTTGTACAAAGTGCGTCGGCACCAATCGTGCACACTTTGCTTGTCTGCAGACGCCGGTAGGTTCCTGATGTAGATGCTGATGGCTTCGTCGGAGACTTTCCGTGGTAGCCTAGCGAGACCCCCTTGACGACCTCTTCGTTTGTTACTGTGTCGCGGCTTTTGACCGAGGCGCGACATTGCTGATGTTCAGCGCTGAAATGCGAGTGCAGGTGGGTGTCGAGAAGTGTCCTTTAGTCCGGATACACGTGGTCTCTTAAATTAATTTTGTCGGCGATGGACAGTGCATGAGTAGCCAAGAGCAACTTTGCGTGTCAGCTGAGTTAGGTGCATCAACTTGGGTATGTCCGCCGGCTTAGTCTGGCGTCTCCCTTGAGATGATTGATCAGCAATGTAGGAAAGCCTCTCAAATCGAAGTCATCGACTGGAGAGGTGTAAAAACTGCCTCGACGAAATACTAGAGTAGCTTAACACTCTGGTTACATACGCAATCTTCCCAACATCTTGTTACATCAGAGCAGCACAACGACTAGGTCATACATAAAACGACCGCAAGAACATGCATCAGCACTTGGAGCCCGAGACTCCTGACGGAATCATACATGTAATCGCGTCACCACAGCACCTAAATGACAAACTACTGATCGTGACGCATCTTAACTATCTGGAGTAGATTTGCAGCTCAAACATGACGACAAACTAAGGACGCTGCCCAGTGACAGACATCATTTGAGCAAAGTTTGCTGAGAACCGTTCTGACCTTTGGCGCTATTATTTGATGAAACTGTAAATTGATGGCGGCCCGTTCGTTTCGTGCTTCACTTGGGCTTTTCTGCCCGAACAAACTACCGGTACAGCATGCAGGGCGGTAGTGATACGTTACTACCAGTTCTCGACCACGCGTGTATCTCCTGCTCGAGGCCTAATTGCGACTACCGATCGAGTCTCTTGTTGGCCTACCGTCCGTCAATGAGCTGCGATCAAACCAAGAGAAATGGGAAAAGTGGTCGGCGCTCTGGAGAGCCAAAGGCAACATCTAGCGACCATCAAATCGATACCTATCTTTCCCCACACTCCTTCGAAACCGTGTGGCGGTCGATATGGACCATCATCGGCAAAATTCGTGAATTAGACTCGGAAAGTGGCAGTAGATTCGGGGTCAAGCCGTGCTGTCGAGCCGACTTCTCAGATACGGTGCGAATTGTCGAACTTGCTTGGACGAGGTGGTGTAACCGTCGGCATGCGGGCGCATTACACGACCTGGCTTTATACACGCAGTTGGCCAGCTTCCTGGCGGTCATGCGCGTGTTGCAGATTGCTTGTGAGCTTGGACCGGTGAAACTCGTCATTCAACAATTGGAACAGGCACACCACGAAGCATTATCGCTCCACGTGTTTCTCAAAGATGCCCGAAGGCTTCCATTATCCTTGGGCGACATGACGATCCCGCCTCCTGTCCCCTTGCGATTCCGAGTGAAAGAAATTGTTTCGGCCCCATCCTGTTCTGAGCCTGATGACACTGCAAATCCTCTTCGACGAAGTCAAGCTTGCTCTATTCAGGTACGGCCCTTTCCAGCGACCTAGTGACTCACCGCGGTCGGAGAAGCTGTGGCAAGATTCCTCTCCTCGATGAAGCCTTCCGACGCAAACGCCTTGGGCGCCGAAGCGGGAAAGCGGAGCCACAAAATTGACCACAGCTCTCTCTCTCCGTACCGTCTGAGTCAAAGTGATAGCCATTCAGCTTGCTTCAAACATCCGCATCCCCAGAGGTTTACCCTGTGGACAAAATCATCGGTATGGTGTTTACAGTAGTGGTGTACAGTACAACAAGATAGGCCATCCTAGTTGAATATATTACCCGTCGACTTGTTGACGCTATAACAGTATGATGACTTCAGGATATAATCTTGACTTTTCTCCATGGGTCTGCATTGTCTTCTCAGCATGTATTTTTTGATCAAAACTTTCCCATGCTCCCTTTGTTGTGAAGGAATTTCATCGTGTTTGAAGTATGGCCTCTTGCGCAATCAGAGACTCCGCTGTGTCTACAGTATCGAATGACTTTACATTGAAGTATTGATCCTGGTTGTTCGAGCCGGAATGGTGCAGTATCAGCCCAACCATACACAGCCGCTGTCTTCACTATACTTCACCCGTGCTCCGAGTGATTGGAGCAGGGTCCCGGCACGGAAGATACTATCTCAGCTGTTGCGCGTCTTCATCACCAATCGCCAGTCATGCGGCGCATGCCGGGCCCCGGAGCTTGCGCTTCTCGTATGAAATCTTGGACGATGCCAATTTTGGCGACGCGAGAAGGAGACATGTACTATACTCCGAGACGCTTGCGTGTCCTTCAGATGCCAGGTGCGATCACTTCCTTCGCCGTTTCCAGAATCAAATTAATCTTCTTGATCTCGTCAGCTGACAGCGGTACGTAGCCGTCATTGGCCAGACACATGATGTTCCCCTCTCGCACTTCCCATCCGTTCCAATAGTGAGCATCGCCTTTGGTGGTCTCTCGAGGCTCCGTGACAAAGCCCTGGAATTCCTGGAACTTGATCAAATGATCATCATCATGCTTGTTGGACGCGATCCAGCCATTGAACCACAGGGGTCTGCCTTCGCGAGACGTATGCAATAGTTGTATGCCGCACATCCCGGTCTCGTTCTCATCGCTATTTTCTGTATCTGACGAGGCGACGACGCCAATCTGGCCAGCGCGACCGTCATAGAAAGCGTAGTCGCTGTCGCCTGCCATCTCCCAGCCGAGCCAAAAGGTCTCTTTGTCCCCGTGCATCATTTGATACACGCCCTTCCTATGCAGCAACTCGTCCCCGTCTCGTTCGGGGCCATTGAGGCGTGTCGTCAACAAGAGTGCGACGTAATGCCGCCACTTGTCCACTATCACGACTCCAGACTCTTGCATATGTTGACTTGTGCCCAGCCACCAGCGATTCGTCTTCAAAATGTTCTCGGAGAGCGGAGAAGGTAGTGATTTGGTGATGAAATCCGCACGATCGGCGGGTGCGAACAAGCGATCTCGAAAAAAGAGTGCTCCGAACCGCACATAGTCAGGATCCGAGAGGAGAGTGGCTGGATCGACTAGAAACAGGACGTCTGCGTCGAGGAGGACGACCTCGCGGAACGATGAAAGCAGCATAGCCATTGGCTTGGCAGCCCAGCCTTATCGGGTCACAGTTAGTTGGTCTGACTAGATCTGACAATGGACTCCTTTCTCCTACCTTTCAGTGTCCAGCCATTGTCGTAGACCATCTTGCTGAGATCCCTTGTCGTGACTCCCGGGAGCTTCGCAAGGGCAGCCCGGGAGCCCTCGTGCAGGTCAGCGTCCCCCAAGAAAAACACCTCGACAGGTAGGAAACATCCAAATTCCCGGAAGGTTTGGATGGAGGTCAAGACGTAGGCGACTTGACGGTTGTTGGCAGTCACGACGATGCCCTGCCCTCCTGCGGCGAAGCTCGCGTGCAGTAACATGTGGTCGGTTGTGTGGCCCATTGTCCAAGGGAACAAATGCTGGGAGAACTTATTCATGAAGCTTCGCACTGCATCATATCTCTGGATGGAGCCGCTTGTGTCGTGTAGAGGGCTACGTCGGATGCGTTCGATGATGTTTGATTGTACAAGAACATCACTTGACGTTGTTGACGTAACGATATGAAGGTTCTCCCAGGCTGCAAATAAGGCCTTGAAAGACCTGGTCCTGAGCGCTAGGTCCCGCAGCATTGAAGTTCCTTCGGAGTAATCTATGGGCGAGAGGAGTTGCTCAATGCGGACTTCATCTGGTATCAAGTCTGTTAAGTTGCCCAACGCCTTTTCGAAGTCAGCGTCTGATGCCTGTAAAGTCGGGGTGCGGTGTACGCCGTCAAACAAAACAAGGCCGTGCCGTGGCGGATAAACGATATTATTGTCTCCAAAGTAGATTTGGAGACCATCGGGCCCTGATCTACGCAAATATCTGAAGTTGACGAGCATGAGCGTGACAAACGTAAAAGAGTATACGGTGAAGAGCGCTGCGCGCCAACGGAGCACGAAAAAAGATCGCAACGGAGAGGGAGGCATGGTCATAGTGGCGATGGTAATGAAACACTTTGGCGCTGTAGAAATGAAGTATCGACAGCTTCAAGTGCACCGCAGTGAATGTTGAAGACAGGGACCCCTTCGCCTTATCGGCCATCGCGCCCGCCAATTCGTTGTTGTGGGACATTTCGGGAAGTCGCTACGGTGCACTATCGACTAATTCCGAGCAATTCCTACCATACAATAACGTCGCAGACTATGACCAATGCACCATGGCAGGTCAACACAGGCTATGAGCAGTCTAGGCTCGTTGCAATCACAAGTCACGCCTACTGGACTGTATAATGGCACGTCGTCCTATGTACAGTAAAGCACCAGCAGCCTGTTGTGTTGTCAGAATTTCCGCTCAGTGTGTCGTGTCATGGCGGATCTTGCTCGGCAATCCTGCTTTTCATTATCTATTTGTAGTATGCCTCGTCATCACTACTCCATCTATCTTTAGTACCCCGTGCCTGGTCATCGGTTTGAGCCCTGTTTGGTGCGCGTTGTCATCGCAATCTATGAATAGTTGGCACAGTCATCACAATCTATGGCGTGGTAGGCACTGTCACCACCATCTATTTTGAGGAAGCTGCAACGAGCTCAGTGCCGCGATTGAGAGTATCATCGCCAAACCCTCGAATTTTGTCTGATGACCGCGCCCTCGAGCTTACTTAGCGCTAGGCTCACCTACAGGCCCTTGCGGCGCAGAACAAGAGCTGGAGCATCACTAGCATAATCAGTGGAAGAGAAAATGGTGGTGCGCAACCGCGTTACTGCAGGGCTTGGGGTCAATGAAAAATATAGAGGTTGTGGTTGACCATCTGGAGTGAACTCTAGAGGCCAATCTAGTGCAGTAAATAGGACCGTCTCTTCGTACAAATATTGTATCCCACAAGCAGAGCTGAGCACTCTGTTAAGCATCCAGCCTTTGTGCATTGGAGTGGCTGAAGTCGAGCCCATGTCTGGCACCATGCAACGTGCGATGTAAAACGCAAAGCTTTGCGCGCGCTCGTTCGATGCTACGTGAGTCCGTGACCGGATGTCTTCTTTAGATCCCAAGATGTGTGACTTGTGTCATCGGAATCAGCCTCAGAGTATTAAGGCGCTCCCAGGGCGGATGCGTTGGCCCAGAGTCAGCATCATGTCATCATTTGCATACTAGATGCCTGGGCCGCTTCATAGTTCGCCGAGCTCAAGTAGAATCATACCTCGATGGATCTCGCAGCTACAGTCGTGGTGCTATAGCCCCAGTGACAGGCTTTCCTTCGCCATTCAAGTATGACGCGTGATGCAAGGGGAAAATCATTGTCGATCGGCAGCTACATGTTTTCCCGGGACTGCCGATTCACCACATTCTCCATTGTCAGATCTAAAGAAGAAAATTCCAAACAGCGCGCGAGTTGCACTCATCAGCGCACCTACAAGCTCTCGAAGTTCGAGATCGCCCATCATCAGGAAGGGTACGCAAGGATTGGCTTGTACGTGGCCCTGCACAAGGAACGTTTTCACCTGGTAGTGAGCGGGAGCGACGCTATGGCAATCGCTGCGGTCAAAAAACAGATTGCGGAAGAGGAGTACACGAGACAGAGACTACAGTGGATCTATGCCAGAGAGTCGGCGCTTGATTCAATGACGGTCCACGAGCGATCGTCGTATGAAAAACAGTATTGGGAGATCTCCCAGGCTTTGAGAGATTGGAGGGAATCGGCACGCCTGTTTTCGTCTTTTAGATGGGACGGTCAACAAAACTCGCAAGCTATGAGCGCCACTGGTCAGATGAACCCTTGTCTGCTTTGTGAGACCGGCTTGACGCATGTGGTCCCCATCATGCACTTCGATATAAGTGGAATGTTACCATGCCAGAACAAAACGTTCGCTGACAGTGTGATCGACATGGGAGCAGAGATCACGTACTTGGATATCGGCGTTGAAGGTGGAAGCCCGACTGAACAAAGGGATATCAATTCAAGTCGAGCGTCATTCAAGCGCTGGCTCGGATTTTTGCAATGCGGCCGAGCTGGCACACCAATCCCTCGTGCTATCTCTTCGCAGAAAACGATGCTCGCATGCGCCACTGAATTTCGAGCGCGGACACAACCATCAGCCGAGAAGCTGGACAGGTGCGCCTCCATCGACGCTACTGCGCCATAATGGTGCATGAAGGTGCTGTTTTGGTATGACGCCTAAGCGCATCTGTAGCGATTGACTTGAAGTACGCTTGTATGTCGGTTCAAGTGAGGGCGGTGTGATTCCACGCCAGAAACAGATATGGTCAGGGACAGGTACATTAAGAGCCCTGCATGGTAACAATACTGTTGGTGGTACTTTCTTTTAGATACTCGCTGCTATGTATGTCTTGGCGGGTGCATTTCGTCTACATGGGCCTAGGATTTTTGCGTGACACGGACAAGTTTTTTGCTGAAAATAAACAGAGGCTCGAGACATCAAAGACTAGCTCTGGCAGACTATACTATGCGATGGAACGATTGCGTAATTAATCTTCGAGTGCGAAGCGCGGCATGTAACATTATCAGACGAGTGACATTGTGCTGTATGGAAGAAGGATAATTGTTACTACCGTACATAAGGGTATTGTATGACTGCTTCCAGGCTGTCCGAGCAAGTTCCGTGTCGCTTTCAGCAAATGAATATGTACGTAAGCAAGTGGAGACTCTGCATCGAACTGCCATCGCTTAGCACAGCTAGAACTGATCGAAATCTGCAATAAAAGCCAACGCGAAGGCTGTCGATGCCTCGTCCTTCGATATTCATACGGATTTACGATCAGTCAATGGACCCTCCGATACGCCTACTGAACTATCTGAATAGCATAGTGCGTGATCACGCCTCGTGAAATCGACGTACCTATAGGCAGAGCTGACATGCGCATCAGGCCAACGCATCGGACCCGAATGTCGGCTCCGCGGAAGGCAAATCCAGCTCAATATTGGTTCTTGTCACCACCATAGTGCCGTCGATATGCGTAGCTTTACTGGCCTTTGCTTTCGTGGCTCTTATGCGAAAACAGCTACCAAGCGTATACGCAGCCAAAGAACGCAGGCATGACCCCCGTGGCATCTACTGCACAAGAACGACGAACCTTGTCACTTGGGTCACGGATCTCTACCGCGCTCGCGATATTGATCTACTCTGCTCTCAAACCCTTGATGGGTACTTGCTCTTGCGGTATCTCAAGTTATGCATATTGCTGTGCCTAGGTGGCTGCGTGATATTATGTCCTCTATTGCTCCCAATCAATGCAACAGGAGACGGCGGAATGTCGCAGCTAGACGCGCTCACGATAGCGAACGTGAAGAAAGGCTCTTTGAACACGTATGCACATTGTTGCTGCACAATCTTTTTCTTCGCATGGGTCATGCTTGTCATTAGGAGTGAAAAGATATACTATCTCGACCTCAAGAATGAATACCGTGTGCTGAAAAGACAGGTCAATCATCCAGACTCCCGAACAGTGCTGTTCACAAACGTCGTTCGGGACACCGGGAATTTGCGCGGCGTGTATCAGGTCTTTGGTGACATGTATGGCGTGCAAATCCACTTTGCCACTGACGTGAGGTTTCTGGCTAAAATCCTACGACAGCGCACATCACTAGTCGACAAGATCGACACGATTCTGACGGGATTGGCTCCTGAACACTTTGAGGGACTGGGAAGTACGTCTGAGAAAAGCACCGCGAACACAGAGATGCCTACAACCGGAGCCATCCTGCCATCAGTGTCTCTCAAATCAAAGATGGAGGCTGTGAAGCACTACGCTGCAAAGATAAAGAGCATGAAAGTCGACGAGAATCAGAAACTGCATAGAGACCGCTGCCTGGGGTCTCATATAACCAAGGGCTCAGACAGAAAACTCGTTGAGCGTGAAGCTCCAAGGCTGTTGTCTTCCGTATTTGTCCAGTTCGACTCTGTCGTGGATGCAGAGGTTGCATGCCGCAGCCGGTTCCACAACGATCTGACACGTTTTGTTCCTCAATGTATGGACGCGTCACCGAAAGATATCTGCTGGGAAAATCTCGGACATGGGTGGTGGCAGTCTCAAATGAGGAAAACGCTGTCGCAAGCCATTATCCTGGGAATGATAATCTTTTGGTCGGTCCCCGTTGCTATTGCCACTGCATTGACGAACATTGAGAATATCGTCCCCGATAGCTGGTGGTCCCAAAACATCCCACCCTTGATCCGAAACGCTTCGAGTGGCTTGCTCCCAAGTCTGGTTCTGTCCATGTTGATGTCGCTGCCGCCGAAGATTATAGCCCGGTTAGCACGATTTGCAGGTGTTTTGACATTAGGACAACTCGAAGGCTACATACAAAACTACTACTTCTGCTTTCGCGTCGTCCAAGTGTTTTTGGTGGCCGCACTAGGTTCGACGGCCACGGCAGTACTCGCTCAGATCTACTCTGATCCTGGCAACGCGACTACCGTACTGGCCAAGAAACTCCCGGGCGCTAGCAATTTCTATCTCTCGTATTTCGTTGTTCAGGGATTCACCGAGGCCGCGCTCGTCGTGCTCAATCTCGGTGGTCTGCTTTCAAGGTGTCTATTGAGTGGCATCTTTGACGATACTCCAAGGAAGAAGGCACGCCGGCGAAAGGAGTGCTTCCAGATCAGTTCGGGGACCGTTCTCGCCGCCTGTAGCAGCTTACTTGTGATTGCGCTGTGTTATGCACCTACGGCTCCACTGGTGCTGTGCTTCGCCACAATCGCGTTCACCATGTTCTACTTGTCCTATCGGCACAACCTCTTTTTCGTCGCAAACCTCGCAGCAGATACAAGTGGCAGAATCTACCATAGGGCGTTAGAACATACCATGGTCGGAATCTACATTGGGGAACTATACCTGATTGGTCTGTTCACGGTCGCCTCCTTAGACGGACGGCGCTTGAGTGGGCAATTGGTCCTGTCAAGCGTTCTCTTAGCCGGCACTTTCGTTTTCCAAAACTCGTCAGCCCACTCGTTGCAACGATGGCACGACAGCGCGCCGTGGAGCGGCCCAGATAATTACTGTGAAAAGGTGGGAATCGAAGACACTCGCTTTCCTATGTCGTTGCACTTCAAAATGTGTGCCGTGTTTCTGGACGACGTTAAGGCCATCTGCGAAGTTCTTGCGGTGAGTGAAAACATGGTTCGGAGTGGACAACGAGAAGGCTACGAATTTCTCTCACCCGTCGTAGTCGAACGTGAAGCCGACATACTGCTTACGCGGGGAGTTGATAGCTTTGCGCAAGCGATGCTGGGCACAGAACTTCACGGTACATTTCCTGCCAGAGTTCGTGGTTCTTGTGAGAGCCGAGGTTTTCTTTGACCGGACAAATGTCAGCTGTTGATTTGATTTAGTCCAAAGGAAGCCACTCGGTACAGTACTTCAGAGTTACAGCCAAAGTTCTTAACGAGAAGACAGAGATCGATCACTGCGGCGGCAAAATCAATTCTCAGGATTATTCTCGAATGAAAGATCTCCGACCACAAAGACCGCAATGTAAAGTTACAATATTTCGATCTTGTCACATTATCCGAAATGCCTTTTTGGCCCTTGATTTGCGATGGGTTCGGGAGATAAGTATGCGACATATCACAGCCACGGTTCAGAAACCCCGAGCTCATGACTCCTCGTGCCTTCATGTGCCCTTAGAATAAGTCAGAGGCAGAAACCATGTTCTGGCGTTTCTCAATTCAGGTCACTCAGTGTAGACAGCACTATCCAGTGCTTGGATGCACCGTGACTTGAACATAATCAGCGCTCGTAACGGCCTCGCCTTCTCGTCTCACGAAGGGACTATCAAGCGCTGGCGGGGTCGAGAAATGGTTTCGCCAGAGACGCCACATTTGACATGCTGGTACCGTGTGCGTGTATGTTTGTGGTCAGCGTCAGCCAGTCATTTTTTGGTTAGGGCGTGAAGCGCTGGTCGAGTCTACCCGGGGGAGGATCGCCGCGCTGCCGCCGGCCAGGGTCACTTGTCAAGAATGATGGTTTCCATAAGCTTCGTTTCTGCCTTGCGTAGCTCGTCTCAGATGACAATATAGACACAAAGTCAGATTACGTGATGGTTCATCATCTCGGAACACTTGCGACAAGGTATGAATGTCTTGATCCTGTACCAATTACTGTAATTCGGCGGAAAAGCCTGTTGGCCAACGTCACAGTACTGTGGTTTACAATTTTTGTTCCAAATCTTTTGATACTTGAGCATCGTACGGTGGCGCTCATTGTCGGATCGATGGGTGCTGTGCCATCCGTAATCGACGCAGCAAATCACGAGTGTAAAAACCATCGCCCACGAGCCGCGACCCTTACGTCCACGAGCGGTAGACGAGCGCAGATGTTACGTCTGTGCCACTCCTATGGGACTAGACCATTGCCATAGCGGCACCGCCCTGGTGATATTCTCCCTATGGGCTGCATCGACTATGGCTCGAGGTCATAGCTGCTAGCAGAACACCCTACAGTCTTCTCTTGCTTTGTCCTTATATCTCTTCGAGCATCGCGATGCTGCATGATGTCCACTCATGCCTGACACTATTTCCATATTCAACGCGCTGTCCGTTGGCAATAAAGGCGTTTCATGCGCCGGTCGGACGGGGTGCAGGTGCTGTCACATCATGCTGGCCTGTCGCGTCAGCTGGAGTGACGCGATGAAAGGAACTCTCACCCTTCTTAACGTTGTCCACGTCGAACTGATCCCGCGCTCGTGCTATGTACGAGCTGGCGAGCTGGTCGCGAGCTCGTACATCCTGTGCGCCTCCCCCAATCCCTTCCCCATACTTGTTGTCAGTGGTGTCGCACGCCTTGATCGCGATCAGGTTGCGTTGCTTGCTGGCGTGTCGTGCATGCTGCGCGCTGACTGTTGCTATCGTGTCGAGGGTTTGCCGACGATCGGACAGCGAGCTTGGCGGCCATGTTGGCCATTCCTTCTGTGTCGGCCACATCAGGTCTGCAACAGGTCATGTCGGGTACGCAAACACTATGCGCCACATTAGCGACAAGAATGAAATGTAATTGTGCACGATCTACAGTTCACAGTGTTCCACTCCGCTCGTGGCATGGGTAAGCGGAGCCCTTTGACTGCATAACCCATGACAGCGCGGGAACCGTTGTACTCCCTGTAAACCAATGGTCCGAGCTTGAACGAACGTATTGACGCTGCCTGCGATCGGATGAGAGACCATGTCGGCACAGCCTCTAAATGACGCTATCGAAGCAACACGATTCGCGGACAGGACCAATTCGAGTCCAGGGCCAGGAATATCGATGCACATTATCAAAGGAAACCTTCTGAATAGTCGTGGACTTCATCCTTTTGGTCGGTGTCGAGGAGGACAACGGAAGGATTGGTGTTGGGGTTGCGAAGTACTCCACTTGGGAGGCGCGGCCGGCGATTTGCATCTGCAAGGATATACTCTTGGCACGCCATCGAGGTAATCAGGGCCACCTGGCGTCACTGATCGCCGTAGATGCGTCCGCAAGACACAGTCGCCCGGTCGGCACAGCCGAGAACCTTCAAGCTCTAGCGGTGAACCTTGAGAGTTTGCTGCAACGACTGCACGCTTCACGACCAGTGCTTGACTTACCCATTCTAACCACATCAAGGGCTTACATGCTACACCCATGATGCGCTGAATAGGATCCTCATAGTCTCGCACGATGCATGTGCTTGATACAAGTCGAAGTGGAACGCAATCGGTGACTGGGTGGTTAGCATGACAAGGATCAAGGTGTGCGAACCCCTGCCATGTCCTACAGTTCGAGGGCTTCGAACTCCACACATCCAACACTTGCACGCGAATGACAATTGCGGTATCTCCGTCGGCCCCCAAGGTGATGCGCGCCCTACCGAAGATCCCCGCAATCGACCCGGAGCAGAATGCACCAGGTGCTGAGGAACTCGTCTCGCGGCTATTGAAGAAGAAGCTCTAATGAAGGCAGCAGTGCTAGTCCGTATTAGGCGTGGCGCCAACTTTCGGCTTCTCAGTGATCACCTGCCCACTTCTAGATAGCCATGACCTTCAGTCAGTCTTGCCTCTCTCGCCGCTCGAGCTTTTTCCCATAGACGTGGAAAGCACTATAGATCATTCTGATGCAACTGAGATGTTATCGTCGTGCTTGCATGTAGATTCTTCGGAGAGAAAGCGACGGAGGCCTGACTGCTGTAACACCGGTCTTCATGGTGTGCGGGCTGCAGATTGCGAGTCACCCCCATGCGTGTGTGGAGTCGCGGAATTCTGTTAGCGTAGGTGTTCGCTTGACACGCCCTTGCAGGAGCTGCTTTGCGATAGGCTTGATTCGCTTGCATCGCCCCCGCGCGCGCTTCCAGATAGTCACTAGGGTCACTCACGTAGCACGCGGCTTCGCGAATCGCAACGAGCGCATTCGCGCGCTAACGGAAGCTATAGGAAAGCACCCGCGGCCGCAGCCGTGAGGTTGCAAAAGAAACCGCCGTGAAGTTGCAGCACAACCAACACTCATCGTGCCTGTGTTGGCCGTCAACAGTATCAGATCAAAACCAGCCGTATCAGAAACGTTTGCAAGACCTTTATTGATCCTCCAACCAAGCGCACCCACCGCGCACCCAAACCGCCTGGGTCAGATTGGAGAGTGCTATGGCCAATGTTAGGGCACTGCATCGAGGTTTGACGCGATCCCGCGCTCCCAGCCGCGCTCGTGCATCGATTGCCACTTATCTTCGACAGGGTGCACGGAAGGAATGGCCCCTGTCGCACTAATGCTGCCGGGCGACATGGCTTGGCCATGCGGCACTGCCAAAGGACGTGCGCGAGGGGCGCGGTTGCGACACTATGTTACTCGTAATCCACCAATCATAGTATTGTGTCCTGAGGTCTCGTAACCCCCCCACCCTCAATTGGCTCTTCCTTAAATCGTCACGTTAAGTGCTTTGCGTGGCAAGATGCATGCGCATTCGATATTACTTCCGACAAACATGTACCCCAGCTGCTGATTCGAACAAGCTACACATCTTGCTTATTTTTTAGTCGTCGTATGGCCATTTATCACGGAAGCTAGCCAGGCAGTGCGGTATTGACCTGTCCATTTCAGACCTTCACACATCGAAGTTGTGCTTCAAACTTGCGCCAGCATTGCAAGAGGATGGTGGTCTAATAAGCGCAGCAGGTGAATCAGCGGATAGACACTTTAATGGGAGTCGTCATCGTTTCCTTAGTACAGTAGTTGGTAGTTGGCAGTTATGCGATGAGGCGCGATACTTTGAGAGGATGCGATCTAGCGAGAATTGATTTGCGGGCAGCAGCGGGCAGTGAAAGTCTAAGTCGAGGTCGGTCGGGGACGCGGATAGATTATCATTCCGAGCACACACAGGATTGAAGGCGACCACATATGCACACGTAGAACATAAACAGATGTCTCGTGCCATAGGAACGAGGATGGCGGCCGTTACCATTGGAGAGATATCTACCAGCTAGGATCTGCGCAAATTTGTACAGCATAAAACA
Source organism: Cladosporium sp. VS III D KN 1 (assembly GCA_019775635.1). Classification (NCBI taxonomy): domain Eukaryota; kingdom Fungi; phylum Ascomycota; class Dothideomycetes; order Cladosporiales; family Cladosporiaceae; genus Cladosporium; species Cladosporium sp. VS III D KN 1. Next base: position 35,851 of record JACWFN010000063.1, read on the forward strand.
AAACCAATGATAATCACAACCCATACTCGATTTCACCATGCCTCCCAACAGCCTGGTTTAGGCGAGTGCGCTAGGATACAGTGGCTCATCTCGCCTCGCAGTGGAAGAGAGATGTTGGCCGCCAGACGGCGGACGGGTAAGAGAAAGGGAAAGGGCATCATGCAATGATGTGGCACAGCAAACATGGCGCGAGGGCCATGAATCGCCTATAAGTGAGATCTTGTCCGCCCCTAATGTTTTATGCCCGCGAATTCCCAATATCTACCACCTTCCCGCGACATACTACGATCATGTCCGAATCCAACCAAAATCAAGCTCAGGTAGAGCCCAATGTAACACACTTTGGTCCTGACAACACCAATTCAGGGCAGAATGGTGCCTTCCAGTATTGGCAGGCAAATCCTGCGGGCATTGGAAGCTCTTCTGGCCGCGACAGAGGTAGAACTTCCGCGATTCCATGTAACATCTATAGCGATACTGACGGCCTACAGTTCAAAGTCATCAGCAATTGCTTTCGAACGGTGCGACCTCGGAATCTTCAGCCTACCCGTATGAGGAGATGAACTACGCAGTCAACAATCGACAGACCAGCGATCGACAGCCGATCGGCATTCCCATTAATACAGAAGGATGCGGTACGCCTTGTAAACAACTACTCGAGTACAACGTCGTATTCACTCAGAGAGCCAACCCCTGTACACAAATCACCATATCCTACAGGTGCAGCAGGTGTGGCAGCGAGACGTCCATGCAGATAGGCGCGGCGAACACTCCAGGCCTGATTACGCAACACTGAATCGGGATGAGAATGATATTCTCAGTTCCAAGAGTCGCATGTCCATGAATCCTCGCCTGTATATCTGTCCAATAGCTTCGACATTGGACAGCACGTGTGGGACGATCCACGAGAGAGCGAATGCTGTTAAGCACGAGCGAAGATCGGGAGATCGGTCGACTTGATTGTGAACGGCTGTCTTGCATCGACATCTTGGATCGGATAACGTTGCCCTGCAACGTCAGTGGCATCCAAAAGTCACATGGGCGGCCACCTGCAATTCTCGAAGTACAACATACCATAATCGGCGTGCTCTTCGCGCAGAGGCTGTATGTATTCTATAACAAAGCACGGATAAACAGGGTCGAAGTCCTGTGGTCTGACAACATTCATGGATTCTGTTATGTATCGAAATCTCGTGCCGTTCAATGCTCTCAATCAATGCGCCTCAAGTCCGCTAATCTTTATTCCCAATCCACTCGTACCATGCAACAAATTCTGCACCTTTGGAGAACATGTGAAAGACATCAAGATAAGTCTGATGTTATTCACGATCTCAGTCAAAATCGTCATTATCAGCCGGATAAGGTAAAGCTCTGCCAGCCTCACAGCCCTTATAAATCTCTCGCAACTGCCGTCCTTGGGTGCCACTGTGTTTACAGCTATGTCTACGATGAGTAACATAGAAAAGAAGAAGAGGAGCAGCATAAGCCCTTTCCAGAGCAGCCATATGAGGATGAAGTTGACTGTGGCTTGTGTCAAGAAGGTTCTTTGGCTGTCGGTGTCTAGCTCTGTTGGGAATCTCGCGTAGTCTGTGGCTCCTTGTCCGTACTTCATACGTCCATTGTGAGGTGTCGTGACAGTATCGTAGACTACGCAAGACCATGGGATGTCGACTCCAGCGATCCGATGCTGAAAATCACGATCGAAAGTATCAATTCGCATCCGAAAATGTTCGAAAGACCTCTGCGCCAGATCGACACCTTCTCCACATCGTGCATTCCAATGTTCTGAGCGATATATAAACTCCGACAGCTTTAGCTTACAGTACTCACTACTGATGTTCAAGTATACTGCATGCCTAGTGCGCTTCGTCTAAAGTGTCATCAGACTTTCAAAACCCTTCTGAATTTGCTATGCGTGGGTTTCACCCTGGTAGACCATCTCGACTTGTCTTCATGGAAACGTGTTTCGCGGGCCTGATATGTAAATCTATGATGAGTGGCGTAGCAATCGGTATAACTTAGTATTTCGCACTTTGCCTTTACTTCTTGACATAGACACTATCAAGCGAAGAAATGCGGCTGTCGATAGGGGTTATAAGATACACGATGCATGGTCATATGCGACATCCTTCTGTTGAGTTCATCGTGAGCTTGCACACAAGGCACGAACTGCCGCAATTCTGTGTCGTACTTTGGTATCTACGACGTCTATTCATCTTCAACCACGTCCTTCTTCGCGCCTGATTCAACGAAAGCATGTTTCCTGGTCGTCGAACGAATCGGGGATGCTTGCTTCGTCAGGAAGTTCCACGTAGCCTGTTTTCGACCAACGCAACGTTCCCGTTGTTACGCCGCTTAATAAAATCGGGAACAGGCCGTCCGGCACTTTCAACAGTCGATGGATGCAAGAGATCTTCAAATATGATCATGTTCAACGATGTGCAGCATTCAGAGCAGGTTCCGCCACCCACCGAAACCCCCGTCGTCTTGTGCCGTCTGCTGCGAGCCTTCGGTCGGCACGTTGTGCACGTACACGGGGTTTTGTTCTTTTCATGCCATTCATGTAGGCCGAACTCGAAAGCTGAACGTTCTGTTCGCTCATCTGGATTTGGAATCATCGGCTAGATCACCGTTTAGCTGCCGAAGGCTGCATGCGTGTTGTGCTCTATTAACTTACTGACCTGTATCGAAGCTTTCTCGCTCATGCTGATCGTTCGAGGACTCGAACTCGGCACTCTCATATATCGAGTCGCGATGTTATCCTGGGAGATCATAATGGGACAAGAGTGACGCTACTAATCAGAAGCTGATAGCGACAAGAGTATTCCAATAATGACCTAACCACATCACCTTGAACCCTAGAAAAAAAGAATGACGGCCTGCCGGCGGTTGAGCATCGAGGAGAATTCACATCAGGCTCATTAGTTGGGCTCTTACCTTCCCAATCAGTCAGTCCTATTGTGCAGTACCGTGGCAGGTATCAAACTCTGTCAATAGATGGATCAAGAAGCAGGATATCATCACTGGTGTTCAAATCTAAGCTACTATAGATCCGAGGAGCCGTCGTTGCGACTCAGATAGATAAGCTTGACCAATAGGTGAGTCAAGCCACCCAATAGCCTGGACTGGCTCTACGTTTACAGTAGCACGCACTCAAACTCACGTTAAAGTGCTTCTACAAGTGGCAGTATGACTTTCCAAGGCAAAAACTAATGGTTTGGATGACAATAGAGGTATGTACGAGTAGGTTTGGCGGCTCCGACAACAATGATCGTAACCCGAGTTGTAGACGCAGGTCTTTGCGTTCTTGGTAGATACGGTAGCACAATCGGTCTTGGCCGACAAGGCATTCGATCTTCATCTGGTGAACCATTATTTGTCACATCCGTCTTGGTTATTCAAGTCAGGTGTCACGCGAGATTACTCACCGGAACCTATTTTCGGACAATTGCTGCACCCGTGACGGACGAGTGGCATTGTGCATGTTTAGCGTCGATTCAGAAGCGGCCGGCTATTGCGAAAGCGCCCGCTGACCTTCTACGGCTGACATGGTGCTGCTACGGGGGATATAGTGTGTCCCAAGCCGAGAGCGAGGGATCGTGACCGACTGCTACCATCGTACTGTGTCGAGGCTGCACTACACACGCAGGAGCTATAGTCATCAAACGGGATCCCGCTTGACAATCGTTGCAGAATTTTCTCTTCTGGCTATTCCATCTGATGAGACCTGCTGAAACTCTGTGTTCCCAAGCTGCATCACTCACTCACTCACTCACCGTGTGATTAGGGCATCCAAGGACCAGAGCCGGTCCCTTTCAATGAGAGGATCGGGATTACGGGTTGACACCCGTCCGAGTGCGTCAAACACCAACAGGATGTCGATGCCGCTCAATGCACAATCACAGGGTTACATTCCTGGAGCAGAGCTTGTAACAAATCACAACGGTCACCACTACCCTTCATCCCTTTCGCAACATCAACGGCAGACATCTCAGACCCAACCAACTATGAGATGCTCCAGTCAACACCCGCCAGTACCTGTATCGCAACCTTCACATCACGCTGGACAAGTTAACACCACACTGAACCCTAATGCCCGACGACCCCCAGCCTCCGTATCGCAATATCACCAATACCTAGTGCAATGCGAGGCTACCGCCAAGCACCAAGGCGAAAGGCCTTCGGCACCCACTCCTGTGCCACAAGCGGGCATGGGTCACTGGGTTCGAAACGTGCCGAAGGCACATCCCGCCTACGTCGTTCAACATGGCAACCGATATTTTGATCACAGGGGACAATCTCGTCAGCCGACCTCGAACCACATTCAGCATACACATAATCAATCCAAAAGCCAAGGATTTACACTCTTGGACGGGTCAAATAGCTCAGGCAGCTATCGTGATCGACAATCTGTGGGAACAAATCAACCGAGCAGGAGCGTCAATGGTCATCGAGCTACAGGACCAGCACAGATTGTGACGCCTGATCCGAGACCGTGGCAAGTAAACCGTGCTGCCTCTGTGACCGGACCGGTTCCTGCAGTGGATATGAGAGAAAGGCAGGCGATGATTGCAGGCTTGAAACGATTGGAGATGCTTGAAAGGAGATTTTCTGACCTGGAAGAGCATCACGCCCGGAGTCTCGTCGACTTGAAGGATGATCTTGTCCAAAGACTGTTGGCGGTCGAGAAAAAGTACGAAGAAAGACTAGCGGCCTCCCAAGCCAATGAACTCACCCGATACCGCGATGTCAGTGGATTGCCTAGCACCATCTTCCGGCAGGACATCAGGGCGTTGGCGGCGGGCGAGATTGGACGCCCACATAACTCTGTCCGATCGGCCCGGTTGTCCTGTGGGAGGAAATCTCAAGGACTGGATGAGACGGCAACGGCACCACCTACTCAAAGCGACAAGTCCACTGTCCCCTGCCATCATGCCGACAACGTTCGAGATTCCATCGAACTCCGATCTGACGTCGACAAAACCAACATCACACCATGCCGTGAGTTGCAAGAACGCAATGTTTCAAATGGTAGGGTCGGGAGTGTGCGCCGACGTTCGAATGGCGAAAGCCCAAAACCTTGCGCGCGCCGCTACAATATGCGGACGCGAGTTCAGGGGCGCGTTCAGAAAATTGTGAAAAGAGGGCTCTGAAAGCTTCGGCTGACTAGTCTTCATTAAGATAACATTTCTTTTCATGCGTTACGGGTTTGCCAACCACATGATTGAGCATATGATCTCGATGTTAGCCTTCAATTTTTGCACTTTTAGTCAAATCGTACAGATGACCTCTCCGGTAATCGATGGCCATCTAAGTTACATGGGTGATGTATCGTATCAATTTTCATCAAATTTTGAACTTCGCCGCACCGCTCGGGCTTTGTTTCAAGGGCTTGTGCAGCCACGCGATTTTATCAAATTTCTGTAGTATCCTGTCTGATAGGGATCGCCAAAAGCTATATATTCCGTAGAATTGCCTCGCGGGCTCATCTTTCTGCAGAGTACATTGTGCTTTGAGGCCTGTAGCAGACGTTGCTACTCTCTTGAGAAGTGGCAAGATCGTCGTACATTACAGTAGTAGTTACTCAGAACTTGTGTCGCACTTGTCACTAATGCTACGTTTGGTTCCTCTTGTGGTGCGACACATCGTTATCTCGTTTAAATTACTGCATCCCTTCATCAGCTGACGCTTCCTTCCTCTCCAAATAAGCATTATCCTCGGGAATTATATGATCTGGCAGTCGTTCTTTCCTTCCTACTTGCGACCACTCGCTTTCACGCTCCATCTAAGACGTATGTGCTGTTTTCTGCATTTCCTGTTGACATTAATGATGATAGACACTTTGTCATCCGCTCCTCCATGCTGGCAAACTGTAGTGGCCGTGTAAATCGGGCCATGTCGCATTTCCATCAAGACCCGTGCAGCGGCAACAGCCTTTGCTTGATCATGACAAAACGACGAGCCATGAGAAGCGCTCGTTCCGTGATGATCAGCTTCGATTGCGTTAGCAAAGCGTCTTCACATCCGACCAGACTGACTGTTTCTCCCATGTTTGTGTACACTTACGTTCAGAGGATGCGTATCTCGATCTTCGATGCTGAGGAATGTGAGATCTATCGTGTCTTTCCATTGGTAAAGTTGGTGAGCGCGTCATGTTTGTTCAAACGCTCTTTCGTGAACCAGAACGCCGTCCAATAATCAGAATCACAAGCGGTGACTCGAAGATGTTGTAGTTTGATCCGGCCTCGATTGTTAAGTCTGCACGTGGGGCTGGCGTGTGACGAAATCAGTCCGCTTGAGGTCGAGATTCGCGATGAATGCGAGCGACCAGAACAGCCAATCAGTGTGGTATGTTTCGGTACAGTAAATCTCCTTACCAGAGATAATTGTGATGACATGAAGTTCGTCAAGCTCCAGATTGGGGCGCGGGACCGATCTGCAGTTGACATGCCCACCGATGATCGAGAGAGGCGGACTGGCCGGTCAAACACACGCGATCGAGTGAGTCACATCAGTTGCCAAACATAGAGCGTTGGCGTCCGGCTGGATGGCTTAGACATGGGCACCGTGAGTTACAGTATTTGAAATGAGGTATTTGGAATGACGACCCGAGAAAACGCTTACACAACAGAGCATTTTGGATGCATGCTGAAACCGGTTCACGCGTGCTTTGCTGCACATGCAATCGACTGATCTGCACTTGACATGCCCATCGATGATCGAGAGAGGCAGACCGGCCGGTTAAGCACACGTGATCGAGTGAATCACATCAGTTGCCAAACATAGAGTATTGGCGCCCGGCTGGATGGCTTTGACATGGGGATCGTGAGGTATCTGTAATGAGGTATTTGGAATGAGGTATTTGGAATGAGATACTTGGAATGCGGTACTTGGAATGCGGTACTTGGAATGAGGTAGTCGGAGTGATGACTCGGAAAATCTACGCTTACACAACAGAGCAGGTTTCGATACACGATGGCTCTCGACTTTCGAGGTTCATTGCATAATTGTGAAGCATTTTCACCAGTCCTGGATCATTATATCCTTTACACAAAGCTGAAAGCGCATTCTACGCTGATGCGAGGCCATCCTAGACTGCACGATTGTTCCCACGCGTTGGCTTCGTTCTTCTCGATCTGCTGAGCAAGTTTGACCTTGTGAAAAGGGTTCAGGTTACGCTTTGCCAGTAACTTAGAATTTTGGTCTTCACCCTGACGGACGTGTGAGATGCCCATACCAGGATCCTCCTCATCTGTCGTGGCAGCTTTATGTATCTCGTTGTGAGGTGACCTACCGTATTTTCACGGCCTTTCGGTCTTGAATCACACCGTTGATGTGCATATGATCGCTGCACCGGCACGAACACACAGGAAGTGGGAGGAAGCTCAGATTGTCTGCATTTTCAAGATTTCGCGTCTAAAGAATGGGACACGGCGCATCCACGTACAGTAATTCCAGACACTCGTCAACTGCCCACAGCAGACTGGCAGGCTGAGCTGACTGATCCCGGGTTTGCCTGGCTACTGCGCACGCCATGACCTTCCCAGGGCATATCTGTTAGTGGAACGCTTTAATTCACGTTGCTGACGACGTCGCTTGCCGTATCATGTACTCAGTACACCGCTAATCTAATTCACGATCGCATGTGGCTCACTACGGCATGGGTTCTGTCCAGACGTTGTCGCTTGTCAACAACCCAAGGCCAATCATGCAACATCCTCCGCCGTCTTGATCTTCTCGTGTCACTTGGGTCGGTGCATGATTGTTCGTCCTGTCTATCCAACCCAAGCCCTTCGTTCCGTTGACCGCCTTCCGATGTGACCATTATCTCCTTCCCATCCTGAGCCCACAGGATTGGGGAGGTAGATCTGACTTCTGGGATTCGACAGTCGTGTTTGGTGGATGAGTGCGAATTTCGAGGGCTTGTTGCGGTACTAGTCGCTTCGAAAGGGTCAGCTTCGAAAAGGTTGTCGCTACCATCTTGATGCCTCATTGCTTCTTTCGTCGCAGTGTTTGGGCTTCTTGAACCCGGAGAAAAGACCTCGTTTTCAGAGAACGTATGATCAGGTATCATTTCCATTGATTCTCTTCTGTCTCCGATATACGATTCTGAGGTATCGAGGGCACGACTCTCGGCAGGACAACCGATTTCGAATGTATCCTCGCCTCCTTGCGGTGCTTCATCTGCAGTCATTTGATAAGGCGAAAGTGGGGGGCCGATTGGAGGAGTCTCTACGACCGGTATTGGCTGCGTTGCGAAGTCTGCTCGTTCTGCTCGCAACGTCGGTAAATCCAAGCCCAGCGCTTGGGCAATGTTTGCATAACTAAAGGCGGTCAGCACTACTCTTTTCTAGAACGAGTGCAGTCTTACACCTACGAAGACTGCGCTGTGGTCATCATTCGGGCTGGGTTCCACCACCACTGCGGTTGCATACAAGTCCAATACCTGACGTAATCTTGTCGCATCAAGGTTTCGCTCAAGCCTTCGGCAATCGTGTCGACGTCTTTGTTCTTTGTCCGTTGTACACTGCGCAAACACAGTTCAAATGTTTTTTCCGTAGAAGCTGTTGTGCGTCAGTCCTGCTTGTTGATCTTGGAGCACGTAGGCAACCCACCCGCAATTGCTGCGCAAATGTTGTAAGCAGTCTCGCCATGAGCGCGAGACAGATTGTTGATCACACGGACCAATATCTTGGCGAGATTGTTGAAAGAACGACTTGCCACTTCCCCGTCTGACATCGAGCTACCACCTGCAAGGTGTAGAAAGCTCTCCAGGATTGTGTTTTGACGCAGGCGATGCGAAGCGAGGTGACCGTACACTTCACACTGAGTACGTAGTCTGGACAGATCTGGGCATCTTCCATTGGGTTTGTGTCGCTCCAAGTCATCAGACCAGTTGACTTTGGGCACCTCGTCGTTTAGCAGCATTCTGCTGCCCTCGAGCACTGCACAAGCGAGACGGGCCACCAGATTCGCCTGTTGATCGCAAGATTGGGTCTCGTCGATACGAGGCGGGCAACTGGTCTTCCTAGTTGTAGATCTTTTGGTGATGTCACGTGGCTTCGGTTGCATCTGCCAGCAGTCCATCACAGTTGCTGGCGCAAGCAATCGTGCGATCTGCGTCTTCAGCGCCACAGTCTGACGGACACGCATTTCGGCCGAAGACGGATGCTCGTTCCTGATGCTTACGACAAGCGGGATATAGATTCGCTCGTCTTTGCTGTTATGCTCGATGCAGTGTTCTTTGAAAGATACATGCAGAGCGCGCTTTTCTGCCATGGCGCATCTCGCTGATACTCAACTGTGGCTTTCCAGTACACTTTGATGTTTCAAGGCCTGCTGCAAACTGTCGGGCAACTCCAACCCAGATTATAAGCTGGCGAGGTACCTGTGAGTATTGTCAGCAAACGTCTGGCGTAGTCATTTTGGATTGCACTCGCCGCATGTCGCTTCGTCAGAAGATATACAAGGGTCAGCTTTCTAGATCATATGTCAGGGCGTGCACTTCGATCACTGCGGTGGTTACGATTGGGGGCATTGTGTCACCTCATGTGGTTTCTGGAGCGTTCAGTGGCTCTGCGAGGTTCGTTTACCAAGACTCATTCTCAACGCAAATTGATCGCGGAGTCTGAAGTCTTTGCTGATAATCCGCAGCATGAAGTACCGACTCTGCTCGTTCGCCTTGTGGAACCTTTAACTTCAACGGGTCATGATCTTCTCCTTAATTGAGCATGTCCAAGAGCCGGCCCCATTTCGATTAATCTCAGACGCTACTCCGTGATCGGTGAGTGAAGACATACTGTATTTGGTCAGACATCTCTCTGCTTGCAATTGGCGTCACCTTATGTCAGCATTCATGACTGGCGGACGTCATCGCGGGTTGATAGCAGCTCACCTAAGGCAGAAGTGACAGATGAACGCGATGTTTTGGAACCTTTACACCGAAAAGCGCTACATCTTGCACATGGGGTCTTTTCGTGGGTAATCTTGCTTGTGCTGATGTGATCGATGTGTCAAATGTTAGAACATCATGGCTGTAAGTCGGGTAGATCAATCGAAGGGTCTGGATGAACAAATAATATTGGATGTTGTGTGGGATTTTATGATATACCTCGAATGTGTGAGGGCGTGCGACCTTTTAATCTACGGCCATTGTATTCCATGCTTTACACTGTGCGCAGTGGGAGGATAGCACGAACACTGTATGCGCTAGTTCTACAGTACAAAAATAGCCGCTATGCCTGTCCATGTGGAAGGCTAAAAACGGCTTGTGTGTGTGTGTGTGTGTGTGTGTGTGTGTGTGTGTGTGTGTGTGTATGTGTGTGTGTGTGTGTGTGTGTGTGTGTGTGTGTGTGTGTGTGTGTGTGTGTGTGTGTGTGTGTGTGTGTGAGTGGGTCACACTGCAGGCCAATCAGACCTGCAGCCGACAAAAACGGGTTCGTCGGCGCGATTTTCTGACAATTCAAGACTCGGAGCTGACAACCAAATTGGTCATCTTGCCCGCGATATTGATGCAGGAACGGCCGAGCGTATGGTAGCGATCTCCCGATCACTCTCTGGCGCACTTAGCTACGTGATAGCGAATTTGTCATGATCAGGCAGTAGTTGGTGCTAGGAACACAGTGGTGGTTGACCTCATCGGAAGCAGTCGATGAGACAGTCGATGACCAGCGCCACCAAAGGCTTGCGGAATCGTAGAAGTGCCTTCACATGCTTTCTCCGAGGCTGTTACGCGTACTGTGGGAACGATTGAGACTGCGCCTGAGATTTTCACACGTAACCGGTAGAGATCAGCTGGAGCAAAACATTTGCCCAGCTGCTGTACTGTTCATAGACGGGTTTTGTTGTGATACAGCACAGTATGTTTCCTACCTGCTTGAGATACTATACGGACCGACATGGCTTCGCAACATCAGGAGGTCGTGGGAGATTTGGGAAACACGCTTGGTGTCAAGAACAAGATATAAAAGGTCGTACATACAGTAGCATCAAGTAGAGACCCAAGCAAGTGGTGTACGACCAGATCGAGTGCTACCTTTCTCACAACAGTATGACAAACCATCTTTTCAACTCAGTCGAACAGATCTGGCAAGAAACTCGTACCCTCGCAACACTGCCATCCAATCTGCTGACTTGGCATCTCTCGATGTATCGCAGATGTGCGGTCGGTCCAGGACCAGCTCCAGGTGAGCGGTCACTCCGCGACTGCTTAGCTCCTGCCACATCCTTCGAGACTGCTGCCAAGGGATGAGTTCGTCAGCTGTACCGTGTACTAGAAAGGTTGGTGTAGTGTAAAAGCCACGCTTCACCTGTGCGAGCGGACTACATCGGACGATCTCTTGGGTGGGTGGCTGAGGAAGAGCTGTCTGATCACGGCGGAACAAACCAAATTCGTCTTCTTTGGCGTTGGCCTGCAGCCCTGTCAGTAAGACGGGCAGAGTCTGTGCTTTCCAGTTCATGTGTAGCACTATTCGACACCGCGGGTCCTTTCGAACTCTAGGATCCAGCAGCGGCTCCCAAGCGCTAACGGCGCTGTATTGGGCAAGCTTAAATGAGTCAGCTGCTGAATGAATTCAGACTCACTTTCCCGAGATGCCTACCGCTTTCGGTTGTACTCCTTCGACAAGATCGTACTTCTCACCGTGATCTTTCATGCCAGATGGCTGTATTGGATTCTGCCACCCTGCGAAGATACTTAGCAGCGCTCTGAGTGCATATGACTTGAGGTTGGGATCGACCTGCATTCGTCTTCGTAGTCAGTTGGGGAGTAGAATGCTAGGATCGCCATCGGCGGACGCAGATTTCTTGGTGGGGCAGTCCACCCGAGTGACATTGCCAGCTGTCCGCCCGACGACCAACCAACGGCAACGATTCTCTCACCGTCAGGTCTGATAGACGCATCGCCAAGGTCGAGGGTGGGCAGCGTATGCCTTGCCCAGTGCAGTGCGTCACATACATCCACCATCGGGCCCTCCGCGAGCGTCACCTCTGGACACAATCGGTGGTCGAGACTCACTGGGAGGAAACTCGCGCTGAGTAGGAGCCTCGTTTGGCGCGGTCTGACGTCTTTGCGAGAGAAGAGTACGTGACTGCCCCCATGTATCATCAGAGCTGCTTTCGTCAACATGCAAATCTCTCGACACAGCGGACTCATCCACACACTCACCCACGGGCAACAGCTTGTCTGGACTCGTGTCGACAGGGCAATATACGTCAGCGATTAGGTCCAGGCCATCGCATGTCTTGTATTTGACTTCTCTTATCCTGCTCGGTACTGAAGCTTCCTCCTCCGTCGGATCTTTCGTGGATGACATGAAGGCAGCAATCGCTCGAACGATCTTGGACTCTGGGGACTGGCTGTTTGACCACAGAACCTTATCGAAACCCGCGCGCAACATCTGACGCTCCCAATGTTCCTCGTTGACAAGAGCGTGCTCGCGGCCGTCGTTGAAATGCCACCAGCCGTCCAGCAGTCCAAAAATCAAGTCGAAGGTAGGCAAGGGTTCAGTGATTTCGATCAGCATGAGCACACCATCGTCTCGTAGCATACGCCGTAGGTTCCTGAGAGATCGATGCAAGTCATGTGTGGCGTGGACACAGTTAGCCGCTATAATCATGTGGAATGCGGAGTCAAAGTCGCTAGGAGGCTCCTTTTCGATGTCGAGAACTGCGAACGTCACATCATCATTGCCTCCTAAGGTGGCTCTGGCGGCATGTACAAGCGAAGGTGAGACGTCGGTGAAGCAGTAAGAGAACTGTGTATTGCTTGCTCTCAGAGTGGCCAACATCGCACCAGTGGCTCCACCGGTTCCGGCGCCCACCTCTAGTACTCTGATCTTGTCAGCTGAACTGTGTGTTGCGACGGCACGTTTTAATGAAGCAGCAATCACACGAAGAGGCGTCCGGAAAAGCGGCCAGGATTCGTAGAAATTTTCGAGAGCGCTCTTCGTCGTTGCATGGCCGAACAAGACTTGAAGACCATTCTCTCGGCCAGTAAGACATTGGGCAAGCCGCGACCCTGTCGCACGCATCAGCAGATGCAGATCTCTATGCTCTGGCCAATTCCCATCGGCTGTGTTGAGCAGGTCTCGAGCCGATACCGCCTCGATGGACCGATCAGTCGAGAAGGTCGGGTCACCGCGCTCGCAAGATTCACCGCCGTGAAGACACGCGCCCAGCAAACGTCGTACCAGCTTATGGTGACATGGGAGAATGCTTTTCATATCGCCCACGGCGCCTTCGGCTGTGATATCGACCCCAAGTTCCCTGAGTGCCTCCCTCGTATAGGCTTGGACCAGCCGCTTGTGGGCTGGAAAGACCTTCTTCCAGTAATCATGGGTTCCGACCGTGATGGAGTCGTATTCTGTCCTGACGGTCAGGAACGCATTGTATGCAGCTTCTGCAAATGAACCATTTGAACCATTGTGGCCCTCTACTCCTTCTGTAACGTGTTTTACACGTTTTGATGGACCGCCATGCTTATGGTCTTGCGGCTCTTCCATCTTGAGTGGAGACTTCGTGCTGCCACTCTGTGAGCGGTGCTTGCCCGTTTCTGTCCGGGAAGCACCACTGTTCTGCTGGCTGCAGCAAGTAACAACGTATTCCACCAGGTCCCTCACGTTGTCAAAAATCATAAGATTGGGTAATGACACCTTGTTAGATGTGGAAGCTTTGATGTTTGCGATGACTTCAAGCAGCGCCAAAGAGTCGCAGCCGATGTCTCCGAAGTTCGCGTCCCACGGAATATCGCTTTGCAGGATACCAGTGACGCCCGATAGTGCATCAAGTACGATACTCCGGATGGCCGTTTCGTCACAAGTGCTATCTTTTGGCTGGAGTCCGTCGCTCACCACATCTGACGCGGAAGAACCCCCGATTACCGGTTCGGAAGACGACATCTCCACAAAGTCAAGAGAGTTGTTGACCAAAGCCAGGTTCCGTGCGAGCGAGGCCCGTCGCACGCAGGCAAACTTGATTGCGGAGACCACACAGAGCACCGCGTTCTGATCGTCGAAGACATACACGTTCGCTGACACCCCACCGTTCTGTCCGTCTTGGATCGCGGCGTAGAAATTGTACCTGCGGTCTTGTACGACACGCCCACAGACATCGATGCAGCCAATTGACTCACAGATATACAGCCACTCTTCCGGATTTCCGGCCGTGAAGTAATTCACGAGAAAACCGGCAGGTTGCATGAAGCCATCAAGAGCTATCGTGTCTGCGACGAGCTCCACTGCATGACCTGCAGCCACACTGCCTATCTGCACCACTCCAGCTGCTTCTGCCCCCACACATGTGATGCTATTCACGCTGTGGAAGTCGACATTGTAGTCAACGATAGGCTTGAACGCTCGGTAGACATGTCTGCCCTGCATGCTTTCACCTGCGGGATCGTTGACAATCTGCCTGTATCGGTGGCCTGCATCCACTCCTACCCGACGTTCAATGTCAAGCAGCGTCATCTTTCTTTCGTCACGCTGCAGGCAGATTAACCCCGAAGCACATGTCCGCACACCCTCTGTTGGCGGTGCAACGGCTGAAGACGTATGTGATACGACGCAGAACTTCCATGAGTTCTCCTTGTCTATCATCTGCTCCAGACCGACGCGGATAGACGCATTCTCGTCAAGACCAAGAGCAGCTTGCATGATCAGATTTTCTGCACGAAAGGTCCAGACATCCGATGTCGCACTTCCCGAGGAAATCATTGCTGCACGCATGGCAAGTTCGACATGTAGGGACGCAGGGGCAAGTGCATGGCCTGACATCACATGCCCTTTGCATAAAGTGCGAAAACGCTCGTCCGAAGCGGAAACGGCAAAATCCAAGCCTCCACGTTCACTATTGTTCGATGCATACAGAGTTCGGCTCTCTTGCGCAGAGTCTCGAGTATGATTGATAGATGTGCTCGTCGGACCATTGGCATGTGCGAAAGGTAACCAGTGATGGTGACGATCAAACGAGTAGGGTGGTATGGCTAGATGGCGATACTGTGATCGTTGAAAACGATGAAACGGCCAGTACCGGACGCCCTGGCCCTTTTTCCATAGCTCCAAAGTCATCTCAAGCAAGTCATCCGGCGCTTTTTCGCTCGTCAAGTCAGCATGATGAAAAGAATGGCCACCCATTGTCCCGAGCAGTTTTCGCGCCAGGCGTATGGCTCCAGTGCTGTCTCCATCCGACACCCAGCAAGCTGCTGGGAATCTCTTCGCAAGTCTGTCGATTGCTTGCCAGAAGAAAACTGGCCGCCTCGCGTGAGATGCTACAAAATGATGGTCAAAACGGGTAGAGGAAGACTCCTCGTCGCAAGTTTCCAGATGAATGGTAGGGCTCTTCCAATGCAGCTCCCGGGCAAGTTCTGCAAGCTGAGGCAAGATTTTCTCGGTGTATATCGAATGGAAGCCATAGGCGACGGCCAACCTCTGCTTACTGAAACGTGGATGCGGCCTGGAGGTGCAGTCGATGTATTTTACAATCACATCGATGGCACACGTAGAGCCCACCACGATGTGGCTGTCAGGCGAGTCGTGACTCGCTATCTCGGCATAGTCGTATCGGTGCTGGAGAACCTTCAGCATCTGGAGGACTTGCTCACGAGAGGCGCGCACGGCCAGCATACAAACGGGCTCTGTGCTACAGTGCTTCTGCATCAGTGAAGCCCTGCCGATCACCAGCTTCAAGGCATCTGGGAGCGACAATACACCAGAGATGCAGAGTGCTGCAATCTGGCCGAAGCTGTGTCCGACCACGGCGTCAACTTTCAAACCAGAGTCTATCCATGCCTTTGCACATGAATACTGAACGGTGAACAAAGCGGCGTGCAAGTCAACCAGGTCGGTTATAGATTTGAGTTGGAATATGGCCGGGTATATGCCCCTGTGGCCCAGAACGATGAGAGTCTTTTGGCACGCGTCAATGTTACGGCCAAATACGGTCGCAAATTGCGGTAAGTTTGCTGATAGCCCAACGAAATCTCGAGTCTGACCTCCAAAAACCAGTATGGTTGGTTGTCGCTGTGAGGCGACGAAATGTTTCACGAACGGCGAAGCGAGAGTCGTCTCGAGGTCTTCCAAGTCCGAGATTGCCGCAGTGACTGTGTACGGCAATGTGTGGTTCGCCCTGTCGGCAATGTTGAACAGGACGTCGGGCAGCTGCGACGACTGAGCGGGCTCCAATCGTAGCCGTCGGATCCATGTCAACAGTCTGCTACGCTGCAAGGCAAGGCTGCTTTCCGTTGCAGCAGCGATGTAGAGGGGAAATCTTCTGCGAGGCCTATCTCCTCGAAAATGGTCACTCATCTCTGTGGCGTTGGACCTTTGCACAGCTCGGATCAGCAAGGTTGCGTTGCTTCCAGTGGCGCCGTAGCTTGTCACGCATGCGATACGATTGGCACCACACCAGGGGGTGAGTTGACGGGGAATGACTATCATGTCAGGCTCCAGGGCTGGTATCTTTGGGTTCAACGAGATGTGGCTAGCCTGCTCGGGGATCTTGTCGTGTCTCATCATCAGCAGGACCTTAAGCAGCCCTGCCACTCCCGCACTGGCTTCGGTATGGCCGATGTTGCCTTTGATCGAGGCGACATATAAAGGCGAGCTTCGTAGGCTCGGGCAGAAGGCGTCGCGTATACTTTTCATCTCGATGGGGTCACCCACGCTGGTGCCTGTGCCGTGAGCTTCGACGTACGAAATATCGTTAGGGCGAACACCAGCGATGTGCATCGCTCTCCTGTGCAGGGCAACCTGGGAACCCGCGTCGGGCACTGTTATCCGATTTTCGTTCAGGCTTTGGCTGACTGCAGCACTCGCGATCGTCCCAAAGATGTGATCGCCCTCCTCGATAGCTGTCGAGAGAGACTTGAGCACAACCAAGCCGACTCCTTCCGCACGGCAATAGCCGTCGCCATCGACGTCGAACGGCTTACACTGGCCGGTTGGACTCAAAAAGCCTGCAGCAGCAAGATTCCGATAGTCGTACGGGCTAGTGATCACGTTCGTGCCGCCTGCGATGGCTCGACTGCATTCGCCTGCTATGATAGCTTTGCAGGCGGCGTTGATGGCGACGAGAGAAGACGAACACGCGGTGTCCATGGTTATGGCCGGACCACTCCATCCAAAAAAGTGACTCAAAGCACCACTGGTGAAACCTCTCGAGGTCCCCACGGTAGCGTAAGCTGTTGGACCGTGGCAAGCAACGTTATCGTAGTAGTTATTCATGGCAGCACCGATGTAGCAGCCATAATCATTCGGTTGTGATTTCACGGCAGCCCCAAAGTACCCTGACGACTCGAGAGCTTGGTATGCAACCTCAAGCAGGATACGTTGCTGTGGATCCCACACTTGCGCCTCCCGTGGAGATATTCGAAAAAACTCGTGGTCGAAGATGCCTGGGTGCTGTAAAAAATTTCCCCACCACTTGGTTTGACCTTGGGATCGGTCTGTCCCAAGTCCACGCTGCCCGTGCCTTTCTTCGCAAATGGTCTCTACAGTGCTCCTTCCTTCCGCCAGCAATGTCCAGAGGTCATCCAAGGTATCGGCTCCAGGAAACCTCCCGGCCATGCCCACGATTGCTATCTCGTGAGCTGGCGGCGTCGTGGGCGTATCGATGCCCATAGTTCTGGAGCTGGTGCACAGTCTTGAAAAAAAAAAAAACGTCTAGCTCCTCGTTGAACGATGACAGCGGCCACGTGAAGGGAGAAGATTGGATAAAGTTTGAGTTCGTGGACTGGGTTCGAAAAAAGCCTTCGCTTTTGTAGTCTTCATAGGCACGCAACCGGAACCGTTCTCACGGAGCATGATCCTCATCGTTTCAATAACCAATCCCTGCGCATGACTAGATCGGCCATGGGAGGCAATGAGCGGCCGAAACCCCAGTTCATGCCGCCAGCAATCTGGTTGCTGATATCGATTCCTAGTATCCGTACTATGTGTGACGCTTGCGCGGACTTTGTTCCCGATGTCTGTTGACATTTGACGAACTTTGACGCCCACCCTGTTCTTCCGCTAGCGTAACCCACGATCGATTATTGTACCACTAGAACTTGCGAGTCTCATCTGAATAAACGTCCACCATGGTTCGCGACACGTGGCCGGGAGCGTGATTAACGTTGACGAGACAGCGCGCGCTGTCCGTCGTTGCCATGTCACTTACATTTGCGGCCGAGAAGCCTTCACGCGCCCGTCCAGATTCTGTCCATACAGCATAGATTCGATTGATCATGCCCCAAACCGTGCGCGCCGGATCGCCGCAGGGTTCAAAGATCCCCACCAGGGCCTCTTGCGTCCCCACACATCGAACACAAGGTATACGCGAAGCAGCGGGCCACCCCAGCATGTCACTACGGAGCGCAGGGATGATCACATTTGACAGCGTGGATGACGTGCATACGGAAGTATACGACACGAGTAGTGCAGCGGTATGGTCTTAGGTGCATGTATCGCAGGGTTGGCGTTGGACGATCTTCTCCTAACAAGGACAGAGGAAGTGCCGCTATCGTCAGCCTGACGATCATAGAATCTTCCGGCACCTGTGTTGCATGGATCCAATTCACTGCAGAAAACATCGCCCTTGCGTATGCACCTTTTGAGTTTGACGTACCTGATGCCCTACATGCATGTGGCACATGCGCGCGGTCACTAACGTCGCCCGCGTTCCATGACTCATGGCGTGCAGCCGACAGATGTGGGTGGGCGCACCAGCCGGCGCGATTACGCCGCCAGCGGTCCTGCACCCGACAAATGTGGATTGCATCGATCGGCGCGATCTTGCGGCCGGTGATCCTGCGGCCGGACTAATGTGGGTCGCATCAGTCGGCGCGGTGTTGCAGTAGGTCATCGTGCAGCCGGAAAGCTTAAACGGCTGCGGTAGGTTTGGTGCGCAAAATCGCGCCGACCTAAAATTGGCATCGCCGGTGCAATAACGTACGATAATGGCTGAGCGAGGTTTGAAGCGCCGTCACGCTTGCACGAACACCGTGATCCAGCGATCGTGTCAGCGATGACACAGCAAGTTGGTCTCAGCCGTGGCACTGCATACGTGCGTGCTATCAGGATGATGCTGTAGATGGGGGAATGTACGCTCTATCTATTGGAGGGCACAGTAAGAACCACATACAATCGCATGCGATTCCAGCTTCCACCACCTAGTATTTTCTCTGCTCAGTACAAACACGTAACAGCCTGACGAGAGCCCGTCGCATCCATTCAACGTGACGAGGTGGTTGAGACGACCGATATCTACTTGGTCAATCCTTTGGTGTTGAAGGCTAGTTCTATCACGCCATACTGTTGCTGGTTGTCTTCAAAAGTCTAGTCATTCAAGATACTGTAGTCATAACGCAGCTTGACCACTTAGCCACACTGTAGTTAATGGGTTGTTGATTTCACCGACTGTGTTTAAGCAATCCTGTGACGTTAGCAACCAGTGCTCACACCAAGATCCATAACGTTACGTTTGACGTTTCCCCGTCTGTCCACGAAGGTTGTCTTGCAACGCACGGAAACCCTGAACATGAAGTGACTTTAGGACAACTAGCGCCCTCGCCATAGGCGCAACGCAGCCACTCTCTCGCGAGTGATGCGAAATCTCATTCAGGGAGGCGTTGCGAGAGCTTGCGTCGTGATCGCCGCCTTCTTCATGATCGAGGCCTTTCTCGAATGAAGTCTCCACCTTCCGTCGACACCAGCAACCACGATCACCCACCTCCAAGCTGGGCGTCTTTCTGCTGCTGCCAGAGTCATCAGACTCAGTTTGCTGTACGATGCAAGTAACAACTTGCACGAGGGAGCCCTCGATACCCATGTAGGACACGCAGCGCAATGTGGACATCGGTTTCAGGTGCCTCGAGAAGATCAGGGTTAGGCTTGGGACCAAGCTGTGCTCCAAAGAGATCGATAATCAGTCATGTACTATACAATAGCACTAACGACTCGATCTATCCAACTGGACACAAGATGGCAGATATTGAAGAAGTTTTGACACAGCTGGTTGAATTGAAATATTGTGCGCAGCTCAGAGTCACAAAGACCGAGTCATAAACGTAATATGCTTAGACTGTGGAGTTACATCATCTCGTCAAGCACCGCAACAAAACGGTCCACATTCTCACTGGAGCATCCGATCGAGTTGCCTCTGGTCTATCTCCATTAGTGACACTCGGATCGTGTGAAACGTAATCTGTGCTATATCACCATAGACATGCACCCTGATGACCGATACTTCAGCGGTATGAACGACCTTACTGAGATCCGCTCTCGCGGGAATCATTGCTTCAAGATAAGCACAGCAGCTCAGCTATGCGCTTACAACGTAGATGCACGATACAGATCCTGTTTGTCCTTGTGAATTACGAGATCTTGTCCAGCTGATGACTCTGGATAACCAAGGGTTGGCCAAGTGCTGACTGCCATTTCTTGGAGATACAACTACACATGGCACTCTCAAGCGTAGTCGCTTCACGGAGACAGAACACACAACTACAAAAATACGTGGTGTGACTTTTCACAATTCCACCTGAGCTTGTGAAAGCTCTGAAAGTCGTACATCTACCCTCACTCGTTATGGGCAGTTCAGGAGACCTTGACAGCATTTACGATGAGCATGTTCCCGCGGAAGTACTCGAAGCAGTTGTTGTACGATTCCAACGTGCATCCGTAGTCTTCATCGAAGATGCAATCCAGACCGACGAAACTACAACCTGCCTTGCACTTCTTGGTATGAGATGGCTTAACAAGTCGGAAATCGGAGAAGATTTTCGAAGACGCGACCTTTTTTGTCATAGCCCTGGGGCCCCAGAAAATCTCGAATCTGCACATGAAGGCGGGAGTTCCGAGACGGTCATGCCCGTACAGCATGATACAGGCTTACGGGGCATCGACATGCTAAATTGCTAATGGAAAGCGCGAATAAGCGCTGGTTGCGCTTGCTTTACTCCCCGATGTAAACCGACGCAATCTTGTTCTTTGGGTGCCCGACGAACGGGTGAACTTGATGAACAAAGCCGGTGTTGTTTTAATGGCGCAGAGCACACGAACCGACTCACTCTGCAAAAACATGAACGCCTGCCAAGCTTTGATTTGAATGAGCTATTAGTCGAGTTTCTGGGACTAAAGTTTGAATTGAGTGATGATTTGGCAAATGTAACATTAGCAGGTCATGGGATCACTGAATGTTGCAGATCTCAGAAGGATACAATATTTGTTGAAGACATTCCGTTCGTAGCTTGCTGTACTGCGCTTCAGTTTGCGCAATCCGAGTGGTCATCCTCGCATCATTCTAAGACGGTGATCCTTCGATGCCACACCGCCGCAAGCAATCCTGCCCTCCCCAATTGGAGCCGGTACCGATAGGTGTCATCTTCGCCCTCACCTCGTCGCTGGCGAGGTCTTGACCAAAAGCTATGTTCACAAGCTTAGCGGGAAAGCCGTTGGTGAAGACCTGCCCGATATTGACTGTACCAGGGTCTTCCGAGTTGAGGGCCGACACGAGTTGCGCGTTCTCACAGCCTGTGGTCATGCGTTAGTCAGCGATGTCGTGCATTGCTTGCGTAAGTCGTTGTGGGTACCTCAACACGGCCCTGTGATGCCCGCTACAACGTAATCTGCTACAGGATCGCTTACCATTGTTGACCATCATATGCATAGACCCTTGAGGAAAGATGGTCGCTCTACCAGGTAAGAGGACCTCTTGCACAAGCCTAGCCCCGTTCTCTTCGAACATGTAAGTCGTAGTATTCCCTTGGGTGGCGACGACATAGTTGCTCGCTCGAGGGTGGTAGTGCGGCGGGAGCATCGAGCAGGGACCCAGGTTGAGCATTGCAACTGTGGGCTCGTTAGCATGGAAAGCCTGACGCTTTCGTGCAGACAAGCAGCGACTGACGCGTCATGCCGTTGCCTCTGGCTGCCGGGAAGGTCGCCGCATTCATGTTAGTGACGCCGCCGGGTGCGAAGTTGTAGAATGGTTGCTGTTCGTTGAAGTCAAACAGCCAGTCTTTGTTGCTATGCAGCAAGGCCTGGCGATCCAAGCGACTGGCCGCTGTGGTCAGCTTTGCGATGAGCTCTGGGCTTCTCGTTCTATCGATCGCAGCGACCAGGGTGATTACTGTGGCCATCACAAGGCCAAGTAAAGCCCGTCGCTGAGTCATGTCGTCGATTTCGATTGAATGTTACTTGTAGGGTAGCGCTTTGGACAAGAGAAAGTCGCACAAGATTAATTAATGACAAGAACTCCCAGATTTTGTCTGTCGGTCTATCGACATCGACATGCTTGGGTATCTGTGCTGTATTTTATGCAGTGCAATGGACATTGTTGCGCAGGAATCATAATGGGTTGGGACGACTGCTCCCGGAAACGCCACCGGCCGCACGCAGAAGTGAGCTAACGCAGGCGATGGCGCCAACAAACTTCCAGGCCCTCCACCAAAAATGTCACGGGCACATATGGAACGTGTTGTTACAGTACTTCACGTCACCAAAGTGATCGTGATCCGTGGTGATATCGGCTGCTGGAACCGATTCTGTAGATATACAGCGAAGACACGAGGAGGAGATTGTGACACAAGAGGCTGGTCTGGCGTACCGTTTGATCACCACGTATGTTGAGCACCATCATCTCGCCCTTTACTCTCTTGCAAAAACAGCTAGCTGGCAATCACACAAGATTGGTTTCGTGGGTGAGCTGTGAGTCCTGGTGAAGGGGGTGCGACTCCACCCCTACACAAGGTCTTGAGTGCGCAAGACGGGATGAGTCACTGCCGGCCGGTCACTGCTATACCGGGTGATTGACAGCGAACGAGAAAACGAGTCAGCCCGTGACTAAACTAGACAGACAGGGCTGTCAGTCGTCTAAATTTAGACGAGGAACGACTGATGACCGCACACGACGGGCATCGCGAACCCGGATTACAGTATTACAGTATGAATGACCTTTCAAACCGGCCGCTTGTGGTGTGGGGCACGGTTCATAGGAGGTGACAAATCGAGCTTCGCTTAGCATCCGATAACAAGTGTGGCTAGATATGGCTCTTCAAGACAGACTGGAGTCTGTTCGTCCTTAACAACCAATGATGGTGGGTGTCGCTTTCGAGAACATGGCCTGGAATCGCGCGCAACACGCGAGGCTGTCGATGGTGGGCAGGAGCGATATGACTACGATGGCTGTACTGTTCACTGCGGTAAGATGTTTGCCTTACATATAAAGGAAAGTGCATGGTATGCCTGCATTTCCTCAATTGAGGCAGCCAACGTTGACAAATACAATCGTGCAGAACTCGTAATGATTAGCAATAATGGTCCTCATCAGCTATAACAGAGATAAAGAAGCATCTTTGCGCATACTGTGGCGTTTAGTGACTACAAGCGAGACCGACCATGACATACGATGATTGATTAGTTAGTTTGCGATGACTAGCGTGAATATACAAAAATTTCCGATGGTTGGTGCGACTAAAAATGGCTTCGTCGACGAGCAGGGCCGCACTCAGCTTGCACACAAAGGCAAGGCGAATACAAGTCGCGTTGACAGGCGTGAGTAGTGACGAGGAGTACGATCGAAAATGCAATAGTAAACTTACACCTCCGAATGGCAAGCAGTATCGATCCTGGCTTGTGATGACACAAATGTAAATTACTCATCTTGATCTGTGACCTGTAGACGCACAACACGATCGTCCGGTCTATCGCAACCTCCACATACACCAAGACCTCCTCTTACTCTGTGCCCAGGACTGGGTATATGTTGACGTTCAATCGTGCTCCTGGCTTCAGAACCCACGAAGAAGTCTCGTGCGATGCGGCGGGTTGTTGATCAGAGATAGTGACCTGTGTTGTTTGTGGTGGGACAGACTGGCTCCTACTTCGAAATCGCATGACTTTAGTATCGACAGCCAGATCTTTTCGCTGCTAGACTCACCCTCGCTCCCCTCCGCTATAATCGTGTGGCGATTTATGATACACCATACCATTGGCGGTCAGCGTGTCAGATGCATCGGGTGCTCCGGAGTCGTTATGTTGGCCGACAGATTCAGCCGTGACATTTGGTAACTTTCATAGTTCCCATCATGATGCCCACGTTCAGTCGATATCCTCTGACCGAGCGGCCATGAATCGCGGATCGCATGGTGTACGATACAAATCAGCACTGACAGTGACCTGGGCACGAACGATCCTCCCGTAGGGGCTTCGCCTGAACCCCACGTGGCCGACCAGAAAATCGCGCCGGTTGAGCTGACCCACAATGGCCGGCCAGAAAATCGCGCCGGTTGAGCTAACC
>JACWFN010000063.1:60194-81658 GCA_019775635.1 Cladosporium sp. VS III D KN 1
AACCCACAATGACCGGCCAGAAAATCGCGCCGGTTGAGCTAACCCACAATGACCGGCCAGAAAATCGCGCCGGTCAAGCTGACCCACAATCGTCGGCTGCACGACACGAGTCATTAGCAAGCGGCCGGCGCTAGAACCAATCCATCACTGGCGAATTACACGAGCTCAGACCCACTGGGTGTTGTAACTCATTATCCCAGTGCTGTCTTCTGTCACATCGTAGCGGCTTACTGCATGAAATCGAACATGCTCGTGATGGCGCACTTTGTGATGGGCTACTGTACAATATGCACTATTGATAGGTCAAAGCTTCAGATCCCGGAGCAACCGCTTGACCAGCGCTGTGGAGGCGGGCAGTGTCAGTCGGAACGAAGTGAGAGTCGTACAGTAACGATACCCCACTGTGAACGAGATCTAGGCAGTGCCAGTGTGCGGCCCAGCGAGCACGATACTGGTCAGATTGAGACACCTTATCGGCGCGAGGAGGGACAGATTCGTAGTGATTTGCATGTGACCTGTCTACGATATGTCACGCATGCACGGTACAATACATACTGTACTGTACAAAACGTATGATAGTTCAGAAAGCCACCCTTTGACAACTATGAGTTTACGTCTGACGAACATGAATCGTTCTCATTTTTGGATATATGTGACATCCGTGACACCTGCTAAATTTGTATGTATGCTCGCATCTGCGTATCTAGCAGCGTTGCTCGTTGCTCGAAATATTGCGGCGAGGGATCCCGGATCTTGGTTCTTTGATCCCTTGACCGCTTACGAGGAGAAATATACGAGAACACGACAGACACAAGCTGAATGGTTCGTCGACTCGGCGAACGTGAGCACCATTCCACGCCCTATCGGAACTCAGTGGACAGTCCGTGGCCCTCGTTGTGCGTCGGCATCCTTTCGGCTGCCAGGGAGCCTCGCTATTTAGACGTGACAGTCGGCTCCCTACTGGATGGACTGACATCTGACGAAAGACATGAGCTACACCTACTTGCTCTCCTTCCCCATTCTGACCCAACGAAGCACTCTGCCTATCGCGAGCCATGGCTACACAACCTGGTCGACGAAGTCATCCACTACAACACTTCGAAAGCACAATCCGACCACATCACTGCTCTGGAGAACGAAGAAGCGCCGTTTCGTGAAAAAGGCTTGTTCGACTATGGCTCTTTAGTGGACGCCTGCCTCGATAGAACCGACGCCCCCTACATCGCAATCTTCGAAGATGACATTGTCGCAGCACCGGACAGGTATCGCGAAACGCTTGCTGGTCTTGCAAAATGTGAGCTCGAACTCTCGCGTGCCCGCGATCGGTCTCAAGAACTTCTTTATCTACGTTTGTTCTACACCGAGCAATTTCTTGGCTGGAACAGCGAGGACTGGCTTGAGCATGGGCTCTGGTCATCC
The DNA here is from genome assembly GCA_019775635.1 of Cladosporium sp. VS III D KN 1. Classification (NCBI taxonomy): domain Eukaryota; kingdom Fungi; phylum Ascomycota; class Dothideomycetes; order Cladosporiales; family Cladosporiaceae; genus Cladosporium; species Cladosporium sp. VS III D KN 1. Next base: position 61,614 of record JACWFN010000063.1, read on the forward strand.
TTGGTCATCGGTGCCTCATGGATTATGCTACTTTACGCTCGCCTGTGGCACAATGGAGTGAAGCGGCTTCTGATGTCAAGAGTGGTGACAACGGCTTGCATCGGAGCAACACCCTTGTTGGTGCTGCTATTTTTTGCTGTGGGGAGAACAACTTTGCTTCCGCTCTCTCCTGGTGTAAGTGTGATGAACAAATACGGGTGCTGCTCGCAAGCCCTTGTATTTCCACGAGCCAGCGCACAAGATCTAGTATTGTGGTTTCAAGAGTCTCGAATTGGGTTCGTCGATGTTTTGATCGAGGAATATGGCGATCGAAACCCCAGCAGAGATCGGTTTGCCCTGATTCCTCCAGTCATACAGCACGTCGGCAGAAGAAGTTCCAAGAATACTGAAAGTGACGAGCCATCGGCCAATGGTCTCTCTGCTGCGGAACGAATATGGAGTTTCGAGTTCGAAAGACGGCTGCCGGCTTCGTGAGCCGAGTGCTGACGATAGTTACGATGATATGATGATACTCAGGCTTCTGAAGCTAGCTCCTACTTCTGGTGCAACATTCACCTTGAGAGGAGGGCAGAAAACGAGGGTGTGCTCTGCTGTCACCTGTGCGGGTGACTATCTTGGCGGAGCACGTAAAACAGTAACGTCAACCTAAGCATCCTCCACTGAGCATTTTCCTGTGGTGCTCGCTCGAACACAATCGTAAATATGGATCAATTTAAGGTCTGAGAGCTGCTCGGTGATGGGTCATGTTACTGTATACAAATTGATGAACTTTCTTCCGTCCGATATTGCCACGTGGTCGTAGGCATACCACTACACGTTGAGACCAACAAAGATTCACCGTGCCGCGGGTCATAAGTCCACTCGATAGTGTATGGCGATTGGGCACTCACAATGCGATGCGTTTGTCCATCACCATACACATCTCCTTGCATCGAATCTGTCAAGGTCCTCGTTTACATTGACACAGTGTCCAACATGCACAGTCCTGCAGGGCCCCTTCCTTCAGTCTTGTAGCCTGCGTGGAATGTAGGAGCTGTACACACGCGTGGTGCTCAAGACCCGTCGCTGGTGATCACATGTACGCCAGATTTCGGTGTAGCATGTTGACCATTGACCGTATTCTGTCCTCGTCGAGGTCCTTGGGAAGGTAACAAGAGACTCACTCCCCGCTGTCGCCTCGAATCTACCGTAGAAGTGTAACTTGTCCTTGCCCCGCATCAAGTCAGAGGAGCCTCTGGGCCTTCTGAGGCACCTTTTTCCCACCAGGTCGAGGATGCGACAAGTTGCTGTCAGAGCTCCGGGCATCTCCACGAATGTGAGCGAATCATCGTCTCCCGACTTTTCGATGTAGTATCCATGATGGCAGCCAAAGTTGAATGTGATGTATGAGAATGCTTTTCGGCAGTATGAGCACATGCGATCCAGCGTCGGCGTCTCAAGTACTTCGCGGCATTCAGGACGTTCGTGGACGTGGTTCTCGAAATTTCGCAACATTTGCAACTCGCTGTCTCGAAGAAGACGAGATCGTGATTGGACAGGATCTGCTCCGAAGTGAACCCTGGGACACATGATGAGCAAGGTGAAGTGGTGCTAGAATTGTGTCTACTCGAGGTGCTGACGGGCCTGTCGTAGGCTCTGAGGCTCATTACAGTAGCCTTCGTCTGGGGTGATACTGTACATATGATCCGAAGTGGAAAATGCCAGATGTACGGAGCACAATACACTTGTAGTATGAATTGTTCGTGATACAGTACATGTATAGTAATCGTATTGTTTCGCAGTACTGTACGCCTACTCGCTCAGTCTTCATCTGTCATGTTTCGACTAGGGCTTAGTATCCAGCCTCGCCGTTCGATGCTTACGTACCACCTGGTGGGAGAAGCATCGGCTTGTGCTATCTCGGTAACTTACCGTACCGTTGCTTTCAGTAAGGCAGACTTATGTATCATATATCGCCCCTGTCTCCAGAAATGCTTGAGACAATGACACGAATGTGTTTCCGACCAATAGTAGAGGTGTATAGGAAATTATGTAGTTGTCAGGCGTGCCATGTCCTATATTTGTACTTCATTTCTGTATATCTTTGCCCAGATTTCGATTACGCGCCAGTATGTATGCATCTGGAAGCCAAGCGTGAGAGCTCGGCCACCTTGTTCATGCAAGCAGTGCCTACCACAACTCTGAATCTACAAGGTGAAGATGCACCACGCATCAGGAATCAAAGATAGGTGCAAAAACAGGAACACCTTTTGCTTTCAATCCCTTCACGACCTTCTGGGTCAGTTTCCTATTGCTGATGAAGAACACAGCCTCCGCTTGTTGAGCCAGGTAGACTTCAAAAGCCGTAGCCACCAAGTCGGGTCGATTGTGCCCTGGCTGTCTTGTATTGAGTATGACGGCTTTTGGATCGCTGCTCAAAACGCGCTCGCAGATCTTCTTTCCGAAGGTTTCAACTGGCTGCGGCGCCGACCAGATTACCCGAATCTCGGTATCTGGCATCTGGCCCATGATAGCCAGGCAAGGACCGATACCACTGCCCGTAGACATCAGTACCACGCTCCGGAACGCCTTCGCCATGCTCAAGACGCCTGTCTTGGAGAGACCACGCATGTAGAAGAAGCTTGGTGGGGTACGGATGACCTTGGCCGTCCAGTCTCCGGCTCTAGAAATGATACAGGAGCTAGCTCCTCCGTCGCTGCCGTCAACGTCTGGTATCATAGCAAAACTATGCCATTCGTGGAGCGGCCTATCAGAGATTGCACTACCTCTGAGAGGCGGTATGCGCTCCTGGGGAGCAAAGTAAACACGAATGGCGTGGTCCGAAAGACGCTCGACCTTCGTGACGTCCACTTTGCGCAATAGCAGCCAAGGATAAGCGACGTTGACGGTAATGATTAGAAGCATCCAAAACGTTGGGGTTCGCAGCAACGCGAGCAATAGCGGCTTCCCACCCACGTTCGAATGTCCGCTATGATCTTGTATGAAGAGCAGCAGAGTTGGCCAATAGAGTAATACTGACACCCAGCCTCCTATGCGATGCGTGTTTTCGAAAACGTTATGGTGTCGACGTCTCACTTGCGGCAAAGCTCCAAGCATGACAACCGCAAGTATTGAGAATAGGACAAGACCACAGCTCAAGACGAAGATACCCCTCCACGTTGCGTGTCGAGCTTGTGGAACGAGGAAACCGAGGAAAGCAAACGTCCATAGTAACGCTCCAATGGCACTGCCGGAGTGAACCCCACCATTTTCATACACCAAAGCCAACTTGCAGCGGAGACGGAGTGGTGCAGCGTGTGAGACGTTCCAGCACACTGAAAACAAGCCGTTGACCACGTAGTCCTGGCGGATCACGATAGCCACGGTGAGATTTGCCACCGCTGCGGTGATCAATTCAGTAAGCGGCGGCTGTGATGATGATATGCCGCGAAGCGCGACAAACAGCACGCCTGCAAGATTGGCCAAACAGACCACGGAGAAAAGTTGACGGTAGACGCTCAGGATGGCCAGGCGCAAAAGAGTTGGAAGACTTGTGAAGTGTTGACGGCGCGACTTTTGGCGTCCGGCTTCGAGCTCCTGGATCGTAAGGTTATGGTAGGGTGGCGGTTGTGGTTGCACACGGGATACCACCCAGTCATCACGGCCCATGTGCATTGTCATTGCCTCTGTCGTTCACCTTCGTACGTTCTCGAGGGATTCGTAAGCTGAAGATTAAAAAAAACTGCTACAACAGATTCATCATGACAAAGAGTGTGATGAGACAGTTTAGATGTATCAAAAACCCGCCCCGAACCGTTCGGTTTGCATGCTGCTCGCCTATCCCTGCTGCATGACCTACGACCGGCCGACAACTCGCATCCCTGTATACACCTACGTCGTAGCACGTTTACCCTGCAGCGATCACTAGCGTCCCGTATTTGTAATTGCACAATTCCAAATCATCGTTTGCATTGATCTGAGATCCACTCTAGACAATGGACTGCCTCCGGCTTTGGACCTCGATGTGCCAGCATCTCGCCTCGACCATGTAAGCAAAGATTTTGAGGATGGCTGTAGTAAATCATGCTTTGAGCCACGTCAGCAGTCAGTCCTAGTCGATCTGAGTGTGAAGTCAGTGAATCCCCTGCGCCCCAGCAACAACCGCACACCAGACTGCCTCCTCGTCGTCTCGATATTGCAGTAACGTTAAGTCAATGTATTGCCGACCACGGATGGGGTTGAGCTGTGTCTTAGACTTGTTTGGTGCTTTTTGTGGAGCGAGTCGTTGCGATGCTCATGGCGCGATAACTTATCAAACTACTTTCGTTGGTACTGTAACTTAGGTTGAAAAGCTCTTCTTACGATGAACCTTTGTGTCATATGTATGAGGGTGAACATTTGATCATTTGTATTCGACATTGCAGTACAAATCGATGAAAACCATACAACGAGGGTCTACCCACGAATGGTCTACTTACTCGATACTACAAATTACACTACCCATAGAACGAGGGCCAAACGCAATTATATGACACGAGATGTGAGCTTCCGCTCTCACCAGGTCCAAAGCCGCCCAGAGATGCCTCCTCCGAATGGCTGTAGCCTAGATTAAAGCCTCAGAATCAATGCCCAGGACTTGCAGCCTTCTTATATCGATTCAATCATCAGCGCCTCCAATCAAGTATGTATGCTCTGCGGGCCTTTATCTCAGATGTGGATCATAGCTATAGCCAAAAGACACATTAAGACCCATGCGAACCGTGATGCGACCATTTGGCCTGTCGAGGCAAAAGTGGGCGGCGCACTGGTTGGCGTAGTCAGTGCTGACACTGAACCGTTGATGGCAGTCTGTGTCCATGAATTCCTGTATGACAGGCCTGTCCGACTCCACGGCCAGGAGCTGGGAGTCGGTGTTTGTGGCGTGATACTTGCGCTTGGAGCATCCATCACACTTGGGACCGTATCGTATGGACGGGTTGTACTGCCATCAATGCTTCCATGTGGAGACCTATCAACCGTCTGTTGTGTAACAGCCATGAACGATGCATTTGTAGAGGGTGCAGGGAAGTGCCCTTGGTCTCTTGGCTTGCTGGTGGACGCATTTATTTGCTCTGTGATGTTTTCGGGACTGAGGACAGCAGAAGTTCGTGTCTCTTGTGTTTCAGTAGAAGGGCTTCTACTAGTATAATTTGTGGCCTTCTCAATTAGCCTTGAAGTTGTGGTACAATCATCATGATCGGTGGTACAAACGTATGCGCCGCTGAGGCTACCGCACAGGCTCGAGAAGACCGTGTAATATGACCCAAAGTCGCATCGTGTCAAGTCGAAAATGGCGCCTGTCGAACTATATTGGTCCGGAGTGGTTTTGGTTGGCACGACAGTGTCGAAGTCTTTGCACCAAATTGAGGGGACAAAGACGGAAATTGGTTCGCGTCGATTTGAAGTGGTGGTATACTCTGATGGCAATTGCTCTTGGAAATCCAGGCTTGGTAGCACTATTGAGTCTGCGGTTGAAAGCGCGACTATCGGTTCGACAGCAGTCTCGGACATCACCCGCCCTCCAGATGAAGGTCCATTGAGGTAGATCATCTCTGAAGTCCTAGAGAGAGATATGTATTCGCAAGGGGTCAGAGGAGACGACTTCGTTTTCGTGATGGCGCGAGTGGCATTCTGAAAACGCGCGCTGTAAGAAGGTACGTAGGGTGGAGCGCGACCACTTGTTGCATTCATTGTATGGCTAGGGCTATATGACGCCGAACGCGAGTCTATCACAAACTGCGAATGTCAAGTGCTCGCCAGATTCATAAAGCCATCGACAGTGCACTATCCTGGACCAAGATTCAAGCTGGAGAAGTGGTGAGACCTTTCGTACTTAATTTGTGGACTTGTGAAAGCAGAGTTACTGTCGCCACGACGAAATGACATGAGCGTCCGATCACATTTGATGGGAAAGATCCAGTTGCAGAGGCGTCGTGTCATCACCTGCTTCTCTTTGTCCACGTGTTCACCAGAACACAAATTCGTCCGTAAAGATCATAAGCACGCTGGTCCAACCTTAGCGACTTGGATAACCTATCGTGTATATCGATCTGACTTGGCTCGCATCATATGTCCTCACCAGAATCTCCATGCCCCGAGGATTCGATGAAAGCATTGCCACAACGTTGGTCAAAGCCTTTTTGATGTGGCTTGCGACCATGTTCAGCCTGAAAGATAAGATATGACAAGACAAGATGATACAGTGCGTCTTGACCACTTTGTGACGCGTGAGCACGTTGAGGCTTAGAGCGCACGATCAGTCACCTTGCCGTTCCCTTATTGGCGGGTGTTTGGTACGGTCATCATCAGTAATCTCCCACATCACCCCATCTCGTAGCAGTGACAACGCAGATTATGACAGGGTGATACCGTACAGTAGCACCACTGCTCACATCAGTCAAACGTCCAACTTACCACACATGATCAAGCGTTCGCCGTTTTCGATATAAATCTTGAGCAGAACATATACCAACGGTGGCTCCAACTTCACATTCAAATACACTACTGCTTCGTGATCACCTACCATCATGAAAGAATTGATCGGCCTTTCCTTACTCCAAATGCTTCTCCTGTTGGTCTCATCGGGAACGACGCAGGCGGAGCAGCCCAGGGTATCGCTCTCCACAGATGCTGGCACGGACACCGGCTCAAACACAATTTCTACCGATTTCGCATCGTCTGAATGCCAAAACTTGAGTCCAGCGTTCTCAGGCAAAGTGAAGTCATTCAAGCCAAGTTGGGGTACATATTGTGAAGCGTTCGAGTAAGTGTGTCTGGCAATCCCACCCTTCTTTCTCAGCCATCTATCCAGTCCACCTATTGACTCCAACACTGCAGCCTACCAGACTGTCAAACCACGGATAAGCCACTGTCGAATATAGTCAACCCTGGCATCGACGATCTATCACTTAGCAAAACGGCAAAGGGCTCCACGTGGCAGGTCGAAATGAAGAGCTACAAGTGCGGCAATGACTGTGAACACAAGGTTGAAGCTCTGGAAAGGTCACTGGCAAGTGCTTACGTGGCTCTAAGCAACGCCGAGAAGAAGGCACCTGAGTCTCCAACTGGAAAGCAGGGCTCGGCTGATCCCAAACCATCTAAGCTATAACCGTGGTCTAGCTGGGCAATACATGGCAACATAGATCTTGTGCAAATCGCGATCCTTTCATAGATGTATCTTACTGGTGAAGTATCGATGTTCCCATAACATGATTCGCGCGGAATCTGGTCACCCTGGGTGGTTGGTCAACAAATCCCCGAATCTTACTTGTTTGTTGTAATGTTAGGCGGCGATCAGGGACGGGTCATACGGTTTGGGTAGCAGCAGGCGACAGATGGGAAGACGCTTCATACTTGCTAAGAGGATGGAGCGGTCGTAAGGATGTTAGGACGGGCAAGTTCGTGGATGGCCCACGCGAAAGTTGGAAGCCGGATCTTAAGGTCGTCAAAGCCTCCATCCGTTTTCTTCATCAGACTGGCAGACTGTCTCGTTCTCCGGACATGAGGGTCGGGTGAGGTGTTGGCGAATCTCTCGGGTCATGAGTGCTAAGGCGTTGTTTGTTGTAATGTTAGGCAGCGAGTAGGGACGGCTCATACGGTCTCCGTACATACCCTGAATTGAAATCATCATCATCATCATCCGAATCCCAGAGAAATCAATTAACGAAGTCCAAAACGGATACAATCTGAATCCGAGTCGCCAGTTACAGTGACCAGTAATTTCAGTGACCTTTTACACGCTTGTATATTGCATCAATCAGCCACATGTATCGTTTCGTTCCAACATATATCCCGTGTTTGAGCAGGCGTTTGTGCTGGAATTTGTGGGACCGGGGTCAATGAGCGTGCCTAAGTTACCCTCGCGGACTCAATCGATAGCTTTTGTAACGCTTTCGCCGCCGGTCAGTGTATGCTCCTGCTTGGTGGCGGCATTGTCGTGAGATCGCTGGCCCAGATCAGCCTCAGCGGGAATGAGTGACCGAGGGAGGCTTCGGCGTGAGATCTTTGGAAGCACGCAAGCAGACGCCAGTTAGTACATGTACAAGTAAGAGAGTTGGGAAGCCTACAGTACCAGCCGCAGAGAGGGAGCCACCTTCCAGACACCGGAAGTTGAGCCCATCCGGGGAGGGCCTTCCCACCTTCGCAAGAGCTTCCACTCCTCGCAAATCCCTGGTGACTCGCGCGGTTGCAAATAGTCTCTCCCTACAGCAGCAGCCCACAGAGATGGCAACGTGTTCTCGCTTCGGGGACGCCGTGATTACAGGCGGCCGACCACGATGGAGGTGACACGGCGGCGACGATTTGACGACTGTGCGACCACACCGTCTTGCAATCAGCATGCACGCTTACTTGAAACTATCTTCACATAGCCTTTCGGGCCTGGCCATGGTTGATACTGTACTGTAGCTATTGTAATCGAAGATTACCGTCACCACAACTAAGCCTGATGTCGTGACCTGTGGCCAGCATTTCCACTCAAGACAGGCTGTAGTTTGTCATCAGAAGCTACATCTAGCGAAGCTGGTCACAACACCTTGTGGTTCGTCATCTCAATTGTTGTCCCGAGTGGTCTATGTCACTACATTCCGTCGTTAGTGCAGTCCATCACCGAACGCTTTGATGGGATTTCATGTGATAATGAGCCAGAATTAGTTCTGCTTGTCAACATAGACAAATGGCTTGTCATCAGAAGCTATTCTTGGTGTCTCTTGTCATTCCAAAGTCTTATTTGTCATCGCGAGCTATTCTTGGGACCGCTGGTCATCGTAAAGTCTGGTCTGTTCTTGGAAGCTATTCTTAGTGTCTCCTGTCATCGTAAAGTCCTATTTGTCAAGTCTTATTTGTCAAGTCTCGTTTGTCAAGTCTTATTTGTCATCGCGAGCTATTCTTGGGACCTCTGGTCATCGCGAGATCCTGCTTCTCAACAACGACTATAAATTCAGTTACACCCACCGAGGACACCTTGAACTCTTTCATCCAGCATGTCTATCGTTCAGCACACATCGTACATATCTCACATCAACCTCAGAGATTTGAAGAAAGTCTTTTACTAAGGCCTGGACGTCCCAGAAGCCCAGCTTGGACGTCACATGGCCGTTCCATCGTCCGTTTGGCTCCGTGGCTACAACAACGCGATTCGTCAAACGCGCCTGGTTTCGATGCGTATCACGACCGGGCGTGGACGCATGTTGCCAGCAAATCTTGATGGGCTTACTGAGGGCAAGGCCAGCGATTCTTGAATGGTCTGCAGGAATCGCTGAGGCCACGGCATTGCCGCAACGAACTAGCCACGTGATTAATGGCAAGAACTCGAAGCACTGCTTTGATGCAAACTCAATGAGTTAGCAATGTTGGGTTGGGGTCCCGTATTGTGCGTCACGACCGGGCGTGGACGCATGTTGCCAGTAAATCTTGATGGGCTTACTGAGGGCAAGGCCAGCGATTCTTGAATGGTCTGCAGGAATCGCTGAGGCCACGGCATTGCCGTAACGAACTAGCCACATGATGCATGGCAAGAACTTGAGGCACTGCTTCGAAGTAGACGCGAACAATCTCTTATTGACCGGCCCCTATCGAGGCTTATTTTTCCTTTCGACGGGCCTTTCCAGAAAGAGGGTTCTTCAGACGACACCGCAGAGCATATCGTCAGCTAGATGATGAGAGATGCGTCGATTGTACGCGTTATCGGGGGATCAAAGCGAGTGAAAGACGAATTGTTGAGCACAGAGACTGTCTGAGCATTGGCACGTTGTGAGCGGTCGGCACAAGGATTGAGTCCGAAAGCGGGCCCAAACAGAAAATTTGACGCAATTTGAGATGCTGCTGCTGCGAAGTCGTGAAAGCGACATGTTGTGTGGTCGTTGTCGATATTTGACAGAGAGGATTTTGGAAGTCAAAATCATTACCTATATTTGCAAATTGGGTTGCCACGAGAGTACAAGATCTCAACCTTGGAAGGTTATAAGAGCGTCTCTGGTGATTTTGTTATCTGCATGCTACATTGATAGCAGACGAGGTGTTCCGAGGACGAGGCTACCTTGAAACATCAAGCAAGCAAGGACACCTTTGTTCTTTCGACAATGACTGCCCCCCACGCCGCGATGCCACTGGTACTTATTGGCGCAAGAAAATCGAAAAAGCTTAGGAAATCACCTTGCTTTTGGAGGGGACATAAGTTGCAGAAGGCGTCATTCATGCCAGTTTGACTTGCCGGGGGGCTGTGCGTCAGTAGTCCGGTAGACTTGAGCGTAGAGACTTAGCAAAATTACAGTGCGGTGCATTTGAGCGAGTCTAGTACTGTAGGTTTGTGCGTAGACCAGAGTTTGGTCACGTTGCATGAAATTGCTGATGTTGTCAGTCATCAAAAGCTGCGATTGGCATCATCGGTCATTAAGAAACTTGATGAGCATCATATGCTGCAGTGATGTAGGTTACCTCACTCGTGGAATACAATCAGCAACGACGGTCATCCCAAGTTATTGGGACCTATTATCAGCTTCGCGTGCCTCCAGGGCCTAAGGTCAGCATGATTGGTCATCGGGGTACTGTCCACGATCAGCATCGTTGGTGTCCAGAGCGATCCTCAGCATAATTTTGCTCTCAAACTATAATTAGCATTACAGTAGCATCGATTGTCATCCTGGATCGCAATTAGAATCATCTGTCATCGATAATTATCTCTGGCGCCACTGGCCAACTAGGATCACGTCCACCGACTTCCGCAAGTTGAAATAGCATCGCCAACCTTCTTTAGCATTGCCGGTAGTTTGGGCTATGATTAGCATCGCGAGTCGTCAATAACTATACTTAGTACTGCCTGTCACGATCAGCATCATCTGTACTTTTCAGCTATGATTAGCTATGCCAGTCATCCCGATCTGCGATCACCGTCGCTTCTCATGACAAGCTATCCTTAGCGATGCCACCCATCAAGGTCATCACAAACTATTTTCAGCAATGCCAGTCATCCCAGACTATATCGAGCGACTCTAGTCATGATGGAATGTGATTAGCAATACTCTGTCCGTCATCACATTGTGAGCTACATTCAAGATTACTTGTCGTCGCCGGCTGACTCAAGCGTTTTTTTTTTCGTTGTATACCGCGACAACGTGGCGACCGTGAATGCGGAACTTGCTTACTGAATCTTCGCTTTTTATCCCACGCCACAGCTACAGATTGAGGTAGATTTCGCATGACAGGATGCCTTCTAAAATTATGGAACCACACTCAGTCATCGCCCACTTGGGTCATCTTGGCGCCATAAATCGTCACTAGTCGCAATCACTCTCGCTCGTCTGAGCTTCAATGCTGTTCAGCCCGACCTACCTGTTGCGTTAATTTGATTGCAAGCTACTGTCGGAGCTTGGATACAGTGCCTTGCCATGTATTCTTCAGAACGGCACGCCTTCCCTCATCTGCACCGCCCTTTCCCTTCCAGACATGATGACATCTCTCCGTGTCTTGGTCGCGAAATCTGCTTCGCAGTACGAGGGGAAATACTCCCACTTCCGTCTGAACGACTCTTCATCTTCTTCGCTCATGCCACATTTCTTCTTTGATATTGGCTAGATCTTCGTGTCGTAGTTATCTGCAGATGTTTATTAGATCTGTCTCCATAAGCGCAAAGTTGGAGCGTGATGAAAACCAATGTCTTCGATGCTTTCTGGGATAAGACGGGGCGGATGCGAGTACGAAGAGCCAGAACTGTTATGTATATTCCAGAAGCTGTGTCTTGGTTGGAGATTGCACACAGGGAAGATGTACTTCCGGAAAGAATTCAGCTTCCATCTCCTCCATTGCATTCGACCACAGCAACCTGGATCGGATGATCACTCGTCGTGTTGTCCAGAAAATCGAGATAAGGCTGTAAAACTAGATTACTTACAGCCAAGCTTACAGTATGTCACAGTAATGTGAACTATGCTACACATTAAATCGTTCTTGACATGGCATGGAGCATCATGCCAAGCGACAGTCTGTCTCTCATTGCGCTCAGCGTGGTGTATGCCACACCTGGAGCGCAAAATTAGCAAACCGTGTAACATCACGATCTTCGAGCAACTTACATGTCACACTGGAAGAATTTTCTTGATTTTCGTGGTGGCTTTGTCAATTTGCAGTCTTGCAGGTATCAGATCAGGTTTCGGTCTGGCTTCCCCTCATCAGAGATTACCAACGGCGGTTCGTCGTCAAGCATTACGGTAGTAAACCTCCTCGAGACCTTTGACAATATTGTGCTTTATCTCGGAGGATGACCTCTTTGCCATCTCAAAGTGTTCAATCATCTCTTCTTCACGCTTGAGAATGCCAGCAGTACCTTTGATACCGAGAATACCTTCTCTCTGGCCAGAAAGAAGAACAGCCGATCGGAGGTCCCGAAGAAAAGCACTGTTCCAACGCTTTCCATTGTCTCGAAGGACCGCCTTGTGTAGGGATGTCGGGTATGATAGGTCAAACTCTACAAAAGGCGTTGGAAGTGTCACTGACATCGAAATCAAGGACAAGCACTGAGGATTTAGGGACAACAACGAACCACAGGACACGGAGTGACCGCGCAGAGTCCACCATGTCATCGGATGATAGCGCCAGGCTCTCTACTTGTTCGACTCTTGCTGAGGAAATCAAGGACTCGGGTAAATCAGATTTGCGAGGCGGCTTCAAGGTCCCACGTAAGTGCGATGCGGCAACGATTGTTTCGGCTGTGCTTCCACTCTGTTAGTTGCTGACCACCACAGATGCTGAGAAGAACTTTGAGCACTGTGATTGGGAAGTACGGAGCCTCTCGGGAAGCGGACACGTCTTCGAGTATCTCCATCCTGCCACGAAGCAACTCAAGGTTGTGAAGCAAGCACGCTGTGAGGAACCGGACACCTATCGAATGATGGCTTTGGAGAACGAAGTGAAATTCTACGAGCTACTCGAAGACAGGAGAATGACAACCCCGCTGATTGTGCAGTTTCACAAAGCAGAACGGGATTCGGGAGGGTTGCATCTCCATCTGCAATCGATGGAGCAGGGTTCGATCAAAGACCGGATCGGACGGGTGGGTGGCATCGACCTTGCACAGATCAGACGCTACACGCGCAGCGTCGCCTCGGCACTTGCTTACTTGCATGGTCAACGGATGATTTGGAATGGTTGCGGCGCTGATCATGTCCTACTCGATTCGGAAGGCAATCCGAAGATATCAGGATTTGGGTCATTCCGTAGGAGGAACAGGGAACGCAAGTTCGCGCTACTGGAGCCTGAGGAGATCCACCGTCGCCTGAGATGGATGGCACCGGAAGCTGTCAGGGAGTCCATATGTAGCAAAGAGACCGACGTCTGGGCGATAGGATGCTTCGTGGTAGAGATGGTCACTCGCGAGGATCCGCATTCCGACTGCACGACTGGGACACAAGTGGCGCAGAAGCTTGAGCGATCGATTGACCCTAGGCCTCCGATCCAAATTGAAAAGGAAGATGACAAATCGAGTCGAGGAAAGCTACCCGCGTTTCTGGACAGTGTTTTCGCCACGGAGCCGCCTGGACGTTCATCCGTAAAGAATCTTTTACGCGACTCTCTATTTCTTGCACTACAACCTACTCAGTTACGTTGACTCACACGTAAGTGTCATGAGAATAGACCCACACAGACGACGGAATATCGAAGGCGCAAGTGGTATGATCCCGGTCAAATTTAAATTAATTCATCCGTTCAATGCTTACAGATCTCCCATTCGCACCGACTTAGCTGCGAGCAGTTATACCCACGTTGAAATATGAAAGAAAGAAACGATTATTTCCTGGTGCTGTACAGTAACGTAACAAGTCAATGCTATCGTATCTCTGAAAGTGGATAATCGCCCACGTGCGCGATCAGACAGAATGGCCGAGCACAACTTCGGTGTATCGCTTAGCATGCTCTAACTTTATCCCTTCTCCAGAGGCTTCCTCCAGGCCAGTGTCTCTGTTCACTCAGGCTTGACACTTCTCCGAGATCGCCTTCCCGGCAAGACCAAGCAAATCTTCCCATAGTGTCACACTGGTACCTTTCCCCCGTTGCTTCCTTTGCACATACAAGGAGAACGCTTTCTTCAGTATTCGTCCGCCTCCAGTGTGGTTAGTGTACGTTGTTCGAATGTCAGTTGACGTTGGCAGACATACCTTCAGCTGATTGCGCCACGGACTGCGCCAGACGGTTAGGCTCTGCTGTCTTCTTCGCAGGGAGATTGGCAAAGTGCCTTGCTCGATTCAAAAGTCCGTGTGCGAACTTGGTACTAGGGGGAACGGGCTTCTCGCGTGGCGGACACCTTGCGAGCACGAGAAGCTGCTTTAGCATGGTTTCCACGTCGTCGAGACGCCCCATCAGATCCCTACGCTTGCTGACTCTGCCGTAGGCTCGACGAACACAGGGCGGCATTGTAGGTCGCGGAACGGCGTGCGCAAAAGCAAACACAGATCTTGTCCCGACTTAGCAGACTTAAATCCCAGAATTGTTTGTCGTAATAACTGACGATCTTGAGGATGACTACCAGCTCTGTAGGAGTCATCGCAGTGGCTGAGCATCTATTTCGTAACAATGTTCACGGCCACCATTAATTTACTACAGTACGTATAACCGGCGGCTTGATCGGAGAACACCGGCACAAAGCATGGTTTCCTGCCGATATATACCTGAGCGGATCTAAACTTCATCGAAATCTATGTCATGATACTCTGGTCAAGACACCGATACTGTGTGACCCACGGCGCAGAAGCCTCTGTCTCACAGCGTCCGTCACTGCCCAAAATATGCATCGACTTCCATATCGTACTCCGTTCACGGAGATGATGCCGCTGCCGGCTTGTGCCGTGATATGATACACCCTGGTTCATATGGTCGTTTGCTACAGCATTCCATGAAATAACCGTCCTCGTACATAGGATCTTGCATAAGTTGCGAATCTAGAGGATCACCGTGGCAGGCTGGGTCATGATCGCCCCACGTTTCCGATTCGCTGTCAACTTCTTGCCCAGCTATCGTTCACAGATTACGTGTCAGCGATCGCTAAGCGGAGACATTCAAGGGTGGCGGACTATACAATCTTCAGACTTACCATCGTGATACCTGCATGAGCCCATCTGATTTTTGCCAACATCATAAACCTCGTGGCAATTTCGACAGGTCTCGAATGCCTTTCGCTTGAGTCCTTCCGATCCAACTATGGGACGACGCAGGGTGCAATCGATCAATGGTCGACACTGCTGCTGTTCGTGCCATATCTGAAGTACGAGCTCGATCAATACCTTGTTTGGCGCACTTCTGATGGCCTGTTCGATGCTAATGCCCCGCGGAGGTGGCGTTGGCGAGCCCTCGGTCTCTCGATCGACATCGCATGTATCTCCTGAATTGTGCTGTCAGCACGGATCTAGCTCAAGTGATGCGAGGTGATATAGTACCATCATCTGAAGAGATAACAGAAGCTGTATCCGAGGACAGGCTGGCGGTTCGAGCCATTCTCAAGATCAAAGCCGGGTGAGTGCAACGATGATACTTTGCGTCTGTCACTGGTCATCACCTGCACTGGACCCGCTTGGAAAATATAGTCATAGGAATATGGAGGTGGCAAGTCACTGTGACGCACAGATTGCACGAGCGATTGCAAAAGAGTTGTGACAGGGGTGCCCAAGAAAGCCTGTGATGGGTGACTCACATCGGTCGGGCAATCATCAGCGGCTGGGATTGCACTAATGCATTCAAAAATAGGACAGTGCGAGAAGGTCTGCGTCGCTTCGAAATACTGTATGTGTTGCTGGGTTGACGGTCGACATCGCCGTTATGCCATCGCCTTGGCTTCTTCTGTGGAATGTCGTGCTGAAGGGCTCGCGGGCAACATTCTACATTGCTCCGGACCGCTGTGGTAAGTTAGTCCTACGACCGCATCATCGTCGAGCAAGTTGGATACAGTGGGCCAGCTACAGTGCAACATAGCCGGACGTCATGACAAAGAGGTATCACTCGTCGCATGTCGCTGCCACATTGGTTGATGCGCTGCTCGATTGATGTCAATATAGCAGCACACGTCTATGCTTCTGTGTACACGTGGAGCTGCGGAGCAGCACATAGAGCTCATGAATTGACTGACAGTAAGCTGAGACGGCGTCGCCGATCTTCACTCGCTTTTTTGCTGAACTTGTTCTACCGTCCAGTTTCCAGATTCAACATTGTCAGGGAACTTTGTACTTCGCGGATGGCGAACTATGTCTGCGTACATCAACGCAGCTGCAAAAGCAGAGTTTCCCTAGCTGTCGTACTGTGATGATTCGTCCGTGCAACTCACGGTGCCGAGAACCTCATTCATCAGCGCTGGACTATATCTGGGTGGCTGGGTTTCGAAGAGTTCTATTGATAGACCCATCTGTCGAGTGTCTGTGCTAATTATGGCATCAATGACAGTGTCACATCCGATGAAGAGGTAAGCGCTGGTCTAATCGTAGTACCAACACCACAAGCTACTGCAGCAACGAGATCGTTTTGTGTATGTCTGCACGTCAATGTAGTCATAACGTACCAACTGGAAGCACAGCACACAACCACTTATTCTGGACCACCGTCAGAACCTTGATCTGGCTGACTACAATATGTGTTATCGCTGCTGTCCCAGACCAGCGTTTCAGGTCTGGCCAAATCTTCCACGATCGCTCCAACAGATAATCGGTCAACAAAAAAAAAACCCTCATGCAGTTCGACAATGACAGTTCCGTGTCTGCGGGTGCCTCCGTGAGCTACCCTCCACGATGAACTTGAGATCGAGAAGTATTGACAGATGACAGGAATGTGATAAGCTACTCCTCCAAGACATGAACGATGAAGACATCTTGCATTACATCCACGAAATCATGACATTGGATAGCGACTGCCAGTATGAGGGCTTTGCCCGGCGGACCGGCCAGCAACACGTTGAGGATCTCGAAAGAGCACCCTCGCTCGATCCGAGTCCACCTCGTCGAAGCGTTCGAATACGGCAGCAGAACACACGATGTCGGCACGATGCCCGAGACGAGGACGATGTTGGCCACGAACACGATGAGCAGAGTTTGTAGTGTCGGACAACAGCGGCGAGGTTGACACTGCGCTTTCCCCGTGTAAGACTGTTCACCAGGCGATATACTCGTAGAACTGGAATATGTGGGCTACTTGCGACAAGCCGAGAACGCTGGTGGCCTTGCTGCTTCTGATGGAGGACGAAGTGTCTGCTGGGCTATGGTTTTGTAAACGAACACATTCAGAAGAATTCCACTTGTAGCATTGCTTGACGTGATACGACAGTACCATAATCTCCGCATAACGTTATGGGTTGCTTCTGCTCTTGCGCTTCGAACCCATCTTTCTTGTGCATTCAAGTGCTGAAGATATAACTTCCCCCTCAAGCCAAAGACGTCGCGAGTGAGACGGGAAGCGATACGAAGGCGGATACAGTGTCTCACTTGGTCTGTGACCGCTTGAGAAATGCCTTCGACATACTACAACAATGCATGACTTACTTTCCAGGGTCACAGCGTTCGACAAAGCAATGACTATCTTTGCTCGGTATAGATGACCTGGACCAGCGAGGCCATAAAAGGCTCGTCTGCATCGACTAATGATAGCGTAAGGCGAGTGACGCAGCACGTTTCTTTGCAAGACGAAATTGCAAGACAAAACTGCAAGAAAAAACTACAATGATGTGGCAGCCCCCGACAGCGGCGTGGCCCTCAACACCTCAGTCAAGCGTCCTGTACGTTGCCGTCGTGCGCTTCAGCAGTCACACATGAGCCCCCAGCGACGAAGATGCGGTAGCTTAGCCTTTGTGCTACTACTCTTCGCCCAGCTATACATCTTTGTCTTTGTCGGCTCTGTCGCTATCGTAAAAGCCTTCGACACGACAGCCATACAGGTCTGTGAGCCTTCCATCGTGCAGTAGCGGTACAACTGACTGTACGCATGCAGCTATATTCAACCAACAGGTCGGTGACCCCTGCAATTGTTCTCTATCTTCGATTCCAGGACGCAATCTACTAATGGAAGGCATCATACAGAAATTTGACGAGCACAAGTGAAAGCGACACGGAGACCGGGGCTCCAGCAACACCAGTTTCTCTCGACATGGACGGGCGTCGCATGTGTGTTACCACACCGACGATCCGGAGGTGCAGCGGGTCACAGCTTGCACTGACACTGACCGTCTTGATCAATCAGCTCTTGGGGACAGCTCTCGCCATACTCTTTCCATGGATACCTCAGAAAGCAGCGGAATGGATCGCCGCTGCTACGTACCTCGCAATGACTCTCTCGATCGCCATGGCGGTCGCTCTCATGATAACTGGGTCTACTCTTCAATTCCTCCAGAACAACCTTCTTCCTGAAGGTGCGCAGGGCAGACCTTATGGCACTAGCGGTCTCTATTTGACAATGAGCGTGTGCTCCGTCTTGACCTGGCTGAGTTTTTGGGCGTTTCATAGTCGGGCAGAGCCACTCCGCGGTGTTTCGGGCAGTGTATAGTACTGGTGATATGCGTGCCAGATTATTGAGATTGAATGCCTTGACCAATTTATCACGTCGACTCTTCTCCAATCGCGGCAAAACGCATGTTCTCGGTGTGGGTAGACAGTGTTCGCAGAGTACTACAGTACTATAGAGTCACAACGACAAAGTGCAGTCCATGACCGATCCTTGGCACGATTCGTTGAAGCAGCGCATCTAACAGAGCTACATGGCGCACATGTCAGCTCGCAATGAGGTCAATGTGCTTGCCGTTTCTTGTTGAACGCGTATGGTATTACTGCACTGCACTACACGATTCCAAATACTATACCGGCCGACATCTAGCTCCAGGCGATGAGTGCTGTAACAGAAACCGAGCGCAGAAGATTTGTCATCAGGCTGTTCTAATTAATCGCATGTGGCCTACCACGCCCAGAGAAGGTCCAGACCATCACTCCTTGTTCTAGATTTCCTTGCAAAGCACAGTAGTTGATACGCACGGCTTCGGTCGGTTCTCTCATCGAAGCGTCAGTTCGTGGTGGTGCAGAGCTCTGGTCGTTCCGAGAGCCGCATCAGTAGCCTCAGTGCGAGACCAGGTTGTGCTTTCGGACGCAGGGTTCTGCTGTCGGACGCAAGGTTCTGCTGTCGGACGCAAGGTTCTGCTGTCGGACGCAAGGTTCTGCTGTCGGACGCAAGGTTCTGCTGTCGGACGCAGGGTCCTGGTGTCGGATGCAGGGTCCTGGTGTCGGATGCAGGGTCCTGGTGTCGGATGCAGGGTCCAAACCGAGCAGGGGTACGATCGCAGTGTGCAGCAAAGGCACAGTGGTCAAGCTCGAAGGAGCCCGCCTCTCCAGTGCTAAATTTGGACACCACGACAACTAGGGAATGCTCCTTGAGCACATGATCCCACATCACACTGCGTAAGATACCCCTGCTACCGCACCACACTAGCGCATACTCATCCCAAGCGTGAGTGCGCCTCGGTAGCCAAAACCACAATCGAGTCATGGCGTGCGGCCAACAGAAGCGGGCCTTCCGGTACTATCAATCCGGCCGCATCTGAAAATCGCGCCGACAGTGAGATCGGAGGAGTCGCTGACTATGCTTTGTCATTTCGTCTATTCGTGACTCTGCCTGCATACGCAAAACGGCAAGATTGCAATAATCGATTTCGGACACTATAGGTCTTGCACAGTAAATTTATTGCAGATGTTCTTGCATTTTTCACATCTTTGAGGCTGTGAGGGAGCTCTTTTCCCCTTCATGATGACTACGCGAGCTGACCAACGTGGCAGCTTGGACGAAGTCTCGTTGGCGGACATCAGTTTGAGTTCGTCACGTAACAACTGAAGAGGCAAACGATCATAGTCGGCAGTGATGGCAGTGATGGCAGTGATGGCAGTGGTCGGCAGTGATGGCAGTGATGGCAGTGGTCGGCAGTGATGGCAGTGGTCGGCAGTGATGGCAGTGATTGGCAGTGATGGCAGCGATGGCAGTGATGGCAGCGATGGCAGTGATGGCAGTGATGGCAGTGATGGCAG
>JACWFN010000063.1:81737-137328 GCA_019775635.1 Cladosporium sp. VS III D KN 1
TGATTGGCAGTGATTGGCAGTGATTGGCAGTGGTCGGCAGTGATGGCAGTGATTGGCAGTGAATGGGAACGAAGCAGAGGAAAAAAATTAGAACGTGATTCGCGTTACAGTACATGAATAGTTCTTACCTTGCTGTAGTACAAAAGAAATCTGCTGACTACCGTATGTTGACATGGAATCGGTCTTTGTGGCAGAAGAATCACTATGTTGTCATACGGCACTGTACAAACATATCATTCTGTAGTATTTAGATCCTCATTTCCACTGATAAGTAGTTTTCGTCAATGGTCAACCGCATATAAGAAACCGTATAACGTACGGATATCCGTGCAGTATCTGTATGACCAAAACGTTTACCCTAAGTTTACAGGAGGTGTGACTGACATTTGTCAAACTTCGGATAATGGCTTCACACTTAGTGTCCCACAACAGAATCGCGTAGCTCAACACTGCAGGACCTTATGGTCTGGATCGTTGGTATGCACGCGAGCGGGTCTGTCAGCAGGATTTGTAGCGTTGCGGCCGATGATGACTTGACTGACTTGCGACACCTATCAATCCAAGAATAGCGACCCATTGCGTCTGATCATGACAAATACACGGTCTCGAAAGATCCACACGACTCTGCGTCACAGTATAGTGGCATGATGCTTACCTTCCTGTGAGGCAATACCCCCTTCCTCACACCACAGCTTCTCATCTCATACAAGGTACAGGCCCTCAACTGTACACAGCCGCAGTCCGAGAATCTGGTATAACTGTTGCGGTTGCTGCTCTTCCGCTGCATAAGTGGGCATACAGACTGGATAATGGGTAAACAAATATGTTATGACTTCTGCTGCCATTACCGCTGTGGCTGACTGTTGCAGGATCGAAACGCGTGTCGTCAGCACACGCTACATCGTCATCGTCTTGTCTCATTGATGACACCGACGAGCCGTGCATGTTCGAATTCGATGAGGAATGTCAGCATCGAAGCCGCCAACAGCCTTCTCCAGTCTTTCTTGTTCCGCCGATAAGGCCTAGCAATCAGGCGAAATTCACACATGCCAAACAGCGGAAGCCAAAGGGCCCAAGTAAGCGAGCTAGACTAACCCATGCCATTTATCGATGGCCAACCTAGCTTTGCATACACTGATTGCATCTGCTACAGCCAACAAATACATAATCACGCAGAGGACAAAGACAGGTTGCGAATAGAGTAATGCTAGTGGACTCATGCCTGTTTTCATACAGCAGCGGTGCAAGCGTTGAGAGTAGCGCAAGCACTTTTGTCATCTTGCAGCCCTTCGTGCACAAGTCAGAGACTCATGTCATTCTGTGTATGCAATTCTCCCCTGGCAAGTATTCCCGACCTTCGAAGATAATCTTCAGGCGCTACTAGACCTTTTCCCAGACTCGCCTCCCACTCGTGCGATCTGTTATCCGTCCCTTCTCCATCCCACCAGATTACTCGAAACATATATCCAGACCCCTGCTACTTCTAGGTGTAGCCTGCCAATAGCACTGGAACGATACCAGGGATCCTTCTGCTGCTATCTTCCGCAATCTCCAAAACAGATCAGAAGTCCGCATTACAGGTGAAGTGGTACGCCAATGCACCTACGTGGCATCTTCTCAGCCATTTTTTTGCTTGTATCATCACCCGTTCGGGCCGCGAAACCTGGTCAGTGGCGTGAGCGTAGCATCTACCAGCTCCTGACTGATCGTTTCGCTCTGAGCGACGGCGGCACCAGTGCTCCATGCGATACAAGCATGGGAAGCTACTGTGGTGGCACTTGGGCCGGGATAAAGAGACAGCTAGACTACATCAAAGGCATGGGCTTCGACGCCATCTGGATCTCCCCCGTCACTAAGAACATTGAGCAAAGCACCGCCTACGGCGAGGCATACCATGGGTACTGGCAGCAGGACCTCTACTCGCTCAACCCACATTTCGGCACGGCAGAAGACCTGAAAGCGCTGGCTGAAGCTCTTCATCTTCGTGGTATGGTAGGTGAAAAGCCCAAACAGAATGATCGCGTGAGCGCTGATTGCGTAGGCTCACCTGTGTCGTAGTATCTTATGGTAGACATCGTGGTCAATCACAACGCGTGGCCTGGGCCGCCTGAAGCCGTTGAGTTCTCGGCTCTGAACCCCTTCAACCAGCCTTCTGACTACAACCTGCCATACTGCGCCATTGACTACAGCAACTTGACCGACCATGTAAGAGCAGTGCGATAGACTCCACCATCAATTGTTTGGCCCTGTCTAGTTCAACCGAAGCCGCTCCCCAGCCATAGACTGACCGAGTGACTCCCAACGCAGAAACGTGTGACCGAGTGCTGGATGGGAGATCGCACCGTCTCCTTACCGGATGTCAAGACCAAAGACCAGCGTGTGCGCCGCGAGTACGGCCAATGGATCTCTGGGCTCGTTTCGAATTACTCCATCGACGGTCTACGCCTCGACACAGTCCTGCAGGTAGAGAAGAGCTTCTGGCGCGATTTTGCGGCCGCCGCTTCCGGCATGTACATGGTAGGGGAGGCATTCAGTCCTGACATCAGAACGGTCTGCGGCTATGGGAACTATCTGTCTGGAGTCATGAACTACCCAACGTAAGTGTTCTTTCAGCCGAGAAGAGTGCCTCTTTCACCGCACGCTTCGAGCGTCACGCTAATGCGGTCTCTTCAACCGTCAGCTACTTCCACCTCGTCAACGCTTTCGCGAAGCCGGCCAGTGACATGGCGGACCTCGCACGCTCGATGCAAGACTCTAGTCGCGCTTGTCAAGATACTTCGCTGCTTGGCTCCTTCAGCGAAAATCACGACAACCCTCGATTCCCATCGAAGAATGACGACCTGGCCCTCGCGAGAAACGTGATCACATTCACCATGCTCACGGATGGCATCCCCATCATCTACCAAGGGCAAGAACAACATTTTCGCAGTCTTGGTGGTGAGAGTGACCCATACAATCGCGAAGCACTCTGGCCATCAGGTTACGACCGAACCCACGAGCTTTACAAGCTTATAAGTCTTTTAAATAAAGTTCGAAAGCACGCCATGCATGATGACTCCATGTTCCTCACAACGCGCGCAAAGGTCATTCACATGAGCTCCCAAACCATTGCGATCGAAAAGGGAGGACTACTCATTGTGCTCTCGAACGGTGGCTCGCAGAGCGCAAACTATACCAGATCCATTCAAACAAGGTTCATGACAAGGTCATTGGTAACGGACGTCCTGTCATGCGAGACGCAGATGGTGAAGCGCAATGGCTCGCTTGACGTCACGCTAGCGGCCGGTCAACCAAGAATCTACTACTCCAGCACGAGGACGGGAGGTCTATGCTAGCAGTCGCGATGTTTGACCGAGTCGGTAGCAAGGTATACCTATACGCAATCGCAATCAATGAAGCGACGGCGATGATTTTGACGGAGATCGAAACTTGGTGGCGGCAAGGTTGTACATGGCACGATTCTAAGTTGATTATCGAGCAATGATGTCGACCTTGTTCGGCGGCGCACGCTCTGGACAAGGCTTCTGATAGAGCTGCCATGGATATCGTAGTTTATCACTACGATGAAGCATTTGGAAAGCCGCTGGGAGAAGTTGGGTCCGCAGCCGATGGGGTGATCGCATAACATACATGACGAGGCTGTGTAACGAACTCCAACATCTCGATTTTAGCATTATTGTAACGCCCTCGGTAGTATACTATATCACGACAGACACGCTGCAGTCGTCTCTGCGCATGATCGCAGGGCTCCTCGACACGATTGTTCTCCGGCTGTGCTTTGGTCACTGGCACGAGATCGCAGGAGAATGACCTTGTTCCAAAACCACTGCACCAAGCCTAAAGATCACGTAGTCACTGCTTTGGTCATCGTAACCCGTCAGTTCGATTGGCACGCTCGCAGAGATCTTCCTGTATTCCAAATCCTGTAAGCTTGGCTCAAAGAGAAGCAGACTAGCGAGGTCGTTCTCTCGTAGCTTTGGGGAAAGGGGCATCCTGAATCAGTGGCCGCACTGGTTTGACGAAGGCAAAGACGACGGCCGCTCCACTCCGGCACCTGGGATCCCTGATTCTCGATTCGCCGACTGACATCTAGCGTGATGATGGGGTGCATGTAGACCCCTCAGTCTCGTCTTCGATGTGACTAATGTCCCACACCCGAATCAGTATGGACCGACATCACGTCAGCGTCAGCTGGGGTCTCGAGTCCGC
This sequence comes from Cladosporium sp. VS III D KN 1, assembly GCA_019775635.1. Lineage (NCBI taxonomy): Eukaryota > Fungi > Ascomycota > Dothideomycetes > Cladosporiales > Cladosporiaceae > Cladosporium > Cladosporium sp. VS III D KN 1. The sequence goes on from JACWFN010000063.1 coordinate 85,947, forward strand.
GGCTTATGGTGATGGACCGTCAGCATACAGCATACCGGCAGCTGTGTGTGACGACATGCCCATCTAAGTGCGTTTGCAGTCAGTTTGTCTGTCCGAGCACCGATCTGCGTCTTGAGGTCCACTATCAACTCAATAGTCAAACCAGACAAGATTTACAGCTTTCGACGTGGGTTTGACCGTCAACGCGACCGGTTCTTCTTTCTTCTACTGCGGAGTTTGCGTCGATCGGGACACGATGAGTGCGACTAGTACTGACGCAGATCACAACGTTGCGGCACAGGTCGATATGGTGAGGGTGAGTTTAAATTGGGACAATGACATAGATACAGGATACTGATCGCTAATGTTGTCGCTCTCTCAGAATGTGGATTACATGTCCACTTCCCACAAACCACTTCTGGCAGGTGAAAAATCGCGATCGAGAAGTATGGTGGACGCAGTGATCTTGATGGTCTGGTCAAGCTGGTCTGGAGGCTCAGACCAGATTGACCACCAAAAAGTCTTGGCTAGACCATCAAGACCATCGGTGACCACTAAAAAAAAGAACTAAATATAGAGCAAAGAGTCCGTGAAATCATTTCAGCTGTCAATACTAGCCACTGAATTATCTGCGCTTTGCACCAGACCCTCCCAACTCCACCAACAAGACCATTGCTTCGCTTCGTGTTTGCCTCGTCATGATCGAACGGCGGGTACGCTTCTGGTTACTCGCTTTGTAGCGGCGGGCCATACCAATTTCGAAGGCATTGCGTAGCCTCGACAATGTCAGCGGACAAACGATTCCGGTGATGTGTGATGAGGTCTCGACCAGCGCTGAATGACCGTTCGGCGTCGTCACTCATGCAAGGAATGGCGAGGCAGTCCAAAGCAAACTTCGCCAGCTGAGGAGTGGATCGCTGCCGACCGATCCAGTAAGCAATAGGGTCGAAGCTGTCATCGCGTGGGATGGGATCAGTTCCAAGATATGCTTCGAACTGATCGTAAGGGTCTTGAGAGCTGTTGAGCCGTCTACGCTTATGTATATAATCCCGAAGGCGCTGGTGCGGATCATCGGAGGGGTCCTGCGGCTCCATCTCAACACCCTCGGCTGCAGTGTCGCATGCCATTGGCTTGTAGTTATCCCGCCAGATTGCTCTCATTTGCAGCTCAACCTGCAGGATCCAAGCTTTCTGTTCCGGAGTGCCCTCACCCCACTCATCAATGAACCACTGTCTCTTCTCCCTTGGATCAAGCATGATGGCAGCGTATACAATCGGTGTCTGATCCGCCATCCTGTAGTACTTCTCACATTTCTGCCAAGCCGCAGTACAGCATTCTGAAAGTAGTTTGAACGTCACGTCCCCCGCAGCGTCCTCCTCGAACTGCACTCGCCAATTGTCGATCTCGTGGAGAAGCCAGGCAAGCGTCTGGAACCATTGATAGAAGAACGGCCTACTTCCCTGGGTGGCCAGAGTGGCCACTTCGAATGTCTTCAGGCAATCGTGGATCTTGTCGAGCTGCTGCCAGTGCGCGGCTGTGAGGGTATCCTTCCGCAAGCCAGGAGTGGCTTTGTCTGGTTTGTGCCGCCGACAGAAAAGATCTATACGTTCGCGGACGGTAAGAGCTCTGCCGATCGCTGTGTAGAAGGAGTTCCAGCGGGTCGCGTTGTCTTGGAGAAGCTCAAGCTGGTCAAACTCAGCTAAATCACCCCCATTCTTGCACGCCATAAATTCTTGACGTCTCTGGGGACTCCAGCGGACGTACTGAACGATATTGTGGAGCCTTCCCACTGGTCCGCGGCCACGCCATATCTCATCGCACCCTTCGGAATCACCCCTTGTCGCCTTTTGGTGTAGCTGCTTATCTCCGCTCTTCTTTCCCTTCCCAAGAATGAGGGCTGTCGCGCACAAGTTCACGATGTGACCAAGGCAGCGGATGCGGCGGCTCATCCTATCCTTTGTGGACAGCTCGGGGTACATGCGGCTCAGAACCGTGTGTACAGCGACATCATTCGACGTGATGTTGTCTCCAATGAAATACCCGATTCGGTGTTCGATGGCGTACTCCTTCGAGACCTCTACGATCATCTCGCCCTGATGCTCACCGGTATGCTTATTGTACACCCTTCGAAAAGCGAGCAGCTTGTTGACGCGTTTCCCTGCCGGGCTGATCCAGTGCCCATAGATCGACAGGACAGCTGTGCCGTTTGGCGCCGTCCACATATCGAAGGAAAGGTGGATGTCGCTTTGGGCGAGACCTATCTCATGTCGCACGCGCTTCTTGTGCTCAACGTATTCGTCCATAATCCACGATCGCAGGGTAGACGCAGCCCGGGGTAGAAGATCTGCGAGGCTGGCGTTCATGAAAGTCAGAAGTTCTCTGAAATATTCGTTCTCGAGAATCGTAAACGCAATCTGACAGTATACTATCCACCGTATGAACAGTCGTTTGAGGACATCGTAATTGACTGTCGTCACGAGGTTGCTGAACAGCGAGCTGCGTTTCAGACCGGTAGGCGATCCCTCGACTCTGGCGCCGTCGCGATCGTACCCATGCATCATCATATGATCGATCCCACCTTTCGTGCCGCAAAGTACCGGTAGCTTTTGTTGTTTCTTCTCACACTCGCAGATATAGCAATAGTATACTTCTTTTCGATCACTTGCCCTCACTAGCGCTTCACCATGAGCCCATACTGCCGACGTTCTCTTCCTAGTACCCGTCTTCGAGGCAGTGGGAATCTTTCGGAAGTATTGCTCGCCGCGAAGCCGGAACGAGTCGACGCAATGCTCCACCGAGAATGCGGGGTTCTGGGGATCTAGTATGATTGCATTGTGGCTGTTGAAGAGGCCATTACTATTCGGAAGCGATGACATATCGCAGAAATCGTGGAAAGGTATCGTACAGATGCTGTAACAATCAAAGACTAGAAGACTAGAAGACGACATGAACGCGTTCCTCGCGTTCACAAGGCTGGGAGCAAGACGCGACGAGGTACCTCGACGCCACAGTCACACTGCATCTCGCAACAGCCAATAGGATCATGCTGATGGTGGTGACCGTGGTGACCATCTCAGATCTTGAGACTTGACCATATTGACCACTAGTTTGAAAGAGGTAGACCATATTGACCAAATCGGATTGGTAACCAATTAGACCAATACAGACCAGACCATCAAGGTCACTGCGTGGACGGAGCAGCGATCACCACTGTCACAGGTGCCGAGCATCCCACCATGCTTAGGGAAAGCAGGACCTCTCTGGTCACCGCATCGTCGACAAGTCACGCTAGAGTCGATCACGAGCTCATTGGGTCCGATTTCTCGACTGGAGGGATCATAAGCATTATCTTCGGGGTTACTTTGGTTATAGTCCTTGCGGCTAGTGTCTTCTGGTGGGCTACCATGAATCACTCTGAGCTTGAAATTTGATTGACTGACCAACCTGCAGTGAGTGCACATTTCCCAAAAGTCAGCGCGATATCGGTCAAAGCTCGGCAGCGATTTTTTTCCTCTTCAAAAAGCTCTAGACAGGACGGCATGTTGCTGACCACTTTCGAGACTCTTGTAGGCGTTCGAGAGGCCCATCCTCAAGATCACCTCAGAAAGCGTCTCACAGACCATCTGTGCCACCGATTCCGTTAAATGACTCGCAGTCAGGTGTGCATACGAGCAGACCACCTCCATATCATGAAGTCACCTCCGCACAGCTCGATTCGCAGACCGACAGACGAACTGGCGCAGACCGCTGCGCAAGTTAACAGAGACCAAAGGGCTCGGTTATCACCAGCTCAACAACTTTCGACAACCTGGATTGCAGCCATGCTGTGAATCCAAACAAGATGAAGTCAAAGATTCCGGAACGAGATGCGTGGACTCTGTTGTTATCTTCATGTTATGTACACGTGACTACAGGAGAATGAAACAACTAGCGCTACCCCACTAGAGACCGCAAAGAAGATTTCCCAGCCCATGTCAAATAGGGGCAAATGTCCCCCATTTAAGATCTAGGCGTGGCGGTTGTTTTTGTTGTCAAACCCGCGTGACGTGGAAGGGCCGTTCTCTGGCATTTGTTGTAGTAACTTACTACGTGAATGCACGCTCAGGGAGACTTGTCAGTAGATAGAAAAAAAAGTTCAAACTGTGTTTAGCAGCCTTGAGGGTGGTAATTATGGTCGTCTGCTGTGCCTTACCAAATCTCTGGCAAGCGTCTTCCGGGAAAATTGAGGGCTGTGCCACAGGTTCTCCCATACATTCTAATAAACAAAGACGATACAGTGCGGGAGCCATGCGAACATGTGTCACGTTAAACATTGGAGATTGTGAAAAGGAAGTTCACAAACTGCAATGTTATAAAGCTGCAACGAGTGGGACTCGTGCTAAAAGATGACTTTAGCGACCTGCGACATTTCCTGTATTCCGTTAAAAGATCTGAAGTGTGAGGTGGAGTCTTTTCAGGATGCGACCATCAAGTCAAACAACGCGCAGTGATCCTGTATAACATGGTAATCCAAGACTGGTCCCGACCGTTATCGCGACCGAAATTCGGCTTCCCTTTTTGTCGACTGCCATATTCAATCGTATTTGCCTTTCTACTTGCATCCAGTCAAATCTCTCAGTATAAGCTGTAATGCCATTGAGTGGGCGAAGGCGATAGTTCCCGACTAAACTGACGTCAAATTCGAGTTGGGTAGACTACCAACCCTGTTTGCGAGCCATCACGCGCAGCAGACAAAAGTGGATCTGTCGGCGCGATTAATCTACCAGCACCCAGAATATCGCGCCGATAATAGTAACGAGGCTAGCAGGGTCGCTTGTGTACCGCATGACAAATTATGAATTCAAGTGAAAAGTGGAAATAGAATATTCGCTAACTTAGGGTGTCACTTTAACGTAACTTTAGCTACAGTCCAGAGGTCTAAGAGACGCTATCGCAAAGAACCTGAGAATAGTTGCGCAGAGTCACCTTTCCCGCCTCAGATGCTGCTTCAATCATTGCTGACACAAGCTGCGTGAAGGGCGTAACTTAACCCCTACAAATGTGCACTTTCTGGCCTAAGTTGTCTGGTGAAAGGGTGGTGTCAGAGCGAAAGCAGCGGTACTCCAGGTGCAAGCTTTTTGTCCTTCCAAAAATGTACGAGTGTCCCGTTGCAGACCACGTCTGAAGTCCCGAGCCAGGAGAATCGGGTCTCCGTACGAACAGCTCGGTGCCATCGATCGTACGCTCTAAACACCGACTCTTGCTGAACGGGGTGTCCCGAGTTCTTCACAATGCAAAAGTCTAAGCCTTGCGAGCTTTGTCCCGTGTTTGAAGTGGTGACTTGCATTTGTAGGTTTTCGAGACGAGGCATAGTGAGACACATGCCCAACAATGCTTGAGCTTGAGTATTGTCTCTTGAACCGTAGCTTCCACTCTCGCGCCATCCCGTGAGAGACATGCTACATGCGTTCGTTATATCAACTCTAAGATTTCGCACCAGCTTCCAGATGAAATGCCCATGAGCGAGTGATGTGAGTACGCGGACGCAAAACTCTTCGTAGCCTACGATGGTGATCTTGGAAAGCTTCGTCCAGCTGGATTGAACCTCGTCACGCATGCGACGGCTCACCAGTGTGATGTTCGATGGGATTGCTGGGCTGATGCGTACGCCGGTCGTGACACCGGGACAGGTACACGCATCCGCCTCGTCAAGCAGAAAGTCGTATACGAGATCTCGCAACTCCCGAGGGAGCCGCCATAGAGTCATCCCCTGCGAGGGTAACGTTAGGGAAAATGGCGAGAGAGTAGGGTATTGGACAATATTATATGCCGGCATCGAATACAGTACTATTTCAAAATTGATACGCGCTCCGACACAGTGTGTCAGCCGTGCTGACTTCGTTCTCACATTCGACTCTGGCTCGCATACGCATGAGGGCCACGATTCACGCACTGATCCGTCGCCTAAGATCCGTAGTAACCATACACAAACTTCTCTATCATCAGTGTGGCTTTTTGCATTTCCTTTGCGGCTATGTTAGAACTACCTCTCCCTGGTCGCAGCTTGAAGAACCACCTTCTCGGAGACGAAGATTCCGAGAATGCCACGATGATACTTTCGCCAGGCACTTTTGAACGGACCGCTACGAGACTGACAACAAGTGCGAATCATGTCCAAGGTGACATCTGCATGCTCGAATAATTGGTAGTTCAAGATCAAGAGTGCCGCCTCGCTCTCAGCTGTAAGCGTCGGGCGCAACACACCCGCATCGGCGTCACTCACTGTCTTATGTTCCGGTTCTGTTATGCGTGCTCGCATTTTCATAGCGAATGTGCCTGCTCCCACATCCAGCGACGACAGAATGCTTACGCGCCACTAGAGACCTGCATGAGATACCAGTGGTGCTCTCCTACATCAGGCTCTCGTTTTCCGTGCGGCCTGGGTGTGAGTACGTACGTTTCCCAACACCGCCACGTGATGTGAACGATGTCAGGGAAAAGTGTCAGACCGACAGAGAATGCAACTTCGGCGCCAGAAACCCAGGCCAGATGACTCACTCCAAGCACCCCTCGTAATATGGACAGACACAAGAAAACGGTGATTCCAATAGCATTAAGAAGCCTAGTATCGCCAAATCAGCAAGTCCAGGTACCCTCATCGAATTTGTGTGGCTTACCTCCTGGCCACGAGCAACTCTTTGCCCTCGCTGCCTCGCCTCCAAAGTAAAACAATTGAGCTGCATCCGCCTGTTATTTGAACGAATATCCATGTTGTAGTGGCATGTGGCTGGATAATCCCGCCCAAGGGATATAGAGACAGCAGCAGGAAACTGTTGGAGATGACTGATGCCCAGTAAGCGGTCCGTAGTCTGCAGATTTGCTGTCAGCTTCAGACATGGCGAAGAGCGTTTGTTCGCACGTTCATTTGGTAGGAGATGCTCACATCGCGTCTCGAGCCAAACCTCGAGGCTTCATCAACAGATACCCAACCAGCGAGTAGTAGCAATAGAGCAACATCGCAAGGCTGTTCAAGAATAGAATTATGTTCTGAGCTGCTAGCTGTAAAGTGTGAGGGTGAAGGTACGCGATGGCTGCGTTGTCAGCAGGTCCCCCCTGTGCGGCATGATGGTAGTGGTGAGGAGCCATTTTCCAGATAGGAACACAAGTCGATCACACGCGTGGCACAGCTTGACGAGAATAGTGAGCAGCTCCGTATCAGCCACGACGTGAAAGGATGCGTCAAGGGGAGGACAAGTGCACACGTAACCGTTGGTCCGCGGAAGAAAATGGTCAAGACAATCGGGTCGTTTGCACGAGCCTATCCACAGCGACCCTGCATGCTGCAGAGCGCAAAGGTGATCTCGCATAGCGGCCGCTGGGGCTGAGATAGGATTTCCGATAGTTATGACTAGAGAAATGCACGGTCGCACCTTGAACTAGCCCACATAAAGTTGTACTGTAGGCAGGGGTCCGACTTTGACTTTGCGGTTGGCTCCCGAGGAGGGTGGAGTGGATCCGCCAGGACTCAAGGGTTGATGCAACCTTTGAGAAGAGCGCCGCCGCCAGGCTGCAGATGGCCCGGTCCCGTCAATCTCGCCCGCCACCACAGTAAATGCCATCCGCTTCCTTCTTCTCTGTCGCGCCGTCTCGCTACTGGTCATACGTGCAAGTCGTTACGAGAACCGTAAAGAACCCTAGGTCGAGATCATGAAGATCGAAATACAGGCAGAGGGAAGCCTGTTGCCACCATCGCGCAAAGCGCATGATTGTGTGTATAAGTCCCTCCTCCAGGTCGCCCATGATGCCCAAAGCGTAGTAATGCACATCCAACTTCATACGTCACGGTAAAACATTGGAATAACCCCAGGGTGCCACGCTGACAGATACGGCAAGAATAGCTCTTTTTGGACCAGACAAGATCATCACCCAGGAATTTGCTGGCTCATAGATAGTATGCAGTATACAGCGATATGTCGCTGCTCGAATGTCTGGAAAAGGGTGAGCAGCAATACGAGAAGATCCCGGCAGCCTTGTCAGAAGCAAAGCTACCATTGAGCTTTCAACAAGGCCAAGGCACCGCACCATCGTAGGTGTGAAGATCTATCACCCAGTACGTGTCGAAGTATTCTCACCATCCATGTTAGACGAAATCCAGGCAGTTGATGTGATGTTCTTTTTGTTCGAGGTGTCAACACCTTGGAAGAGATAGTCAGCTTATCGAGAAAAACTTGCTTGGTACGCTACATGAGAGGCGAGCAGCAACCGTCATCTTTATTGACACGCAAGTGAGACTTTCGACAGGGGGAAAGAGACACAAACGAGAGGAATACGATGGTCCAAGGATGATTCTGGCGACGTCGCGAAAGAAATCCATGACAATCATCCGGAGATTCAGATCTCTTAAGATTGCTACAACGAATCTAGTCTGGAGAGGGAAGGCACTGATACATAGAAGTTGTTGTACTGTATGAGGTTGGACCCATAGGCATGTACGGCACCGGCCAAGGACTGGATCTAAGCATGAGGTACAGCCGAGATGGAGAATCGAATACGCGTCTTACAGTAAGTTACCAAAGCACAGTGCAGTACTGTCCAGTAAGACTTTGCATACTTCGCTTTGATTATCTACCGACTGTCGTGGCCTTGCCTACACGATCAACCTCGCATTTCCATCTTCGGATCTTTTCGTGCCAACGACGACGCCAATGTCAGACACGAAGAAACGAAACATGCGTAGCGCCGATCGGAAGGTCATGGAGACACTGAACGATGGGCCCGAGGCTGGACCCTGGACCGTGGCGTGGGACGAGGCTCCCGACTGGCAGAGGGACAATAAGTATATCCTCAGAGGCTATCGCCCTGGTAGTACAAGCTACTCGAAAGTTGTCGATAGCTTGAAGTTCTCTCACAACGAGACTTGCAATATATACACGCACCTCCTCGGGGCTCTACTCCTACCACTGGTCGCAGTCGGATTCATGCAAGTCCTATCTGAGCCTCGGTTCCTCACTGTGTCTGGGAGAGACTACATTGTGCTGGGAATCTTTCTCTGCAGTGCAGAGTGCTGCCTGGTATTCAGCACTGCCTACCATCTTTTGGGATGCCATTCGTATACCCTGGAGCAGTTCTGGCTCCGAATGGACCTGCTCGGGATCGTCGCCGTCACGGTTGGCACATCGGTATCGGGTATCTATTATGTCTTTGCCTGTCACCCGAGCTTGCGGGCGCTACATTGTACCCTTGTGAGACATATCGGCGGCCGCCATACAGCCATTCTGCGGTAGTCACTGTATGCTAACAACAACGTCAGATCATCATATTGGGGTTAATGACCGCAGTTTCGATGTGTATACGAAGATTGCGGCGCTGGCGGACAGCCAGGACGTGTGCTTGTCTCGCACTTGGCGCGTCTACTACCATCCCCATGCTACACGGAATCCAGCTGTATGGCTTGGGCTACATGCTGAAATATTCTGAAATGGAATGGTATCTTCTAGAGCTGGCTTTTTATGCTGGCGGAGCGGGCATCTACACGGTATGTCTGCGCATTCACAGCCTCACCTTCTGTTGGACAATTCAATCTAATCTGCATACGTAGACTCGCAGTCCCGAACGTTTCGCACCTGGGATGTTCGACATTTGGGGGAGCTCGCACCAAATCTTCCATGTTGCTGTTTTGTGCGCTATGTATTCTCACATGCTCGCCCTGACGCAGGCGTTCACAGCACATCATACACTAGACCTGTGCATGATTCAAGCGACACATCTGGCAAGTTAAGGGTCGTGTATCAGGCCGATGTGTACATGTGAGGGGCCAATTTTCACCCGTGGGTCTGATGATGGTAGACAAGAGCTCCGGTATTCATATGCGTAGCAAGTTCCTGTCATGACATGGCTGATCGCATATCTCACTTGTCCCTAATCGCTCTGTCTCCATTGTTGTGTTGGGGTCCACGTTTGTTCTCCATCTCCACCCTTGGTCGGTTGTATATGCACTGACTAAGTATGTGCGGAGCCGGTTCTCTATCCGGCGTAGATGTGTTAGAGATCTATGGCTCCTCCGCTTCACGGAATCTTGCCGTAGTCACACGAAATTGACCCGCTACCCACTCTGAAGATCCCTCTAACACACTTCACCGCCGCATCACGTAATGCGTCAACGCTGATCAGATCTACCTGACTTGGCATCGGATGTAGCATCAACAGTCATCGCAGGCCGTCTTTGGGTGCAACGGGTACAGCAATTCATGCTTGATCTTGGTCAAAAGCATTAGCTATTCCTGGTATCAATCGTTTCCACCGTGTGAAGTTAATCGTTACAGATGGATACACGCAGTCCACCCCGCGACCGCGAACTCTATCCAGTATTCCCTGCTACCGATGGCTGTGTCAAGCATCACGGCGATGTTCATCATAAATCACGACGAGAACAGTGCTGGAGTGTTGAATGTGGCAGCTTTGGCTATAGCTAAGTTCTGTGCAAACTGTGGAGCGTATGAAGATCAAATTCCTCGCATCTCGTACTGTACCCGACTCGTCTCATTCAACTGCATAGTGCTGCGGAGCAACTGATCTCGCACCCATTAGAATTGGAAGTAAGACAGCGATGTCCAATGCGGCCGACTTCGCTTTGAATAGCGTATAATCACATGTGATCTCTTGCCAGAAGTTAGTCGTTATTTGTCATGCAAAAGAAGGATGGTCTCTTTTTTTAGACATGCTTTCCTGACTGGCGGATGCCATGTAATGGGGTCCACCTATTCTTAGCAGATGGCTTTCCAGGATGATGCTCTATTTTAGTAACATCTCAGTCTGGGTTTTAGAGCATCTTGATCTTTTCTTTCATTGACAAAAGCATATCGCGCATGTGTTACTGTACCCACGTAATTCTGTTGGTCAGCAGCTATCACCTACTCGAAATTGCGCAGAACCGGAGCAGTGTTGACCACTGCAACACACACATCCTTATCGACTACGGGAAGAAAACGATTCTTGGAAAATGAAGTGGCGGCACACCTTCCTTCTGCCACTCGTCCGGTGCTTCAAGATGGATGATGCGGTCAACGGGGCGACTGGCGCTATCAACGACACCGCGCCCACCGTGGCAGAAGGCGAAATCAACATACATTCGATCGAAGTTAGTAGCAGGGAACACTTGTTCACACCCAACAGCATCAACGCTTTGCCAGGTGACATAGTCACCTTCAAATTCTGGCCTGGAAGCCATTCGGTCATCCGTGCGAGCTACGGCCGGCCTTGTGAGCCGTACGAAAATGTTCGAGGCAACGAAGGACAGGGCTTCTACAGCGGGGTCATGTCACCGGACGACGTCGATGTTGAGCGAGGGAGTGTGCGTCGATATATCACGACGAGACCAGACAATGCTGACAAGCTCCCAGCTTCCCACGTGGAATTTGACCATCAACACCACCTATCCGACCTTCTTTTACTGTGGCGCACCTGGTAGTTGCATCAACTGGGGGATGGTGGGTGCCATCAACGCGGATGCAGAGCATCCCATCGCCACTCAGATCCAGTCTGCTCGCGTAAGTCGATGAAGCATCGTGTAGCTGATGATGGAGAGTGGTGCGCTGACTTCTGGGATACGTTCGCCAGAACGCAAAGTACGTCTTGCTTCCGGGCCAGAGTACGCCGCACGATGCTTCTTCGTCCGCGCAAATCACGCATACCGACACCGGCATCGCCGCTACTGCGAGCTCGCAATCTTCTGGGGCTAGAACTTCTTTGACCTCATCTGCTGAAAACATGATCTCGTCGGTGTCGGCAGAAGGCCAAGACCGGCACTCACAAGCCTCCATCTCAACCGGGGCTATCGCGGGCATCGTGATCGGCGTAGTGGCCCTAGCGATCTTCACGTTAGGCTTCTTCTGGTATGTCTAGAGCTTATATCATAAGACAGGAACTGACTCGCGGACAGTAAGTTTGCAACCGTCGGCAGCTTCATTCGAAAGCACAAGGACATGTTACCACTACGTAGCGGCACTAGCTAATCTTCTTGCTCCCACAAAGGTGTCGCCTCCCGTCATCGGAAATCATCGAGTTACCCACGCCATTCTTCTGCTCACCTCAGCTACCACCCACAACCCGCGGAAGAAGGACATAAGGAACACGCAGCACGGATGGTTTGTGCGAATACCTTGCCACCGTACGCGGTCCATCCGTCAAAGCGTCCCCTTCATCCTTGCAAGACGAAGCCACCAAGCGAAGTCGACGGTGTAGCAATCGTGGGTAATGAGCAGGTGTCGCCTCACGTCGTCAGCCCCGAGGTGGCCCAGCCCATGTCGTATGATGGAATCACGAATGGACACAGGCAAGCACAGAGCTTGCACTCAAGGTAGAGCAGTTCCGGTCGTGAAGATAATACCACACCTGGACGTCACTAACCAAAGTCAGATCTTCGCGCGAATCGACACTCGCGAGCCCTGCATCCGAACAGCTGGTACCTAGACCGCTGCTCCAGACCCTACACGAACTGCCATCCAAGCCACTGTAGAGAGGCGTGCGGGAGGGAAGTTGAAAGTTGTTACGTGTATGAGCATACAACACGAATGCATCACCACCATCTATCAGATCGAAAAACTAGAGAGACATTCTGGTCGTGGGATGGGCGCGCCAGGGATGGGGCTTTGATGACACGATGCTGATTATGGCGCCGTAATCAATGTTGATTTAGATGACAATATGTTGATTGATGAACCTTTGCCCTTATACTCTATCGGTGCTACATCTGTTTCATTGCTTTGCCTTGTGCTCACCTTTATTGCTGAGAAAGATGACCAGTACTGTACTAGGACCTTCAGGGTCACACCAAGTCAATTAGTTGGAGACTCGTCAATCGATTAGAGCCTGTCAGCTGTGCGTGGTAGGCATACCAGCTATCAATTACGTGATGGCATCCAAGTGAGTCAACCTTAAACCAAGTACAAGGCAGTGTTTGAGGAAAACACGTTGCCGGCTGGTTCCACGCGTAGAGAACGACTGATGACGTTTTTTGTATACTTAAGAAACGCCTGAGCCGTTGCTGCGATGCTAACTCTTGGTCCTTATTCGTTTCTCAACTCTGTTGTGACTTCTCATTATGTTTCTGCTCCAACCCAAGCTTCGAGTCTCTACCACAGAAGGCAACGAGGAGCAGGTAAGGATCAACAGCAGGATACCGCAAAGATACGTCACTAGATGGTATGATGATGTTCTAGGGCCTGGCACCCATGGCTTTCAGATCGAAAGCGTCGAAAATCACGCCAAATTTGAGATACAACTCAGCAATGTCCGGCGCAGAAGTAGTGGGCGAAGCTTCGACAGCCGCATCAGCTTGATCAGCCAGGCCGGATTTGCGTTTGAGGAGCACTACACTGACGGGGAAATATTCTCAGCGGACTACATGCGCTGTGTCATCTCTGAGCTCACGGAATATGCAGTGGAACTCTTGCGAAACGGCATTCTCGAAGATGAGAAGGTCAAAGGAGATCTGAAAACCATCACAGACAAGTTCGGCCGAGTAGACGAAACGACGGCAAAGGCCGCACACGCCATCAGTACGACCAGAGACAGCTCTGCTATATGCTGCACCTCGTTCTTCTGTTGCCCGATGATCAGCGACTACATACGCAATCGCGGCAGCTTCTGAGTCATGGGCCAACACGGCTTGAGCACGGTCATGTGAATTGTTCTTTTATTTGAGGAAGCTGCTACAAAAGCTGCGTATGTAGACGGGTTGAGCGAGACGGGCGGTTGCGAGAGTCTGCATATTATGGGGCCGTTCAAGCGTGCGATAGAGTGCTGGAGTGCAATGACAATTTCTTCTCTGCGGCCTGATGTTGTGGTTAGGGGGAATCTGGCTCTGTGAACGCACAATCGTGGCGGTCACATCATGTGCTAAGACTAGTTTCGCCAGTCATCGTGTGCTGAGATTAGTTTCGTCTGTCATCATGTGATAATTAGTCACGCTTGTCATCATGTGCTAAAATTACTTTCGCCTGTCGTCGAGTGCTGAGATTAGCCCCCACCTGTAATCAAGTGCTAAGATTAGGTACAACTGTCGTTGTGTGCTAAGTTTACCTTCGCATGTCATCGAGTGCTAGGATCAGGTTCACCTGTCATCATGCGCGGAGATTGGTTTCACCAGTCATCGGGTGCTACTATTGGTTTCACGCGGCATCATCTGATATTGGTGTTAGGTATGACAATCAAAGTACCAGGTGGCTCCAGTACAGTGTCCTTCGATGATCGAATGGATCGGCACTGTAGCAGCGTTCGGTCAAGTCAACAAAATCTGCCAGGCGCTGATGGTAAGCGATGTTCAAGCGCAACGATCTTGTAGGTGACAAACGTGCTGACTGCTTTAATTTGCCTGACACGACTGCATCTCTTCGACACCATGGCTCATGTTTTTGTACTCGATAGACTGACTCGTCTCAAAACGCGCTAGACACAAGCTATTTTGACGACTTACTAGAGCTCGTTGCTTATCACAGTCATCGTGGCTAGATTTGATCTGATCTGATTCGATCTATCAGGCTATTTACGGCGTCCGTATGAGCAATCCTAGCATTGCGCAGCCTTTCGCAGATTTCCTCCCATGAATCGCAACTCCAACCCCTACCCTTGAACCACCGAAATGACGGTCGTCGCCCGTCAGACAGCCACACTCGAGGGCAAAACTCACTATGCATGTCTCAAAAAAGCCTACTAGCACTCAGAGGAGTGGCAGCTGGCACAATTCGGGCCGGTAGTGATGCCGGAAACTGATCGCAGCTAGGCCATGGTCAAATTTGCATCTGTCACATTGAAAGCAAGTGAGTCGATCACGATCGGCACAGCGAGGCTGCCTAAGGACCTAGGTGCCTTCAACCATCAAGATTCAGACTTCCTCGTGACCTTTGCAATTCGAGGAGCGGATAGCGTTGGGGGCGAATTTGCAGAGCGCCTCCGCCATGATGCCTTCCTGACGGACCCAGTCTACGCGGTTCAGTTCTTTCAGCTGTTTGGTCTTTGGGTCGATGTTCCCAAACAGAACTTCAACAGTCGCCCACCAAGCAATAGCAACACTATGCTGTCTCATGCACATTTGTTTCTTGGCAGCCTTCGGAAGGCACACTGGTAGCAGAACTTCTTGTTCTGGTGCCGTGAGTCGAGGGCAACCTGTTTCTGACTCGTAAGGATGTTGGCCTTTCGTCAGGGCATGCTCAAACGATGCGAACGTTAGCTAGATTGCCGTAAGTCAGAATACATATTCAGAAAGCGTTCCAAGAAGTCTTTCGTACATGCAGATCTCTGGAGCCACCGTGTCCCCAAGGGTCGATTAGAATTCTTGCTCCTGCCGGTTGAAGAATGGCCACCTGCCAGCGATCTCCGTTCCAAAGGGGAAGGATACTGCTTCGAAAGCCGAGGCCGGGCCCGCATACCTTTGCATCCAGCATCGTCGGCGGCACGGTCGGAGGCCAAGTAATGGCAGCTGGAAACACGGAGGCCGTGTGGCCTTCGCCCGGAAAGTCGCCGCTTTCATTCCTTCCCTGACCTTCTGCTATGTTAGAAGAGTGGACGCGGTCAAGTAGTGGCGGTATAAGGCCGAAGATAGCATTCACCATGATGACGCCGCCGCCGTCGTTCGCCTCAAGGAAAAGTCGACTGCCAAGCTCACGGTATCTTCCTTCATCATGTTGCACTTCTGCCACGTACCTTTGTATATCGCCTCTCGCAGCACTCAGGCGTTGGGACATCGCGCTGGCCAAAGCAGGCAATTTGGCAGTCTCAATAGAGAGTCGGCCCGCGACACGACCATTGGTATCATCATGATCGTTACCATTATAGTCGTCGGAGCCAGGTTCGCCGCCGCTGCTAACGCATGAGGTCTGCAGCGAGTCTCCTGTATCCGCATCTGTCGAGATTGTCCTCGTGCTCTCTCGTCGCTGTCGGAGCAGCATGATGACACGCGGATATGCTTTCATCAGAAGATCCAGAAAAGCTTTGAACTCACGTTCCTTAGCTTTTAACGTCCTGTTGTGTATGTCAGTCGCAGGCACCGCACACGAAAGTCCATGCTATACTTACCAATCCATGAACACGCCGCATCGTGGCGGGAATGGCAGTGCTGTCGCTTGCTGGAAGGCCTCGAGTCGTCGCACGGCTCTAGGATAGCCCTGACGCAATTCTTTTTCGATCTCCGGATGACGTTCTTGTATCGCCGCTTTAGTTTCGCTGTCGCGCTTCCGGCGTTGTCGGCACTCCACCACCGGACGCAGCACCGTGTGCTCGGATGACAATCTGACAGCTTCCTCCCACCGCTTGATATCTTCTTTTTCTTTCACGCTTCCCGGTAGAGTCGCATCTGCGCACGGCGGCTTGAATATAGTCTCAGCCGTGGCCAAGACTGAGGCGAGTTCACGCCCGGACAGTCCGTGTTTTAGCCTCAACTGCTCTGCGCCTAGCAAGTTGGACGTTCCCATTGCTTCTACAGTCTTGGTGGCACTCTCTGCTCCCGCCGAAATTGCTTTCTTGAGGACCAAGCTTCTTGGGAGATTTTTAGGGCTGGCTGATCGCTCATAGCTGACAGTGTCAACGTAAGCTGCCGACGCCGAGCGTGTGGTTTGCTGCGTGCCAGACAGCTGATGTAGAAGTCGATAGGTAGCTGGTGCTCTCATCTCTCGGACTGAACGACTCGGGCGTGGTTTTGTGTTTCGCGTTCTCTCTCTGCAGATGCCGTGGTGGACGTGGCCGTTGCAACAGAACCCAGCGCGATGAAGCTCCTGGCTAAAGATAGAGAGGAACTTGGGTTCGTCAGTGACATGGCAATTGCGTTTCTCGCAGGGACGCACGAACCCTGTCCATTGCCATCTCAGGACTCGATATGGCGCCTTGAAGTAATTGCAGTAACCCTTGTAACTTTGCCAACTACAACGACGTCAGCCGCTTTGTTCCCAGTCGAAGCGGAATACACTCACTCACTTGATCACTCGGCTCGGTTTTTGGAGGCTCGTTTTGGAGCCCACCATGAGCTCGCCCTACACGGTCGTCGTTGGAAAGCATTGGCAGATGCGCTCTCGGGTACGGTTGGGCAGCCTGAAATTGGATCTGCTAAGACCAGATCGTTTATAAGCCGCATTGAGGTGCTAGAAAGTGCCAAGCTGGACAAGAAGACAGGTTATGTCGGATGAAGGCTATACTGTATTGATGGAAACACTACTCCGTAACGGTGTGCTGCGACTTTGTAGCTGCAAGCCATCTATCTGAAATGCTGTGTCCTGACGTGCTGTGATCTAACTTGTCAACTCTTCCCTGGTGCTCAAGGTCAATTTGATGACAAAGTGCGGGGCTTCCGAGCATTTTCGCCATTGAAATGTCAATATGACCTATGACTTACTGCTTCAGCGGGTGACGTGTGCTCACATTGCGCAATCCTTAATTCGATGATGAAGCTTCGTGCTGTGCGTGCCTTACATAGATGACATTCCCGAAATAGCCTCGTCTATGTAATCATATAATCCGTGCTGCAGCATGTGTGCTATAGCACAATCTCTTCGCGAATGTGAGCCGCAGCTTGGTAGTGTGGGTGCAGCTCCAGCGTGTTGTCCATGCGTCACGACACGAACGCCAGTCATCCACTTAGCCAGAAGGGACGCGAAAGCTGTCACCATCGCTGACACCATCATACCCGCGGACATCGTTACGCCTTTTGGGGATCGCAGATCGTTGTTTCCTACTGTACTGCGCATGACGCACTTTATTTGAGATTTCGGGGAGTCTTCCAATCAGTCCTCGCTGTGATCTTATCATAATTTGTCAGAAGCCCGGATACCATACTCTCGCATTAGACGAAATCGGGGAAATGTATCGTTGCCTGGCTGGCGATGCAGTCACTACACGCGCAGCACTCGATGGATCGTTCGAGTGCCCTGACATACACAGAGCGACGGTCCTCGATCCCCGTACTCGACGTTGAACTTACTCGCGTTTGCCGAAAACTTTCGAGCCCTGCCTTACGAATATTTCGATCACAGATCAGTAGGCAGTGGAAAAAATGCATCGCGGATTGAACGAACAGCCAAAGTTCGCATGCAGCGCGACGGTCACCGCATACTGGCGGCACGATATCGCGAGGTAGATACGTGCACGGGCAGATCTCGCCGTGGAAAGCATCGGCGGCACCCGGGAAGTTTTTCCCGTAGAAAATCTCGAGCATATTCGGTTCGACCACGAGCGCATCGATCAAGACAGCCGACGACAGTGCCATCATCCTCAAGCTATTGTCGAGGTCTTGTGATCCTGCCGCGTCCGGGTCCCAGGGATTCACGACGACCATCATTGTCAGAAGCAAATACCGTAGGATTTGCAGGCCTAGCCGTCGGCGGCTCAAATTTGCCGACAGGCAATGTACGCGTGCGATCTGGAATGCCACAGCCCATAGCGAAAGCATTTGTGGCGAGTCTTGAGCTTGTTCTTCGAGCTCGTAAGACGCTTCTCCCTCGCCATCGACGCTCTTCTGTAGCGCCGGCAGATGTCTGATCACTAAGGACACCACGCTCGCCGGAAGCGTGGACCCAGCGACTACATCACCAGTTATGTCTATCTTTATTCGGCTGTTCAATGATATGATGTCGAACACACTCGGGAGTAGAGCACAGCCGGCTGCGTGGTGTAGTCGAGCCAGGTCCAGTGCTGTGGGCAGGGCGCTCGCGCAAATGATCGACTTCACCTGGAGAGGGGCGGACATCCCGTGGGAGAGGTCGATGCTGAGATGAGGGCAAGGAATCTGGAACATGTCAGTACGCTCTGAGTGGCATATAGTGGGTAGGAGGTAGTAGAAATCGAGGTGCGGGTCGAGCAAGCAAGTGACGCGGACAAGTCCGTTGCGACGGAACAAATGCGAGATGAGGTGGTTGAATCTCTTCGAGACCCTGCAAAGGGACATCTGCAGCTCGTATTGAAACTGCAGTCTGGGTGCCTTGGACTGCGGCTCGGACGTTTTCAAGCTTGCGTAACGCGTGATATCGAAATGGTAGTCGAGAATTAACGAAAGGATTTCGTCCGGGAGACTGTCAAACCCTCTCACCACGCGGCTTTGTTCCGACATGTCTTCCGTATATATCGTTACGAGCCACGGATCCAAGGGAAAGCTTGATACCTGATATAGAGTGGGGCGGCTGGGGTCTATATGATATGTGGACGCATTGTCGACGCTGACGTTGCAGTCTAGAAGGAGGAGACAAACCGGTGCTTTTCGTCCGTGTCGGCAGCGCGACGCAGAACCTTCGAGTCGTGGTACAGACTGTCACCGCCGCGCGTGTATGTCGAGCGCCTTGCGGGCAAGCTATGTTGTGCTTTTTGCGACTGTGCCGCTCTGCTTGACCGTCACTTGATGGTGTCAGAGTTTGACCCTGGCTTACCATGACATCCCCACACGATGCCAACCTCCCATATCGACTTTGCCTCAGCTCCTTTGCACTGTGACTGCCATGCCGTTGTACTCGAGCTCGAAGCTCCTGTCTGGTGTTGGGATAATTCGAAGCAAAAGCGCGCACGTGAGATCGGGAAGGGACGAAGCATGGCGGGGCTGCAGCCCACTATGCGTGAGTAAAGATGCTCCAACTTTTCTTCAAAGCTCATGCGTGCGCGAGTCTCTCGGTAGCGTCACTCAGGCGGAGTGATATGCGGATAGAAGCATATCTTGCAGTGGGGCCAAGCAGCTTCGTGCGACGCGAAACTGTGCGAACAATACGTTGAGAAGCAGGGTCACGCTGTGCCTGGTGCTGGGACGGCGCGTCCGGTCGGAGGCGTGGCACGCTAGTTCAGATCTGGGCTAAATTGCGGCTGCGCAATTTGACATGGACTTTGAGTCAGGTGGGCGGGTGGCCTGGAGACCGGTGGCGGAAGCAGTGACGACTGTCTCTCAGCGAGATCACCAACGTATAGGTTGCTGCAACTTCGCGATGGAATCCGGTGGATATGGAAGGTTGTGGGCGCTCATCTCAGACGAGCCCCGTGCCACTACCAATATAGTAGGATCTCTTACCTCTTCCGACCACGGCAGCACGCCAACAACCGCCTCTCGGAGAGATCGATCTTCCGGCGGTGGAAAGAAGCGCAAAAGTAAGGCCACCGGCGGCTCTATTTCAAACATTCAAAGATCGGCTAACCCTATCGCGCACAAAACAGATGATGATGAGACCGATACGCAAACGCCCTCCAAACGTGGTGCAACTTTGAGGGACATGCTGAGCCCGCTGATCATGCAAGCACTGTCAAGACCGGGCATGTTTCCATCAGAAGTCGCTGCCAAACTTCTGCGAGACCCGTCCAAGCTTCCGCGGGGTACGAACACGGACACTCTCGACACGCAAGTTCGAATTATCCTGAACAAGATTCATGGGCTCGGAAAAGTCTCCAGGGTTGAAGCCAAGGGGCCGAAGGGAGGCCAAAGTCATAGGTATACGCGATGCGACAGCACTGCGAGTTACAGCAACGCCAGCCTCATCGAACCCGCGCCGCAGCCAATAGCGGATGGGAGCTTTGGTCCGCGCGATCGAGACAAACCGAGCGACGATACTCACGCGGCCAGATCTACGACTCCGCACCAGCGCACCAGCGAAGAGTTTCATATAGCCCCGAATTCTCAACCAGATCTGGAAGCTCAAACGACTACCGGGTCAGGCTGTCTTGGGCACTCATCCAACGCATCGGCTTTGGCGCACGAGCAAAATGTATTGGGGCAAAGTACCGAGTCTGCTTCTGAGGCACACCCTTGGACCAACGAGCACAGAGATATCGTGGAGAAGATCCTCGCCGCAAAATCTCTCATCGCTCAACTTCAGAAGATTAACGGTGAGATAACCATGCTGGAATCACAGCAGACCCAGGCTCAGGGCCAACATTCAGACCTTGGCAGCCGGGCGAGAGAGCAGGAAGTAGCAAGGGCGGATCTGCTTGCGGAAGCTCAAGCGTTGCGCGAACAGGCTGACGAGGCGGAACGAAAGGCGTTGTCTCTTCAGAAAGACGCCGAAAGACTGAGAGGGGAAGCCCAGAACCAGAAAGGAGTTCTCGAGGAAAGCACATCACGCATTGGCAGCGCTCGAGAAGAATCTGCTCGACTTGTTGAGCAGGTGCGAACCACTGTGGAAGAGGCCGTAGGTGGCGATCTGGTCCAGGTGATGTCTCTGTTCACGCGAGATGCGAAGTGAAAAGAAATCTTTACACTTTCGCCTTGACCGCAAAAGACCGTATGACAGGACACGGCAACCTACTTCGATGATCAGTGCATCGCCCCCAGCGCGAATAAATTTACACTGGCCCAATGAGTCCGTCGGGGGGGCGATTCTGATTGTAACTTATATGGTAACTATGACTATACAGTACCCAGACTCTGGACACCTTCACAAGATACCATGGCAACTTGACGATACACAAGTTGCTTATACAGAAGTATAACACCTCAAACCAAGGTTGTGCTTCACCACAACACGACCTTCATAATGTAACGGTGAACAGAAAATGTTCTCATGGTTTGAGGCGAAGAGCGCTTTGGGAATGCGGTGTAGACGCGATCTGCAAACTCGCACATCTCTGGTGTCAAGATATTGCCCTGTGCTCTCCACCCAGAAGCACTAATTTAGACAATTCGTCAGTAGCATCTAAAAATGTGTCGTGTGGCGCTACTTGTTTCATCTCAAGATATATTTGATGCTATAAGTGAATTCAGACCACTGCATCAGCAATGACCCCGAACGCTCTTTCAGTAACGTTAGCGGTCGGGACTGACGAGGGAGACTGGTTGAGACTGGTCGTGATCAATGTCGCCAAATGAGTCAGAAGGCCGATGACCGAGTGTGGCTCCATATTGCTAGAAGGCATCCTGTCATGCGAAATCTGCCGCGATCGGTATTATACTTTAGCTGTGGCGTGGGATAGTAACAAAGACTTGGTGAGCAAGTTCAGAATTCACAATCGCCACGCTATTACGATTGTAATGGGGTGTAGTCCACATAGGGGAGCAAGCGAGGCACCAAGCGTGTCAGTGCAGGAAAAACTGGTTCTGAGTAGATTTACCGGGCGCGGGGATGCGGTTGACCCTGTAAATTTCCTGGCACACCACTGTGGGCTCTACGTCCACACATCCATTCCAGCTGACGTTAGAGATGGAGTTGCAAGAGAAAGCATTGCATGCTACTTTCGCGGACGCCCAAAACCGGACGCATGGTGACGTCGGCTGCCAAAGCTTGTTGCGATGCGATAAATCGCGCCGACTTTAGCTGCATGAGACCCTTGCACGCTTTACACGCCGTCGAAGCACGTAAATTTAGCACACTGATCAATTAGTTACAGTATGCGCTATGTATGAACAATGGCCTCAATTGGGCTGCTCAGATTAAGCACCAGGCTCTTATGAACGATGGTGTAGTACAGTACACTCATACGCGAATTCAGCTTCCCCATATGTTGCCATTTATTACAAGTTCTCGCCTTATTCTTCTTCTATGATACCATATATATCCATTCATAATTCGTCTCCATCCAAACTTTTACCCCACAGTTCGCACAGAAGACAGCAGTGACAAGTGGTCCTTGGCACAAAATATTCCAGATCTAGCCTAGCATAGCTCCACAGAATTCTGATATATGTTCACGCAGAAGATATATATGTGTGCTCAGCGATGGTAGATATGTTTGTGAATATAGTATAAATGTTGAAATCGGAAGCTGAAATCGCGTGCGACTGTAACGTTAAACCACCTTTTCTATACACTATAGAGACCTGTGGAATGATCACCCGATCAATTGTGCCTGGGTGAGCATCGTGGGTCTCGTCGTCACGTACAGTGAACGACGAAATGGCCACATGAAGTGATTGCTCACTTTCACATGAGTGAGCTGCAGATGTGAAACGCCACATGCAGTCAATCCTGAAGCTGGCGCTTTAGGGTCCGTAGCAACAGTCTACAGCGACTTGAAACATTTGGTTCAGACCGGGACGGCAAGTCATCTTGAAGGTATCTGACGCTGTGGTGACAGTCTGACAGATAGAGTGCCGCTCATCATATATCGTAATGACTGGCACTGACAAGAATAGTAAGTGGTGACCTCGTGATGACTGGCATTCGTAAGTATAGCCTGTGATGACTGGCATTGCTAAGGATAGTTTGTGGTGACTGGCATTGCTAAGGATAGTTTGTGGTGACTGGCATTGCTAAGGATAACGTCAGTCTGTGATGAGAAGTGTCAGCGTATCACGGGGCATGAGCTACTTATCAGGCGTGGAGATGACTGACCACCCTGAAAATAGCAATAGCCGACAACTAGTAATACATATAGTTTAGATGTGCGTCTAATATAATAGTGTACCAGCACGCTTTTGGTTCCTGCTTTTGATGTCGTATAATGCCGCATTTGACTTGTGATGACACGCAAATCCGAGCAAGTTATAGTTGTCGACGGCATTCGATCAGCCATGATCGTGATGACAGACAAGCTTAACCCTTGCGTCAGTAGACAGCCATCGCGAAACTTGCAAAGTGATGATGAGTAAAGCCCGGCATGTCAGCTGGCAACGACGGAGCCGTTACATATTGCGTTCATTGTACAGTAAATATGATGGCAAGGTGCAGGTAGTCAACGCCAAAAAGAGAAGGAGCTGCAGCTCTGTTCAGCTTGTGACTAAGTTACCTTGCAATACACATGATTTGCAAGGATGGAGAATGTCTGCTGTGGTCCGTGATGTCAATAACCTGTGGGCATGACCCTTCTATTTCCGGTTGATCCTTACAAACACTGGCTTCCTGACGCAGCAGAAACCGGCCGGTCCCGAAGGCCCACAGATGTCATCGACCAATTTTTCTATTTCAAGTTGATACTGTATTGACAAATACTTAGTTCGTAAGTTGAGACTAAAGCATCATGTGGACAGAGGACCCACAAAATTCATCGACCAAGTTGTCTATTTCTGGATGGTTCTTACAAATACTGCTGGCTTCCTTACACAGCAGAAACTGGCCGATCCGGAGGACCCACAAATACCACCGGCCGTCTGTTCTATTTCCGATCGACCTTTCATTGACAAATACTAGGTTCTTGACTCAGCAAGAAGCGGCCGGTCTGGAGGACCCACAAATGCCACCGACGAACTTTTCTCTTTCAGGTTGATTCTGAACAAGAGCCGGCCGGTGCCAAGGGCCCACAAATGTCATCGACCAACTGTTCTATGTCAGCTTCATGTTGACAAATAGTACAGTACTGTACATTGGTCAGTTAATGTTAGAGTACGATCACAGCATCATGTGAGTAGCGGCTGCCTGGTGTGCTGTGGCGCTAACTTCAAACAGATCTGGTGATTGTTCCGCTACGGTCAGCCTGGCGCTGTCTTCCGATGCAGTGACCTTGATGGTCTGGTCTGTAACGGTCTGATCGATTCCCACATGATCTGCTCGATCTGATCTGGGTTCTTCGCCGTGGTTGTCAATCTGATCAAGGTTCCAGATCTGAAATGGTCACCATGGTCGCCATTTGCTCACTGTCGAAACATGTCCCACGGTGCCGAATCTGGTTGTCATCCCAAAGCTGTGATGTCAAGGCTCACATCCAAGGTGCTTACTACCATCTCATCGCGCCACATCTCAATATAACACCAATTGAGATGGTTGATGGTGTTTTCAGAAGGATGGGTAGGGGTCGAAGGTCCGCCGGGCTGATTCCGGTTGCATCTCATTTCCCGTTCTGTAAATAGTCACTAGTGGTCTAGTACTCTAGTTGGTCGAAGCCCGATTTCCTGGTGGCCAATCCGGTCTGGAGGCTCAGACAAGATTGACCAGACCATCTAAATCACTGGTGAGTCTTGGAGGAGAGATTCGTGAGGTACGAGAGCTGATGTCCGGTGCGCTCATGGAAGTCATGATGCGAGCGTTTTGGGTAGCTCGCGAGCTATTTGGTTGTTGTTCAAGGACGAGAATAACCGACACTCGACATTATTCTATTTTGTCATTAGGACATACGTTAGTACAAATTACACGCCAATGTAACGACCGCCGTTGCCCTTCTGTCCGGAGAGCACTTATCAATAAGCTGGATGGATGTCGTGTAGTACTGTAAACTCAGGCAGTGTACAGTGACCGAGGATTCCAGTGCCTTCTTACACACTTATGTATCGATTGTGGACAACATATATGTCTTCTTTCTAGACATATATATCAAGTCTTTGGACAGCTGTACTAAGCCAGATCGAGGAAAGACTGCGCTGGTGTCGACGCCCATTGGTTGCAACCGCACGGCCACTAGCATCTTGCACGCTCAAAGACGATATATATGCTGAGATAAAAAGATATATATGTTGTTCACAATCAATAAGTTTGTAACAAAGTAAGACATCGAGATCGTCGTTCACTGTATGTAGACGTTGATATTGCGCTCAAACGATGTTTGATCTTCTCCACCCTGAGCGCTTACGCTCCGAAAGTAAGTTGACCCAATAAATCACATCACCACTGGCACGACTCTCGAGAGACACAGCCGCTGCGATGTCGTCACACCAAGTACACTGTGCTAAGCGAAATCGACTGACCGTGCTGTTCTTTCCTATGCTGGAACATTTGACCGGTGGACGTGGCTTCGCAATATCAAGACGACGTGGGATTTCGTGGAACACGCTCATTGATACTGTGAGATTAGGGTACTGTATGATGTGGTCAGAGATAAGATCAAGTAAACAACAGCCAAGCTAGTGGTATCCGATCAGATCGAGGACAATGTTTCTCACAGCAAGTGGTATCTGAGCCGATCCATGTGGGTGACCGTTGCAAATTCGCACCTTCTGAAATGCAAGCTTCTGTCAAGTATAGTGGGATGAGTTACATAGGTTGGTCGACATTTGTCCGAGAAGTTACCTCATTGATCCTTAGCTTGAGGGGCTTAGCCTCTAAGTTACAGAGATGATTAGACTACAGCTGTGAAACCGTTCTTCCAAACCGTTCTTCCCTACGCAGCACCAAGCGCTCTGAACTGAGGAGCTATCTTCCCTGGTCCAACTAAAGAGAAAAACATTTGATTGACTTATCTATGATTTTGATCTCCTCTGAAATGCCGAGCGTAAAGGTTTGTTAATGCAATGTAGTCAAAAGCGAGTGGCGAACATTTATGAGTTTTCCTTCAGGGAACAATTCGTGTGGGCCTCTGGTGGACTTGTTCCCGCCCTATCAGGCCGGCCACTCTGATGCATCTTGTAGTTTGGGGACTGTGTAGAGTCACTCTGACCTGTAACGCTACTCCGGTCTTGGGGATCCGAGGCTCTGCCTGCAGAACCGACGCACGACCCTCCCTTGGGCGTTATCGTCGGATATGAGGTGATGGTGCGCGAGGTCTGAGCCGGGGCTGACTTGGTCGTCAGGTACCGACCTGGGTTGGGAAAAGCCAGATCGTGGTTCTCAGGGGTCTCGCATCCATTACCGATGTTCGCGGCGAACATGCTGGGAAGTGAATCCATCTCCGAACCGTTTCCACCTTCGATGTCCACGTTGATACAGTTCATGAACATATGGCGATTTCCCACCGTGTTAAACCAGGTCCATGCCATGATGGCATGCCCATTTTCTAGTCCTCCTGGGACCTTGAATTCGAAACTGTTTGTACAGTCGATCCCATTTGTAGACTCATTCGTGCAAGGCCAGGAGCCCTGGTAGACGCCCGCGGGAGAAGTGAAGACGCCATCCAGGTTCAAATGCGTGTTGGATGGGCATCCACCTTGAATGGAATAGAGGACGTGCCAGTTCTGCGGGTCTTTCAACAATGTGGGATCTGACTCGTAAGTGATACTGATCTGACACGAGCCGCCGCCATGCACGGCGGTATTTGCCCCGTTGCCTGTATCAAACTCGAGCGACTGCGTCGAGCCGGCCATCATTTTCATACCTCCAGTTGTGGGCAGCGACGCACCGTGGCATGGGAAATTGTCTCCATTTGGGCTCAGGGGCTCTTTGACTGCCGTCTGCCCGATGGGACGCGGTGAGGAAATGAACATATGTCCAGAAACAAGACTTGTTGTAAGCAGCCACGGAGTGAAAATATTGGACGTAGGGTTTAAAGCATACATTCCCGCTGCCGCGTCCAGAGGACAAGTTTGCAGACCGTGTATCTAGCACGATGGGCACGAACCTTTGAATATATGGATAATCTCAGCATCTCGCAACCTCAGCACGAGCACGTCTGGGAACTCTACCGTTGGTAAGAGCTTCACCTGTCACCAAGGTTGTATCCATGGCTGGCAGCATTGATGACGAGACAGGTGCCATCGAATGCGAATGATCAATTGAGTCCTTGTGTACCATGCACAACGATGACATCAACTCGGCCGAGCGAGCGTCGTATCCAGCCGGCCACTGAATATCTCCTTGGGAAACCAACTTAAGCATACTTCTGCCATAGCTTCGTCAATCTACGCTGTATATATTTCCCACAAACAGTCTCTGTTCACGGGGTCAAGGACCGTTTCGAGGGCCGCAGAGGAGCAAATTGACAGATTCTGATACAGAACTGGTACCATGCGACCCGAAGAAAGAAGAAAGGCCCAAAGGTGCGAAAGAATGAAATGCGATCTAAAACGAATGCGTTGGGGCTGCAAACAGCACTTTTGACCCCACCTGACTCATCCCACCCGGCGACTCAAGGAGGCTGAAATAGAGTCTTGCATATATACCCGTCGTGCTTTTCCTGCGAAAAAAGCAAAATCAAGCGCAATCAACACCTCACTGTGCGGAGCAAACATGTTGGCTTCGCTTGCCGTGATTGTTGCGGTAGGTTACTGCTCCTGTGTTTACGGAAGCGCTGGAATTTTGGGTTTCGCGCTTGGCAACAAGCGAGCCGATGGATCCTGTAAGAGCACGGCAGATTACCAGGAAGATCTTCATGCCATCAAAAAGAATTCTGGCAGCGAGATTGTGCGCCTGTACTCTGCAGCAGAATGCGATAGCGCTGCGCAATTACTCCCGGCGGCTCGGCTCCAGGGATTCAAGGTTCTTTTGGGTGTCTGGCCCGATACAGCGGAATCGTTTGCGAAGGACAAGTCGGTCGTCGCTTCCATCGCTCCCGAATATGTGGAAGAATTATATGGAATCTCGGTCGGGAGTGAGACGCTGTATCGGGAAGTCTTTGACGGCGAACAGCTCTTGCAAAAGATTGTCGAGATAAAAAGAGTCTTGCCTGAAGGATCACACAGGATAGGCACAGCCGACACGTGGAACAAGATCGTGGACGGCACAGCTGATGCGGTGATCGGTCACCGCGACGTGAACCTGATCTTGGCCAACGCTTTTGCGTACTGGAGCCCTTCGTCCGATCCTGACGAGACATTCCGCGACCAGATGCAGAGGGTCAAGTCTCACATCGAGCGCGAGAGGAAGCAAGGAATGACTGACCAGGTTGAGGTTTGGACTGGCGAAACCGGGTGGCCGAGTGACGGAGGATCTGACAACAAAGAGTCCAAAGCGGGCACCGCGGTGGCAGCATCGTATTACCGTCGCGTCATCTGTGAGTCTCTTGTGGACGGAATGAACATATTCGCCTTCGAGGCTTTCGATGAGTAAGTCAAGGAAGCGCAGCACTCTGCCACTTGATCGAGATTCGTATGCTGACTCAATATCGAAGGAATTGGAAGCCCGAGGTTACGAAAGATGACGGCTCCATAATCGACGAGAAGCACTGGGGAGTAATGTATGCAAACCGGACACAAAAGTACGAGTTGGATTGCGGTCGTGACACGAACGACCGCGACTTGACGACGGAGTCGAGCGCTGGTCCCTGCAATCGTTGATAGTCATCCGGTAAACCAGCGTGTAGTATCGGTATGTAAAGCCATTGGGTTTGGGACTCGGTCGTGCGATGATCTCCCGAATGATGATGGCGTTGGACTTCTGATCAGTCAGTGCCATACTACGCTATACTTCCCGTCCTAGTCCGTGTTGGGGCGGTCGTTGATCTGCAGAGTAGATCTCTGAAACTTTCCCTCCAGAGGTTCCTTGTGTCGAATCCCTGTTGTACCACAGGGATTGTGGTCTGGGGCATTATGATGGGTGGCGGCCCGCGATGTGTCGCTTGAAGCTGATGTCTCCTCGTTGGTTCCGGCAAGGCAAAACTGCATACATGGCTGCGAAGTCCAGGTGCATTCCGATTGGTAACTTGCAGTCATCCACATTCGCCGGCTCTAGCGAGGCCACGCTTGAACAAGGACACTGTCCTTTGCAGTGGGTTCTTTGGTACTGTAGAGCTCTCACCTTGCGCCTCCTTGGATTTGGATCATTCGAGAGGATTATCAATTTCGCAGAAGAATGTTGCCAACTCAGCTCACAAGTTTGCGCAACTCGGCTCCGTGCCACATCAATACTAATTTACATGGCCTGTCCCGACCGCAAGTTGGACCTCTCACTTCGCCCACTCTCAACATGGGACATCGAATATCAGCCTTTGGACTTTCTTCAAAATTAGGCAGTCGGTCTGACAGGTGGGAGAGATTGGCGTCAAATCCTCGAGGAAAGATATGGTGCGGGACATCAGATGTTGGAGATTAGCCTTATCGACAAGATGACAGAGGTTGGGGTGCCAATACACGTCGCAAAGAACGAGCACGTTACCGAATTGCCTGTCCTGGGGTCAGTAAGGGCCGTGTCATGCGCGGATCGCCACACAATACTCACGCATGTGCGGTGCCATGAATGTTGGTAACGATCGGCCGCCCAAGTATGTTGTCGAATGCAATCGTGCTATTCTCGGCGGCCTTGATACAAGTCAGGTAGCCGATCTGGACCTCTTCTTCACTCATTTCTGAGATCGCGCGGAACAGGTGAAACTCCGCTTCGCGGCGAGACTTTCGACTGGGATCCAACACCACTCCGGCCATAGCGAGCCTAGGGTGCGGCTGGATGTGCAAGATGTAATCAAGGAAAGGTCTGTTGATCAGGTAGCGCACACCCCAGTACTTTGCGCGCAACCGTGCGTGCAATATATTGGTCGGCGGCGCATCTTCCAAGTTCCATGACATGTCGGCGGGAAGGTGTTTTTGCCATGTTCCGATCAGTGCTTCGTGCTCATGCAGTATACACCGAGTCTCGGCCAGTGAGAGTCCCTCGCAGTCTGAGCCGTACAGTTGTCCATGGATCTGGTTGAGTCGAATTCGCAGGTACACCTGCGATATGAAGTGAAAGAGGATGGTTGTGGACCGTCCGGGATCGTCGCGGCTACTGGTCACACCAGGAAGTGCCCCCGGCATCGGCAACATGGTTTCGAGGCGGACGATGCCGCTGGAAGGTAGGTCGAGCTCCGCCAGTATGTCGCTTTCGAGCTGTATGCATGTGTGAGCCGCGCGAACGATCGAGCCCCGATGTTCATCCGTGGAAAATTCGTGGCTTCTCTTGTCCGACAACTCCTCGATCCGTGTCCAGTGATCCTTGTCTTCCAGTCCGTATCTGCGGAGCAGCTGTCGGAGGACACGTCCAGCCATTGCATACCAGCTCATGCTCTCCTTCACCCGAGCAAGTTGTCCCTTGTAGAGACCAGCAAGAAGAAATAGACGGGCGTGGATCAGTTCGTTACCATCACCGTAGCTCCCAAAAATCTCGACCGCCTTCACGTAGTAGCTGAGACCAGGGGTTCTGCGAGAAGCAGCAGGCAGCGGATCGCTGTGCAGGCAAATCTTCCCGAGCGCGAGGATCAAGTAGACTACTGCATGGCCGAGAGGACGCCTCCGTCTGAGCTGCTGCAATGGTGCGGTCCCCGAGTGGTTGTCGTGGCGTTGTCGCTTAGATGGCCGGCCGGACGTCAGATTGCAGTGGACAGCCGCAACATATGGTTGGAACGACGGTTCTTGCCAGACAATGAATTCATCCAGTAGACCCCGCACTTCGCTCAGGTCTAGAAACGGCTGCAGTATGTGCATGTGCCGTACATAGCTCTCGTAAAGCGCTTCCAGCGCAGCAACGCGTGGAGGTGTGTTGTTAATGGACCTTCGCCGTTCCGCTCCGTATTGCTGCCGTGCCGCACCGTGAAGCTCGAGTCTGCTTCCGGATAGCTCACTATCACAGAACTCTGTACTTGTTGACAGCGTCTCGTAATGTACATTGTCATCACGGTACGCGAAGCCAGTCAGCCCACCAGCCAGGGTGTCGTTGCAATTGTGCGCTTCTTCGTCTTCGGGATACAAACACAAGGCAGGTCGGTCTTCAGCTTCCGCGACGTAGGCGCAATCGAGCTTGACCTGGGCTTCTTGCAGTAACACCGTCAGACTCGACCATGAGTCGATCAGATGATGCGCTCCTGTGTGATGCTCGTCTTCGTGCTGTGGATGTGAGAGCCGCCGTGCCCTCGCTGACCCTGACCTCATGCTTAGGCCTTCTGAGTCGTATCTGTGTTTCTGCCGTTGCACATCTTGCATCCCACTAGTTGTCCTCTCTATCAACTCTTGCGACCCGTGTGTGATCTCTTGTAGCATCGGGGGTTGGTTTCCACATGCTTCCCTGGTACCAGCCGGTGCGGCCTCGCGCCCTTCGCAAGTGAGCTCGTTTTCTTGACAGGAGTGACACGGGATTCCATCGTCACATCTTTTCTTTCGTCGCCGGCATTCGCTGCATGCAGTCTTTACACGAGATCGTCGTATGGGAGTATGGCCAAGACCATCGTCATTGCGAGCATCACAAGTGTAGCTAGTCCAGAAGCTGGGCTGATGGAAGTCATCTCTAACGGGACTCGAATTGCCTTTGTCGTGAGGCCTCGCGCTACGTTGGCGGTGTGAAAGCGCCTCCAAAGTGGTGGCAACAGGCGCGCTCTTCAGCTCGTTGACATACTGACTGTGAACCAGTACCTCTTGGCCGTATTGAATCCGGTCAGAAGACCTTAGGTTGTAGTTTCGCTTCAGCGATCGCTGACTTGCAGGTGCGACTCCAGGATCAACTGGTGGCGAGTTCGCTACGATTGCGCTTCCGTGTTGAGTGTCGTCAACGGAGCGACGACTTTGCAGGTCCGTAGGCGAATGGTGCAGGGAGCGTTGCTCGTGGTATTGCTGCCAGCCACAATGCTGAGAGCCGTGATGTCGCTCGTGCTGCTGGTCTCCGTACATGCGCCAGTCCAGATCGACTTGTTGCCCATCCTGACACTGATACTTATCTTGACCGTTCCACAATGTCCAGGTCTGAGGCATGCTATGAAGATGAACCGTAGCCGTTGGAGGCTGCGGATGCATTAGTGGGACGCCGGGCTCTGTGTCGTCCCCCACAGGCGCTGTGAATTGATGGTGAAAGTCCGCGAGCGCCATAATGGAAAGACGTCTTGTCAGGAAGAGAACTGTCACGAAGAAAAAGGCTCGTCCCACGCTCCTTTTATGACAGCTGGGCCTCTCGCGTTGCGGCGCACGACCCCTCGACGCTACATGCCCGGTGAGACAACAAGCGTGGCCCTTAGAGCAAATACTGCATGGAAGGATCGCTCGCGTGTTGACTTTCTTACCGCAGCAACGCGCCACCTTGCACAATACGACGCAATCGCCGCGTTCTGGCCTCGCTGTCGATGCATGACAGCGGTGTCAGCTCTTCCTGCCAGCAGTGCGAGGCCAATCACCGTCCTCGTTCCTCATCGTCCGCAAGAAGACCTGAAGCGAGTCCGAGATAGGGACGACAGACGGCTGTTTCAAGTTCGCAGGCAACGGCATAATATAGGCAGTGCAGTAATAATGTCGCTACTTGCCAGGCACACTCCCGGCGTCGCCTTCATAGTTCGTGGTTGGCACACGTCACTACGCACTCCATATCCCCCTGTTCATGCTCTCGCCAACTTGAGATCGTCATGAGGGAGCCCGAAAGGGGCGATTGAAGGACCACAGCTTGCCGTGTGACCGTCGTATTTGTCGAAGTGCTGGTGCTCGGTGGCCAGACCACTCCGTGTGGCAGCTGTAGTGAAGCGAGCCGTCTTCTCCGAAGGTATCAGCCGTGAGTCAAGGGCGAAGTGAGACCGTGAGTGTCGAACTTGTTGCGACATCGCAGAGGCAACCCTCTCAGCTTCCCTCTTCCCTACTCCAAATTCGTGAAGCAGCCTGAAGCACTGAGGCGGCCATCCGCAGCCGTGCTAAGAGAGCACCGAGCCTGAGCACAGCCCCAACAGTGAACGAATCCGCACGAGTCACCGAGCCGGAAGGAGACCCTAGGGTCCTCGAGGATGGTCAAGAACCTGTGCATCATCAGAAGAGGGATTGGTAGTCACACCATTCCTCCTACATCGTCACGAAGAATCATCTCGGCTGTAATTCGCGGTCAAACATTTCCCACAATCAAGTAGGTTCCCAGAATCCATGCTTGGGTTTTGTCAAGTCCCGGAGCCGACTCAGTCTGTATGTTAGCTCTTTCCAGAGACTGCCAAGCGACGGGTACTTAGTGTTGGGTGTTGCATGCCATCCTATGTGCACAGGGCTTTGCTGAGAGACCGGCTCGTTGAGCCACGTAGTCTGATCCTTCAACCTGGCCTTCGATAGTAGAACGTCGACAATTTCCGAGACTGCAAGGCAAGGTGCAAAGGCTACGCTTGTACACACCACGCAAGGCCGTAATGTATGCACCTGGGATGCCACGTCTATGTCTGTGAGGCGTGTATATTTGGCAGATTTTACTTCGGTACCCTTTCGAGCTTGTGGGTAGATTCTCAGACGCCGTCGCGCTCCTTCAACTTTGCTTTGTGTGCGGTCTGGTGGTACTGCACAAGCCAACCCGGAAAGAACGTCGCACGGCGTCGTCCCGACCCGCGCAGCTTCTTCTCCAGGATTGCGGTTGCTAGCGCTGTGCTGTGCCACCCACTTCCTTTCGAGGGACGACGACATGGCAGCGTTGAGCTGGGCACGGCACCCAGAAAGCAATGCCATTTGACCGAAACGCCCGACAATGCTCCTTCGTGCAGGTTGGCATCGAGCCGGGATTGCATTGCTGACTCCACCAGTTGCACTTTCACTCGAGGAGCACTTCAGCGCCCGGGTCCCACGTGTGTGGCCGGTCTGGGTGCGTCTGATGGACTTTGTTGCGCTTTGAACGTGCGAACTGCGAGGCAGAACGTCGTGTGCAGCAGCTAGTGCAACGTCAACTACGACAAAAGCTGGTAGCAACGAGGAGTCCAACCGGACCCACTGGTTCGTCTGACTGACCCTTTCATGCTCCGAGCTGATGAACATTCCAAGCAAAGCTTGAAGGATGTCAAATGGTGACAACTTCACACTTTTACACGCTACTCTATACAGACATGTGTGGCACAACATGACTTGATGCGCTAACTCCGTTTAGACCTCCCGTCGCGCGTCAAGAACACCTTCCATTGGAGCGAAGCACGAAATCCCGTACAAGGAGGCCATCATCGTCGACGTAGTAGTGCTATAGTTCTCCCACCCACCGTGCGAATGGAACCCCTGCCTATGGGAATCAGGCCGTGTTTGTGCCGGGGAGTAATGGTGCGAGTAAGTGCGATAGCGGCCTTGCCGGTCTTGGTGGCGGTGCTTTGGGTCGCAGAAGTGACAAGCGCAGCAGACCAGCTGGCGGGAAGGCTAGGAGAATGCGGACAATTGTCCACGTCACCCTTTCCATGGGACAAACGCCGGCCTGTCGTCTTGATTCTGATGTGCCTGGCTCGCAGGCCTAACTCTCTCCAGCATCGTCTTGATTGCTGGCAATACCACAACGGGCGTCTTTCTGGTCGTCGGCAAGACTAAGGTGAAAATGGCGAGCATGGTCAAGGAGCAGTCGAATGCTATCGTCGTTGCCACATCAGCGTTACTCCTTCCGTGCTTCAGAAAAGACTCGAATGTGAGACAACGACACGACAGCCTGCCCGAAGTCAGCCTCCGCAAACCTCTGCATCCACACGAACGACTCACGCCGGCCTGAACGAAAAGACTGCCGACACTTCCATCCTGTGCTTACGTGCCATCCCGCTAGTTGTCCAGGGTATGCTGACGCACAAATAAACCAACCCCACGTCCGACAACACGTCACCCGCGGTAATCGCCGCCCATCTGATCGCCTACGTTACTGTCAATGTGATGTTCTCGTTCGCGCTGCATCCTCGCTTACCATCGTGGAACATGGCGACCAGGCTCCGGAGTAGCTCGGTGTGCAGCCCACCGTCGCGATCATCGATGCTCCCAGCATCCACAGCCCCGCCACACCCAGGCTGGAAATGCTCGCCGCCTTCCAGTTCTGGTTGCACACGCCCTTGAGGTCATCTGCCAGCAATGCGAGCGAGCATTTGGTCACGCCCGTGCTCACGAGTCGCGGGATCGGCTCCAGAAGAATGTCTACTCGCTCGTCGGCTCCTGCTTGGTTTGAGCCGAGAGATGACGGCGCGGTTTCACCTGCACGACAAGCCCTCTTGCTCGATCACCTGCGTCAGCCGTCGCTGCGCCGATATTGTGGTGCGGTCCGATGTATAGCAGAATCCGGGACGGTGTGGCGGTTACCTGTCTGACTATCAGCTGACGCTTTCGCGGCCAGTGTGGTGAGGAACGCGAGGTGGAGAACCCGTCCAGCGCAAGTGCTGTGCCTCACGTTAGTGTCACATGTCGACGCTTGTGGCATGCACTGGCAAAGCTGACTCACGAACGAGCCTGTCGCTCCACGACCAACGCCTCCAGCGCTTCACCTTCTCCCGCACGAATGCATGGACGAGTGCGAGCAGTATCATGACGACAACAGTCACGGGGACGAAGGCTTGCAGCAAAGTCTGGGAGCTTGAGTTGTACATTGAGGCAAAATGTCTGCCATGGAAGTAGTCGCAAATGATGGGGAAAGTATGGGGCGGCTCCTGTACGTCAAGCCTGTTGTTGGAAGGCGGAGAGCACGATATAAGTGCCAGCGCCAACGACTCCTCAACACTAGCACATCGGGTCACGGCCTACAAGGTAGATGCTAGAGCGGTGACACTGAAACCGCTTGCAT
The DNA here is from genome assembly GCA_019775635.1 of Cladosporium sp. VS III D KN 1. Lineage (NCBI taxonomy): Eukaryota > Fungi > Ascomycota > Dothideomycetes > Cladosporiales > Cladosporiaceae > Cladosporium > Cladosporium sp. VS III D KN 1. The sequence continues at coordinate 121,847 of JACWFN010000063.1, forward strand.
GGCTGATCTTTCCACTTGTTTCCAGGTTCTTGTAAGGACCGTGGGCGTCGCAGTATGCTTCAAGGATCGGATATGGTGAACTGCACGGCGGCGCCTTGTGCAGCGACCACTCTCTTCTGATGTGAGGGAAGAGCGTCCGTAGCTTGTGACTGGGTTTCACCAGCCTCCTGCTATTCATTCACCACAACCAGCCATTCTCAGTCTGCGTCGCTCTGGTACATGACGTAGGCGCTATCGGCAAGTCAGTCCAGGTGCTAAAGAGAGCGTAACGGCGAGGCCGACTCGGGTCGAGGTAGGACTGATGGCGACCATCGAGGGGTCCAGCTGACAACAGGTCGCAGGCATTTGGTCTTTGGACACTCATGGGAAGGAAAATCACGCATCGCCAAACCGGCTGTCCCAGGCAGACACCAGCATACGGGAAGCCCGAAACAGCCGGGCAATCGAACCGTGCCGGCCTAACATAGCCGTCGCGCTCTATGCATAGTGGGGGCACGGACCGTGGCATGAGGCCGTTTGCCTTCTCCCTCAGCTCCTGTCTTCCTACCCGTCTCTTCACGTTTGACAAAGTTTCGCCCTCTGCCTCCGTGATAAGCAACCAGTCTCCGCATGAACGTTTCGTGAGTCTCAATCGGCCAACGCAGACATAATTCGTCAATATAGCACAAACAGCCGACCGGTCGACGGACTAACCAATATCACGCCCAACCACAAAGCGTCTAGGCATCCCTTGAGGTATAATTCGGGCATGTATCGCAGCCCACCCTTTCGGTCGGGTTCGCATAGCCGTGTAACACGAAAGTTGCCGGGCCAGATCGACAGTGGTATCAATACCCGGCTACACAAGTGAGTTGATCCGGCCGAGTAGACACTTGTATGAGGAAAATCATTGACACTATTGTGTAAGGCATGCCCTGGGTACCAAACCACTCCCTGGCTTCGCCTCGCTCGAGGCGCTCGCGCACGCTGGTCATGTGGAAGCCGATCAGCCTTGCCACCGCGGTGCCATCAATCTGTTTCAACAGCCCTCTTCCGAGCAACAGCCTCGATGTTTGATCAGACCAGATGTCGTTGCCAGCATCGAGATATCGCCTATTCAAATCCCATGCCGTCATCACACCAATGTTAACAGCCGCTTCTCAACAAAAGCAATGGGTCGTGCAAGATGCGGACGAATATCTGACAGTGGGGATTGCGACGAGCCTACAGGCTCAAGCAGGGAGAGGATACAGTCGGGACGATTGACTGTGCTTAAAAAGCGCCGTAGGACATCGTCACCGTCCTCTATTGAGCACGCTAAGATGCCGCGAACTAAGATCATTCGAGAGAAAGAAGCCCGTTCCAGGCAGGCCAGATGCCTACAACACATGGAGGATTTCTTGGGATGCGTTTTGAGCTGGGAGGCTCCCAAGAAGCAAACGTCAGGTAACGTGGAGAAGTCCGGCCTGGTCGGCGACAAACAGCAGATGATGGAAGCATTTCACCTCCTAAGCGAAGTGCTTGTTCGACATACTATCTCGCCTCTGAAGTCCAAGCCCGGAGAAAGTTCCTTACAAACCGTTGTGAGAGAGGCTAAGTGCCGAATCGAGGCCCATCTCAGTGACCGCTCAGACGTGGTGCTGCCAAGTTTCAGCTTGATGGCTGAAGAAGCACCCTCTGGCGATCGACCTTGCACGGGCGCGCGTGACCACAAGCCGTGCCTGCTGGATAGAATGCACGCTTGTATCAAATGTCGCAAGCAACGTCGTGGCACGATGTTCAAGCGCAATCTCGATAGACTGTCGGTAGTGCAGAATCGATCGTCTTCCGCCGGTCAGCAACTCAGCGTCTGCCGAGAGGAAAGCAAGTGAGCACGGATCATAGCACTGCGAGACCGACAAATTGCTTGGTCTTCATTCAGGGGGGAAAGACGAGCCCTCTGACAGCGTTTCCTTCTACTTCCAGGCTCAGGGTTGGCTTTTGGGACGATTGTACTAAGCTTTGGAATATCATGGTTCACAGGTCAAGGAACACGAGAGTAGCAACGCCGACGCATAGGCGTAAGGGTGTCGCAAAGACAAGAATTACTGCATATCGCCGCCGCCACTCTCTATACACGAGATATGGTCTTTGTGCACGGGGCCTGCTTGCTCAACTGTCGTGCCACGCCGCATTGCAGTATATTTTTCGATCAGATGTCTCACAACTCATGAGATGTCTATAGCTTAGTCGGGATAATTGCTGACAGGCTGCAAGTCTGGCGCGTGGCAGATAAGACAAACAAGCCGCAGACTGTCAAACGCTCCCCTGACTGCCGGAGCAGCACATATAACTCGCAAAGAGCCTTGAATGGATACTGTGAGCGTACCGTACTTGCTGCGAACTTCAGAATGTACAGATCAGCAGATCTACCACACTATAAAACCCTGAAAGTGGAGCCAGGGGCGAGCTTGCACGAGATTCATGGCGCGTACCACCGCGCTTCTCTAAAGGCTCATCCAGATCATGGGGGAACCCATCATGAAATGTTGGCGGTGAGTGCTTTGACTCCTCTCGATCCCATCGGCTTCGTCCTAACAACAGGTCGTAACTCAGGTAAATGCAGCATGGGCCGCCATAAAACGAATCATGTCGGAGGACGAGAAAGTCGATGACGAAGAAGAGGAAGGAGAAGAGAGTGAAGGGCAGGGTTCGGCGGAGGAAAACCCGGCATCAAGAAGCTTCTGCGACTCTGATAGCGCGAGTGATTGGGATTCCGAGTACGATGATCAAGACTTTGACAGATACTATGACTACGGCGATCTGGGTGAGACAGGCGGAAGCTATGTAGTACAGCTTGAGGACGACCGAGAAATATCACTTGAAGAGCATGCTCGAACTTGCGCGTGTGGCCTTTGAAGATGAGCCGGCTTGGACATACAGTACCAAGCATGCCGATGAAAGAAAGATAAGCTACAGCACTGCAGGTCATCATACGAGCCATTTTTCAGCAGACCATTACACAAGGTGGGATGACGCTGGTTTCAACCAAGACAAGAAAGCCGAGTGTTCGAAGGCCACGGTCGTCTGTGTCGTGAGGGCCGTACAGCGCCACCGCAACCCTATGGCAAGATGGCCGGTGACCGGTGACCGGTGACCGATGACAAACTCTCGACGAGCGCTCGGGCTCTCGACTTGGTGAAAGACCTCCCAACAAAGTATTGTAGCGCAGTCACTGACTCTCCGCTTACTTTTGACTAACAATTGCATACGAGCCGTCATCGGGCGATTTGACACGCCCGTCTGACTGACCCTAAAGACGTTTTTTTCTTTGCCAGTTTCATAGCAGAACACTGGCATCATGTCTGTCCCGAACAAGAGTTTCGGTTCCGGGACACTCGCACTTACTATGTTGCCAAAGCCACAGCACTCTGCTAGCCATGCCAATAACGTTTACAAGCACTCCGAGAGATTGCTCTACGCCCGAGAGCTTGCAGCATGGCAGATGGACAACGAGTTCATTCGATCGGCCTACAGGTTGCGCCTCCAACTATACAGACCCTTTGAGCAATTTGCTTGGTTAACACACTTGTAGACCGGCTTCTGGGTCCGCTGGCAAATCGTTCGCTAGCCTGTTTCAACTGCATAACCAGACGATCAACGCTCACTCCCATCTTGTCGGCGCCTCGATCTTTGGTGGCTTGCCCTTCGTCTTTTACCACAACGATTACGTCAACAATCCACGCTCACAGACCGAAGACCTGGTCGTTGTTTCTCTCTACTGCTTCGGTGTGGCAGTATGCTTTACACTTTCAGCGATGCAAGTCTGATCCAAGAAAGCTACAGCACCCTTACATGTATGTCACTGACATTTGGAAGGTTCCATATCCTAGAAAATCACAGCTGCACTGTCTCAAGGGTCTGTAACAAACTAGACTACGTCGGGGTGCTCATCTTGATGTGGGCTGCTGGCGTCGCCACGATCTTCTATGGTTTCGTCTGCGATCACAAACTGCGGTTGCTTTACTGTGCGACAGTCTGTGTTCCACCTCCCCTCGACCCAGTAATCGGAATCTGACAGCCTCCCAGACCAGCTTATCCGCGATCTTTTGTGTGCTGTTGATACTGACTCCGCGCTTCGGCTCACCGCGATTCAGAACTTGGCGTGCAGTGCTCTACGCTACTTTTGGCTTGAGCTCCGCCACCTTTGTCGTCCACGGGCTTGTCTTGCATGGTTGGGAGGTGCAGAAAGACCGTTTGTCCCTGGTACGAATGGGTGGGATGGCCGCAATGAACCTGTTCGGCGCAATGGTTTATACAGCGCGGGTAACGTGTCTCGTGCCCCATTCCTCGTTGCCACCTGACGCCTCTCCAGATTCCCGAGAGATGGGCGCCCTACACATTCGATGTTGTGGGCGCCAGCCACCAGATCTTCCACATTGCTGTCGTGGGCGCAGCCTGGGTCCACTACCTGGGACTTCTTGCGTCATTCCGTCACGCACGTGGCATCAACCACTCGTGTACTCCATCGGCGTGACAGGCATGACCCACCGGCTGCAGATTATCACCGCATCTCGAGTCTATGGTCAACTGGGGGAACGTTACACATAGTGGCTATGTTACCGTGGGTCGTGGAATAAGGGATAGTCCAAAGCTCAGCCCAACAGAAAACAGCGGCAGAAGTAGCTTAACTTAGAGGTCTGGCATGTGATAAGTGGTATCAGGGTTAGGGTTGGGGTACATTGAAGAACCATTTTGGCAGCTTTTTGTCCTTTCCTGTCTTGAGAAACACCGTGTAGGGCGATTCGGATGATGAGGGACTTGCGGTGACACTGCCTGCAGGGAAATTCTTTCGTGTGTACCTCTTCTGTCTCAGTTGTCAATCGTAAATGGTGCCTTGTCATCTGTAGATTCTTGTCAAGCACTGCTAAGAGATAGATCATTGACGAAGCACGACAAAATACCACAGGATGCGCGCGCAAACTTACCATTGATCCACGCCTCACAAGAATTCACATCCATCAATACTGACGAGAATGAGAATCAGAGCGGTATTGCAGGTCACTCCGTCATTTCTGTCCAAAATTAGCCACAAATTTCCGCGTGTCATTTCTATTGAGACCCATTCTTTCACCATGGAGTCATCTGCGCAATATATACTCTCAGGATCTACTGTACAGTACCGTACGAACTTCGCCACTACCACGCTTTCTCTTATCGCCAGTCGATATAAGGTTTTGCTGCATTCCAATCATGGTCTATCTCAACTCTTTAGTATCTGGCTCGAGTACGGCAGTGAGTTGACATAGAGCCAGAACTGTGCATTGGGTTTTTGTGGAGATAATTCCAGCTTACGGGGATTGATCAGTCTAGTTCGATCACCGTCTTCCAACCACTCAAGCTCGAGCGGTGGAACAGAGGCCCGATGGTAGCTCGACCGAGCTCTGAAGAGGATCGCATCGCCATCTGACAAGTTGCGTATCTTGTGGTTACTGTGGCACTCTTTGCACGTCTCGAGAGTGTCGTATGGATATCCGACATATTCCACACCGCGCTGTTCATACTTCTTCTTAGCTTGCAACGCTTTTACTGGGCTCTGTCGATTTCCGGGCCAGAAGTAAGATTGATTCCGAGACATCATCTTTCCGTAAAGGTGTCCAGCGCTACGACCCCCCAAAAAGCACTCTACGGCAGTGGAGTGGAACTGCATGATCACTGCTTCTACCGTCTCGTTGGGCTTGGCTATGACTTGAACGGCAGTGCCGTCTTTGGCCTTTCCTTCAATCACGGTCAGCCCGAGACTTTGGTACCTCGACTCATCTTGCTCTCTGTCCGATCCTCCAACTTCGTTCTCACATTCCACGCCCGGTGGTCTCACACAAGCTCGCGGCGCATAGACGACGAGAAGCAGAGTCTCAGTCTTCGAGATGGCGATATAGTGCTGACGGAATTTTTCCTTCTTTCGCTTCAATGGGAATTCCAAATGCTTTCTGTCAAGCTTCTCAAACAGATTGTCTACGAAGGGGAAATTGAAGTTGTGGTTGTGTAGCTTGAGGTTCTCCCAATTTCTGTGTAGCATTCCAAGTCTTGCTGCACCGATGTGAAGGGCGCGGGGGGCCACTTGCATGGACTGTTCAATCTGCGTCTCGAGACTGCCAAGGGGACTATCGAATTTTACACCGAAACCCTCGAGACTTCGAAGCGTTTCACCAATGCTTACCACGGTTCCATCGGTGTATATATCCCAGTCTGATGAATGCGGTGGAGCACACAAAGATACTTTCGCATCCCTCATCCACCCTGGGAACCTCTGGGCTCGAGAGCCGGAAACGCAATATCCCACCCGCTTCATCTCTCTTCTGAATTTGCTGCCGTCCCAAGGCCCGGTATCCAAGTATCGTTCGACAGCGTCCATAACGAAGGCACCAGGGCGGCTGAGCCTGGAAACGGTTCAAACGAGTGCTACCTCGCAGTTTTATGATATTGGAATTGCTCACAGCATTTCGTATCTACTGACCTGGAATTCATCATCAAAGATGACAACAGTAAGCATATACAGCTAAGAGATCCGGTTCCATCCATCCAGTAAAAATTTAATCCAATAGCATCACCGAGCAGAGATACTGCAAATCAATGCTGCGAAGCAGGTTGCTGAGCCGTCGGGTGAAGTCTGGCACAAATCGAAATCGTGTAATCAAGCTATCCTCTTTTGACCGTCTAGCTCTACCCGATGATCATGATAGTGTACTGTGACACTTCCTTCAGTATTCTCATACATGTGATTAGATCACGTCATCAGACTATACCCCCTCATAGGAGTAGGGTGTTCGACACTGCGCAGAGACAATTTTTCTCGAGCGAGGGCGTCAGCGGTCGTACTGACTGTAAGACGATGAATAACGAGCTGACTAACTAGGCCAGCCCATCCAGGATTAGTTGTGCTTCGTCGTTGCCCTTCATCACCCGCCTTACACCGCGAATCTTTGCGCTAAGGTGATTATGACCCGAGAAATCTTCACGCTGATGTCCAGCCATTAGCGTGATGGCGCTTCCGACCAATGCTAATCGCTCGAGCTCGATGGCTAAGCCAATTCTGACTAGTCTACAGTCATTGGCACCCTAGGAGCGGGCCTAACGTATTTGTCTGCCGTCCGCATACGCGCATTGTAGAAAAGATATACATGTGCCTCTTGGAGACGCGATATATGATATCAAGAGACAACATATCCCTACACTTGAAGCCGTATTCGCATCTGATTGTACCAAAGAAATTATGATCCCTTTCATTAGTCCGATGTTTAAGACGAGGTTCTGTCAAAGTCGTGGGACTTGAAAAGAGACGCGTAAAATAAGCAGCGTGACTTTATGAAGACAAGATATGATTTGCACGATCGATGCCAGCGGGGTGGGATCAATTGCCACTCCGATGTGCTGATCAGGTAAATGATCCCGTCATGACAGAGCCGATAGCTCCGTTCAATCGTCCTACAGTGCGGCTTCGACAAATTAGGTCAGTTCGTTCTGGCAAGTAACTTACAGTTTGAAGACATGCTACAGGTAGAAAACAGCTCTTGATCTGATTATCGCGTAGTGATCGACACGTCAGGTGCGAGAAGCTATAGTCGTCAAGACCGTGTTCAGATCCTCGTGTAACTAGTGTAAACAGATTTTCCCACTCGTGATGTTATAGCAACTGACCAATTGAACGTTCGCTGTGACCGAGGGAAGGGACGGGCTTTGCATGAAAGGCAATGTAAATATGATTGACAGGGATGAGCTATAGTGATAACGTTAGTGGTGCACCCCAATTGCGAGAGCCACAAAACTTTTGTGATAACTGATCCCAGAATCGTATGCCCTACAAATCCTGATATCGAGTTTGTGTAACGTTGACTTACATTATTTTGCGCGTCAGCTTCGCATCCGAAGCGCGACATTGACGCGACATTGTCGCTACGTGGACGCAACAAAAACGCGACAGGATCGCGGCACCGACGCGAAATTGACACGTTATGAGCGCGCTACCGACACGACTCTCTGACACAGCCATTCTCAAGTCTTTGGGATCACGGCTACAAGCCACATAGCACATGACATATATTCGCAAATCGGTGATTTGCAGTCGAATGCAGAGAAGATGCAGTGATACCGTTCGTGGTGTACAAGTAACTTAGTTACGTGAAATAACAAAGCCAAGTAGGTAGTAGGGAGATGCGAATGACTGGAACATGATGTTCGGTTTGTATCCGAAGACCAGTCGACGACCAAATATACCCACATTCCTTTCTCGGCTCGTCTAACACGCCTTCGATCATCCCGTAGGATTCGAGAACCTGGGGGTTTTTGAGCACAGCTGTGACACGAAGTACGGCAGGGAGCCTCAAATGACTACAATTAAGATGATACAGCATTAATACGAAGACGAATTGTGGCAGCGATACCCAGCCTCAACGCAACTCCCCTCGTTGATCGTACGTCCCGGAAGATTGAGAGCAAATCAGTTCTGTTACAACTTACAATAGCGCAGGATGTCTCGACAATGATTTACCATATATCTATGGGACCAATAGCCAGCACGGACTGATTCTTCTTCCCATGCAAAAGGGTTTCGACTGGCAGGATTGCAGGGATGGATTTGAACTGACGAGAGGTCGACTCTCGATTCAGGGTCCAATCCCGTCCCTGTCGTCCATCCGCTGACGGCTTCGCAGCAACAACAGAAGGGTCCCTTCCCCTGCTCTCGGCTTCCGTGTGCCGAGAAAACCGTTTCTGCGCCAAGAGTCTCGCCGATGTACCGCTCCGCACGCCAATCCGACCTAGTCTTAGCAGCTTTGCTGATCATATCCAAGAGTCACGCGAAAGCATGGTTCTAACTCTGTTGCTGAGTTTGCGATCCTGAAATCGCAGTCATATGTCAGACTCAGCTACAGTAGCGCCACCCTATGTGGGTTCGAGCTTGCCCCTTCACAAGCCCTCGAGTGCCTGTGCAAGCGAAGACAACGTCACAATTGACGGTCGACCCAGGGATGTTGAGCAGGGCGAGTCGAAGAAGCGCCTCAAGCGTCTGCAGAAAGTATTGCAGAGGTACGGCACGGTGGGCCTGTCTGCAACCCTGCAACCCTGCACAACAGAATTCAGGAATTGAGGCGATAGGACTTCACCCTGAGTGGAGAGTTCTTACATGGCTCTCGCGCGTCTCAAACGAAAACCATCCGTATGGTCATGGGCTTCAACAGGAAATGGTCAAAAGAGAGCCTGTGTTCGCCAGTCGGAACTTGTGTGAGTGTGGGCAAATTCGGTTTTCGTTGTTTAGCGCAGCGGTGCGATCGAGACTTGTGACTAACTTTATTGATCCTCCGAAGCTTGAGCTTCTCTGCCGGAGCTCAACGTTCGCAGGCAACCGAAACGTCGCTCCCGAAGCATCCCGACCGACTGGTCAAGCAACAGCAGCCTTGGACAATTGGTGTGGGTCCCGACCGAGCCGAGTCCAGCGGACAGGTCAGATGATCACTCGCCAATGATTTGACATGAACAGAGAAGCCCCAGCATGTACAGTACTGTGTGTCGGATCATACTGCATCTCGACAGTGACAATCACCCTTGCTATTAACGCTATCCTTTCGACCCATCTCAAGTGACAAGTCCACTGCAGTTGGGGGAGGTACACGGAAGCGTGACCGTGTTGACACCGAGCAGAGTTTCAGCAAGCGTCAGACCCCCATAGCTTCCGTGCATCGTCGAAACGTCTGTTTCATCGCTATGATGTGGTCACCGGATATGGCCAGTGTGCAGTACGCGAGTGTGGGTGTGCTGTTACTGGGGTCGAAGCCAAGGGTGTACATAAGTCCCAAGAGTTGCATGGGGTTTCGTAGATAATTGGACCAACTTGGTCGCCCTCCGAAAGTCAAGGCGAATAGCTCGAAGCGGCCTGTCCGGGAAACTGCACCACAGAGGTAGGATCGCACACGGATTCAGTTTTAGATGGGGACTAACCCAGTCTGCAATGAAAGGAAGCGCTAGGGCGAGGGCGAAGGCGAGGGCGAAGGCGAGGGCGAGTGGGAAAAGGAGAAGAAAGGGCTTGCTGGAGAGCCGAGTAGCGTCCAGGTATTCTTCCTATTTAAGCGGAGATCTGTTTCGGGAGACAACGTCGGAAGAGCCAAGATCGGATCCTCGAATACGACAACAGGCGCAGAAGCGTAGACATTATCACGCTGACATAATGATGAGGAGCGAGAGCTCTGCGCGCGGGTGTGGTATCTTGGGCTTGTCGTATGTGAGCTCCGGATTCGAGCTATCTCTGCCTCTGCGCGGCCTGATCTGAACTGCGAGCACTCGGCGCCCTGCTTCATGGTCAGCAGGTGAGGCTGTATGTACCTAATAGGAGACTCGTTGGGCCACCCAAAGTCGTTGTTATTCAAACTGCCATCGTCCTCTTGGCAGCAACTGACAGAAGTCTCATACGAATATTGTACAAGCGTGTGCGGCGGCGACTCGATGCGGGAACTACGCTTCTGTTCATATGGCGAGGATCTTGATCGGTCGAGGCCTGGAAGTATGGCAGCGGTTTCTATGTCCTGTTCCTGAAGATCAGAACCTACGACTGCGATCTTGTTGTTCGAGGGCTGTACAACCTCGTGAGATTGTTCCACAGAGTCACTCGCCCCGCTCGGCGTCTTCTCGCATAGACCAGAAGCTCCAGTAGACTGTTCAGTCACGTGTGTGGTCGCCACCTTGAAGTTGCAATCAGCCTGGTGAATCGGTGTATGGATATATTGCAGAGTCCTTGGATTCATCGTCGAGCATCTCGCATTATCCAAATCCTGTACGAAAGTGTGCTCCTGCCCTTGCTCGATCCCCCAGTAGCTGCCTTTACCTGGATCGTCCTTGGGCCGCTCGATTTTGATGAACTTCTTGTTGAGGGTCAGGCTGTGCCTGATGCTGTTCTGCCAACCGGCTTTTGCGAGACTGTAAAATGCAAAGTTGTCCGAGATCCATTTGTAGATTTGCGCAAGCGTGAGGCGGCGCTTCTGCGACTGGAGTATAGCCATGCCAATAAGTGTAGCATAGCGGTATCGCGGCCTCGCTCCCTCAATCGTGTCTGGTGGCATGTTTGTTGAGTCAATTGAGGGAGAGGACACACTCTCTTGATGTTCTGATGGAACATCAACAGACGATGCCATCTCTGAGTATGTCCTTGACATGCTCCTCTTGTTGCCAGAGCCTGCCTTCGAAGGGGCTAAGGTCGCGGAGGATGCATGTGGAAGAGGGCTCTTCGAAACGACTGGCTTTGCGCATGCAAGATGGGCGTTGATAGCCTTATGGGGTGTGCATGAGTGTTGATGGTACTGTTGGTTGCTTGGAGGGGGCTCAACTTCTTGCCACGGTGTGGTGGGAACGTGCGGTGTATATGAAGCCCTCGCTTTGGCCAACTCGCCTGCCTGCAAATTCCTAGGCAGGCCATCAGCCTGGGAGCAGGACCACTCATCAGAGTTCGTTGTGCTTGATTTCAATTCGACATCGCCTTTGCCAGGCAAAGCGTCAAATGCACGCAGTGCTTCATCAAACGCGACTTCCAGAGCCATCTCGCGCGTGCACAAATCCCGCGTGGTTCTGCCGCCCGTTGCCTATGTTCTATGCCACAGACTTATGCCACATCGATTAACAGCATCGCGAGACCTTGACGGGCGTTCGCAAGAGACCTGCGGACTTTGGATGGCCGTGGAAGTAGCGTGGAATTGACGAGCATGTGAGCCACCTCGTCAGACGCGAAAGACGCGCCCTTGCGACGCGCCGGCGGAGGCCAACGACGAGATCCACTTCTACGTAGTTTGGGGTACGAAACTCCTGCTGTCCCGAGACACAATCAGGAGAGGCAGCCAGGGAACGCAGCCAGCAATTTCAACCAGGAGATGCAAGCGACATCAAAAGTGCCGTGCAGGCTGTCGGCTGAGTCGCGCGCGCAAGGAGGGGGCTTCATGCTCGCGACCAAACTTGGACCTAGTCTAATGTCACTCAACAACGAGTCCTCAGGATGGCCCGGAGTGCGCCAGAGGGCAACAAATATCGAAAGGCGATTGATTGCGAGCAGGAAAAAAATGGCGCGCCACATCGAACGACGTCATCACTTGACGACCCCTTCACCATCGACAACGCCTGACATGATCGCTGCGGCTGGCCACCTGGCCGCCCAGCCGTTGGAGAGACCTGGTCGCCGCAGATGTGGAGCGCTAATGCCGACTCGACATCGAAGATGACCAAGTGTCCGGCAGACCACATGGACAACGCGCCCGGTACAAGTACAGGCCGTTGGCAATGTGGACCAGACAGTGCCAACCTCTCGTACTGGGGCTGGCCGGCCTGCGGGACATGAAGAGAAGAGAAGAGAAGTAAAGGGAGGGAGCGGGGCGAGGAAGGCAGGAGAACCAGCAGGTGTGACCACACGCAAGAGCCTCGGAGGGCGCCGATTGTGAACATAGTCGCAGCTTGGTCAAGCCGGGGTGATGAGTAGAATCGGAGGTATGGCAACAAAGCCGCGAGAGCTCAGAAAAAGACCAATAAAGTGCATGGTGCATAGCCGGGGACGGAGTTGCGTGAACCGCTCGTATACAGTATGATTATCAGAAACGAGCAGATAAACACTGGACGTACAATGAGGTGGCAGGAAGTCTGGCGTGTCATGAGCGGATGTCTGTAGAGCCAGGAAAAATTGCACAATCTAGTACTCTACGCTTGGTATTCGTTCAGGGGCGATTGGCCGGGGGTGACCAACAACACCATAGATGCGATACATACGATCACGCAATATATCGCTTTCCCGGCAGCGAGGCCAAGCCTGGACAAAGGAAGCGTTCATTATCATGGTCTTTCTAGCTTGGCAACCCCAGGAAAGGTACGAGGAAACGGCCGACCAGGCGTGATGTGTACCGGCATTGGTTTTCGGACGAGAATGACACGTCTTGACGGGAGCGAAGGTGGTCCTCTGGAGGTTTGTGTCAGTCTCCCATAGGAAAATGTGCCGCCGCAAGTGCATGCGAGGAAGGCAACAGGATGAACTCACCCGAATCTACAAGCAGACCCCTCAGATCCTCACAGAATTCATGCCCGGCCGCATCTCGCAGCAGTGGGGTATGTGGACCGAAACTGCCCTCCGGTGCCCATGTATTGTCGCGGTACTTACACTGGAACAGACGGATGAGCAGTGAGAAGTGAGAATCGATGCGCTCACAAGCGTTGCGGGCTTCCAGTTGGGCTTCGTTGGAGGAACACTCGAGCTTCTGGGCTTTGGCGTCGGCTTGGATCTGGATGGTGCGTTGGACCTCCTCGAGCACCATGGCGAGAACGAGCATGATGCAGAAGGCGGGAAGCCAGGATGGATCTCTGTTGTCGCTCGTTTCGAGGATCGCCTGTTGCCATTCGAGGACGTCCTCAAAGCTCTGGTTGCGGAGGATGTGGAAGAAGGACTTTAGCTGGCGGTTGGCGAGGCGAGGCGAGGAGTGAGAGGCTAGTCGTGCTGGTTTTCCGCGATTCTTGAGGTGTTTGTGAATCTTTGGAAGCGTTTCTGCGGTGATTGTGAGGGTATGGCCCATGATGTAGGTGACGATGACCATGCGTATGAGTTCGTGGAGGAGTTTCTGCAGCTGAAAAAAAATGCACGTCAGGGCTGTGGATCTTGGTCGAGCGTGTGATCTGCTTACATCGCGATCGAATATGCGTTCACAAATTGGAGTCGGCAGGTGGTGGTACGAGGTTGCGTTGGGAGTTCCTGTAGCAATGCAAAAGCATGCAAACGCTCGGACGAAATATAGCTTACCGACAAATCGCGAATGTACCGGACAGCGGGAGAAGAGTCAGACAAAGATTGCAAGAAGAAATCATGCATGTACTAATATCACGTTGACTACAACACGCATGCGAATGCGCGGCGTTGCAGACCGTGACCCCGCACTTGTGAAACCTGTCGAGACTATCGCTCCACAAGTCCCTGGGCGGCAGGCTCTACCGCCTGCGGAAGTACAGACAGGGCCGTGGCATTGTTAAAACTGCATGCGACTATCTCCAAAATCGGCCCGTGTGGCGATCGAGCACGCATGTTGGCGCCGCAACCATGCGTCTTCCGCGAATTACCTTCGACCATGCAGTTTGTACCTCAATGGCTCTCTTTCACGTAATTGCATGGGGCGAGAGAGATCGGAATGGGCTCAAATCGGCAATCGCTAGCTCTGGTGCCGCCAGTGCCATCTGCAACAATACTGCAGCTCCTGCACTTCGAAGCGCCGGTAGCAATGCATATCCATCCCGAATGAGTTGAGTGATGAACGATTTTACTGGATGCCTGATTTGCTAGAAATACCCTCACTCGCATTCTCATTAACAGACGCCGGCTTCTTGAGCACTGTCCTTGGACATCCTCTCGCCTCTACGCACCATGACAGATCAAGGCTCCAACATTGTCCCATACAACAATGTACGCAAAGGACAGATGACCAGCTCGGCTTGTGGTCAGTGTCGCAGACGAAAGGTCAAGGTCAGTCTTCTGCACGAGCAGCGACGAAGCCATCATGCTGGCGAACAGAAGCTGACTTTCGCTTTCGACAGTGCTCTGGTGACAGACCTGCGTGCGTCAAATGTCTCAGCAAGCAAGAATCTTGCGAGTATGATATCGAAGAGGGTAGCACACGACTACATGATTTACGCGCACGATTGAGTTATGCTTGTGAAGAGCTCGCGCTACTGAAATACTTTGTCGACAGCCTGAAGTTCAGCTCGGATGCTGATGCTGCATTGCTACTGGCACGACTGCGCTTGGGGGATAGCATAGTCCAAGTCGGAAGTTCCAGGTTAGCGCGCTTTAGCAAGTACGTACGTCTCAGCCAAACCTATTGTTCTAGGATCTGACAGTCGTCGAAGGGCAAAAGGGCCAGACCATGTAAATCTTTTTGGCATTGCAGTAGAACATGCCACTTTCGACAATTTCGACACGCGATCGTCGCCTTTCTCCGTACCGACGAATGGCATCCCCACCGCAAGATGTGAAAATCTCAAGGTGGAAGCCAAGAGCGAAGATCAACGAAGACACTGCAAAGGCAACGAAGTCAATTGCAGTCCGATGCGCGGAGAGCAATTCTAGTCATGCGGCCACCACATGTTCAGGACCAGCAAAGTCGAAGATGCTGGTGGTGTCACAGAGGCGACCAATTAGTTGCTCACCTACCGCTGGGTTGCCGGAAGTGGAGATGGCAACAGGACTCTGAAATGCGAGACTTGAGTACGAAAACGGTCCCTATCAGTGCAAGGCGAAACTCAGCGGAAGTGCTGAAGACGTCGTTTAGAGAAAAAGCCAGTGCAGAAGTCCTCCAAGATATCGAAACTAGAGGTAGGCAGACCATTGGTCAAAGCAGAGAACGAGGATGACTGCTGGGACATCAAACAGCTGGAGCGAGGAATGGAAGATGAGGAAGTGATGGTGGTCGATTGCGGAAAGTAAAGGGCGAGAGTTGGAAGCGAAGTAGGAGGGCGCAAAGCCC
>JACWFN010000065.1:0-96341 GCA_019775635.1 Cladosporium sp. VS III D KN 1
TTCAAGGTGATTCCATTCCTCATATTGGTTAGTATCTACTAATATATACTTTATTATCTACTTATACTTATTTTATAGTCTATTATTAGTATTATTAATAAATAAAACTCTTCTTTTTATTTATATAATATTATTCTATAGCTTATTAAGTAGTATTTTAAACTACTATTCTTATATTATTTAGATAAGATTTCTCTATAGCTTATTTTCTATTTCTTCGACTATATTTCTTACTATATTCTTAAAGTAGATAATATTAATTAGCCTACTCTTAAAGTCTATTATTATTCGATCTAGTAACTATAAGATTAAGCTAGTATTACTATAATATAAAAATAGTAATACTCTTACTATAAGTAAGTATACTTAAAGCTTTACTTATTATACTATATTTACTATTAGCTAAGAACTTATCTTTTATTTATCTAAAGTACTTATTATCTATATTACCTTATTTATCTCTCTTATTAGATAGTAAAATAACTTTAGTAGTAATTACTTATATATAGTATATAATATCTACTAGTATATATAAAAAGTTATTTACTTATTAAAGCCTTTTTATCTCTTTATTAATATTTAGAATAGTAAGAAAGTATAAGATTATACTTTTAAATATATCTTCTTAGATATACTAGAAGATAATTAATTTATAGAAGTTTAGAAAAGCTTTAAACTAAGCTTTTTTATTCTAACTATTCTTAATATTCTTTCTTACTTATATAAGTAAGTTCTTCTACTTAGATTACTATAGATAGAGCCTATAAGTATCTTTATAGATATTAATTATTAGTAGAGAGTTAATACTTTTACTTTCTTCTTTATTATTTATATTTTCTTCTTCTTTATTATTTTTATTATTATTTTTCTTTTTTTTTTTTTCTTTTTCTTTTTCTTCTTCTAATTTCTTATTATCTTTAAAGCTTTATAAAACTCTTAGACTATAGTATAGTAGCTATATTATATATATAATATATATCTACTAACTCTTAATATTCTATAGTCTTATTAGTAGTCTTTAATTAATTTTAAAGTATTTTATATTTCTTAGTTAGTATTAAGTTTCTTTATTAAGTAATTCTAGATCTCTAATATATTTCTTAATTAGAGTTCTATTTAGCTTTATTACTATTAGAAGCATTTATTTGTCTTTATTAAGTAGTTAGCTTACTTAACTTAGATATCTAAAATTATAGTTTATAAAATACTCTATTTAGTTAGTTCTTTTAAATTAGAAAGTATAATCTATTTTTACTATTTTAGTATTTACTAGCTCTATTATCTTCTTCTCTACTTTATTCTACTTCTTTTAGTTAGCTTTAATTACTAAGATATTAGTATTATTTATTATATTTATTATAATTATATTTTCTATAGTCTCTTTAGTAGACTTTATTAGCTTATTTATTTCTATTCTATTTATTTATCTTTTATTATTCTCTTTCTTATTATATAAGATAGTAAAGTACTTCTAAAGATCTACTAATTTAAAGAATATCTATACTTATACTATAGTCTAATTCTCTTATTACTAAGCTAAAGATTTCTAATTATATATCTAATTATAATAAAGCTATATTCTCTTTTAGTTAATACTAATATATTAATACTCTAGTTCTTAATAGACAAATACTTATTATAGCTTTCTAAGTAAAGTAAATAGAGCTTCTAGTAATAGTAGTAATAGTATATCTTTTAGCTTTTATACTTTATACTATATATAGATACTTACTACTTTCTTCTTCTCCTTTATACTTCTAATATAATAGACTTATAAATATAAGTTAATATTTTATACTATATAGTAGTACTCTTTATATATTAATACTTTATAATTTTTATACTATTTAAAAAATTTATTAATATTACTAGCTATAATCTTCTAATCTTTTCCGCTTATTTATTTATTATTCTAATTAATTAACTCTTCTATAGTATTCTCTTATCTTTTATTACTCTAAACTCTTATTATTATAGCTAAAATTCTAGCTAAAGTCGTATATCTAATAGCTAAAAAAGTAAAGAGGAATATTATATTAGATACTATATTTATATACATATAAAAATTAATATAGTATTTAAGAGTCTAGAGAAGTAGTAGAATAGAATTAGTAGTATAGTAAGATATCGCCTATATTTTTTCTATAGAATATAAATGCATAGTTCGCTTAGACATGCGCCTAAAATCCTATTACTAGAATCCTATTAAAATATAGCTGTATACTCCCGCGCTTTACTCTATTTAGCCTAGTGCCAGCTGGAATTCAGCTGAAATTCCAGGCCTTATATTGGTTAGGATAGAATTAGTAGTATAGTAAGATGTCGCCTATATTTTTTCCGTAGAATATAAACGCGTAGTTCGCTCAGACACGCGCCTGGAATCCTGTTGCTGGAATCCTGTTGAAACGCGGCCGTGCACCCCCGCGCTTTACCCTATTTAGCCTAGTGCCAGCTGGAATTCAGCTGAATTCCAGGCCTCATATTGGTTAGGCGCGGTTCTCAGGAGGATCACCCTTCCTTGCTTCATGGTCAGGCACGCCTGTGCTACGCAGAGTACCTACCTAGGTAGGATCCCCAGGCATTCAATAACCGGACAAGACAAGTGTCATCAGTCGCAACGTGAACGTTGAGCGCGATTGCGGCGGTTCTGTGTACGGTGGAGCAAAGATGGCGCTGCGCAAGGAGGAAGACCGCATGACGGCTGAGCAATAAATGTCAGCGAAGGACACTGAGCATCAGATCACGCTCGCAATCTCGGCTCGTCGGTTGCTGCTGCCAATACGCATGTTGCGAATTGTTCAGGGAGAGCTGGGAAGACTTGTAGTATTGACAGCTGGCTGACACGAGCGGTGTCAGGAGCGAGCAAGCGAGCGGCTCCGCTACGCTTGCGGCGATTGGCCAGTCCGCTTCGCATAAACTCAGACACAGAAAGAAGTCTGATCAACCTACACACGAGCATTAATTATGCAGGGTGGACTCTGCGAACAAATGTATAGCTTTTAGATCCAGTCGCAATCATTATGGGCGCAATTGCGTAATGCCAGCTCCATGCTTGATCGCACCTCACGACCTGTCTACATGTATCAAGGCAAATTCCAAGCAAGCGATCTAGATACGGACAGCGAACATCAACAGTCACCGCGTCTCATAGTAGGACGTTCACAAGCAAAGCGCTTAGCTTTGAACATTGTAGGGCTATCTAGATGGCTATACCATATGACATACTAATACTAATCAATCTCCAGGGCCAAACCACAGTCACTCGATACGCTACAATTTTTGAGTGATCATATTTAACCCTAAATTCTAACTCTAATTTCAACCTTAATTTCAACATGCCGAGCATATGATGGAATTTAATGTACTTCAGACCAATAAAATGACAAAGCAGCGGAATTGCACGAGCAGGTAGATAGCTCATGAGAAAGAGAAGCACAGAGCGGGCAGCTAAATACCTTAGGTACGAGAACTGCGCATTTTTAGCTATTCGCTCAAGGTACGTGCACTAGCGGGCATGTGGATGTGGATTCTGCAGTTGGTGTTCATAAGTCTGCACATGCTCTCTCAGCGGACAGTACTGCTATCTTAAGACCATATCCGATAGTAGCAGTAGGCTCGTTTTGAATGAACCCGATGGTGCTGCAAAGTATCCCATTGACTCGGAATAATGCTTCAATAATTACGTATATACATAGAGCTCCAGACGCGGGCACCACACACCAGCGTGTGCGCAGACTTATGAGCCAGGGCTGTAAGTTTGCACCCGGAGCTTGCGACCGGGGAAATCACATACACCCGCGAATGCTGCTGTTGCACAGAGGAAAACACGATGGACGTAGGCCCAAGAATACACAGAACACGAAGAAAGGTTGGAATTGCACAAGTGGAAACAGTGAGACTGGAGGTTGCAGTAATTATATACAAATGCTTCAGCTCTAGCGACGGTGCGCTCGCTTACAGGCGTGCACCATTTCGTCGAAGGCGTCATGCACCAGGCCAATGCGCGCGATGTCCCTTAGCACTGAGTTGTACTCCAGGAATTCCGACTGGCGCTCGGCCTTTTCCATTTCCTCGATGCGCGCTTTATCCGCAGCTGCGTTCATCCTGAGTGGTGACTCCTCAAGAAGATCCCGCTGCCAGCGCTGCCAATCGACCAGCTCGTACCTGTTGTTCGATGCGACGGAAATTCCAGCTTCAATGGTGTTGAAACCTCTACCATCCTTCGAGTACGACAACCCAATCACACTGAATGCCGCCTCGGCGAGCACAGCATGAACAGGGCGGAAGCACAAGAAGATGATTTCGCCGTGCATTTTGTACGCCACTGGAATGGAATCCGGATCAAGCTGCTTCTGGGCTTTGGCCCTCGCGATGAAGTCCGGATGTGACTGTGCGATGGCGCTGGAGAGGCTCATGAGCAGGTTGGAACCGCTGCTCAAGTTCTCCTGGGCCTTCAGACGTCCAGGACCGTCATGGGTATAGCCGACGTCTCGCAGGGCCCAGGGCATCGGCTCATCCAAGCCATACCCTTGCTGAGCCATATCTGCAAGTGTGTCGTCGAGGCTGTCCAGAAGGTCGGACAGATTTTTCCTGGAAGACTGGCTTTTCAGGTAGAAACGCCAGTTGCTCTGCCGGGAGTTGGATCTCTCGACATCGGTCAGAACCCGGTTCACAGAGTCGACTCGGATGGCCAGGTCTTCGCCTTCCTTCGAACCGTCAGGCTCCAAGTAACGACGAACTTCCGACACGATCTTCATCAAGTCGCCAAGCGCAGGCGCGCGTCCAATCTGGTCCGTCAGCTCCAGCGTGTATGCGCAAGGTCTGTTCTTTGACTTGATGTAGTTGTTGATCAACCAAGCATTCATGTCCGGATCGCTTGCTTTTCTCCTGCGGAGGCCCGCTCCACAAATTCCATGCAATACTGCAACCGGAATCGAGAAGAGGATCTCCCACAGCTCATGCTCCAGACTGTCAAGACTGTAGCCGAGATGTTGAACCGCAGTGTGATTCGCCACAAAGCCAGCCAAAGGCTCGATGACAAAGCGGATGTTCTTAAGAAGGCGTTCAAACTAGGGATTTTCAGCAAGATCGTCCGCACTCTCTCGAGTGTTTCCCGGGAACCCTCACCAGCTCTCGAAATACGCCTTCTCGACACTCGCTATCTCAACCAGAAAGAACGGCTTCGAGCTATTAGTATATACCTGCGAAGCTGTTGGCTCATACTCAACCTCGAGCATTAGTAGATCTCTCTTAGTGCCGAAGTATTTATCTCTTACAAGATCGTGGGAGACGAACTTGCTCACGACCAGCTTGCCCTCCGATTGCGCATCCGATTGCGTAGATAACTGCGAATCGTTGACCGGGCTCTGAGGTCTGAGTGGCGAGCTATCTCCGTAGCCAAGGTAATCTTTGCATTGGTAGCAGATCCAGGGATTCTGCGAGTCCTGCGAGATATCCTCGGCGTTCATACACTCCGAGTGGAACAGGCGCGGGCGTGGGTGCGACGGCCCATTACACCAGATGTCCTCAGAGTCGTCTAGTTGCTCCTGACAGCAGTGATATCGAACCATATTGTGTAGCGCTGATATTTGCTAAAAGAGTGACTTTAAGCGTAGAGGGAGGAATAGCTGCGAAAGCGAAGAGCGGAGAGCGAATAAATTCTCCCCCTTACGATAAAGGGCAGGTACGACTATTGCTCCTTCCTTACATACTTCTCCGCCACGAAGGCTAAAGAATAATGCACACAGGTATGCGAACATATTGCTCGGGATCACCATTCTCCCCGAAAACGGTGGCCTTACCGGGTTCGACGTTTCATCTCAGCTCGTACTTGTACACTTATGGAATATAATTCGTTTTATGCGGACTATTGTGCGATCGGAATCTTAGTGAAAGGCCCTAAGGCTTTAGAGGGAGTGCAGGAGAAAATCGAAAAAAGGCTATCACTTTGGTGTGTGTATGACACTGTCCACTTCTGGCCTTCTGTTGAGGTGTATCTCAAGCACTTACGCAAAGGCTATGCCACGCTCTCAGGACAGCTCATTTCTAAACAATGTAACTAGAGGCTCGTAAGGAGGATTGCGTAACATGCATCAGGCTGAGAATAGAATAAGCTTTGGCACTTTCGGAGCAACTTTCGTGAGCAAAGTCTAGCGAAGAACATTCTGGAAGCATCATTGCAATTGGACCTCATAGTTCCTTAGGCTCTAGGTTCAAGTAGGCATAGAGAGAACGCTTATCTGGAGATCGTGGACCAGTCTCATTTCATGAATTGAAATTCAGAAGTGCAGGCCTTGTCCTAAGAGAGTTTACACAAGGCGGATAAGACAAGGTCGATGCTTGGCGTACTTGTGCACGTATTTACTCACAAGGCACTCCGATGATTATATCCAGATGATCGCCGAAGATCGATCGCAGCACTCGAATACGTCTATGCTGGGGATAGGAACTTACCGCCTGTTACTATGTCCCTCCATGTCGATCGCCGGAGTAGCTGTATCTGCAGTAACGAGTGGAATAAGTTTTTTTACCAAAGCTTCACACGCGCTGACACGCACCCAATGCTCGCCGAAACCGGGGTAGAAACGTATGATCGCAACGGAATTAGCGGATCTGAATTGACACATACGACGCAAGACCAGGATCATACAGCGGTTAAGGCCATCGAACAAAAGATTCGGGCGGCTATATCGGCCAAGACGGTGCGGGCGGGCAGGACGACTGGAAAGTCTTAGCGCTGTGAAGCTAAATTCTTCGTTTCAGCCCTACGCCAGCCTTACGCCCCACATTGTCACCACATCTACGGCATCTGAATCCGGTCGCCATGCTCTCATGCCTCCACAGTGCTATAGCTTTTGAGAGATGATGTGTTAAAAATGACAAGTTCGCACCGAAAACAAGGTACCATAGCGCCTCGACAGTCACTCTCCCACAATCAGGGCGCTTCGTCGTCGCGAGAACGTTCGATGTCTTGTCTTGCTAAAGTAGTACAGAATCAGGAAACCTTAGAATGGAAAACGGTCAGGGTACTCCCTTTCATTCGTCCTTGATACGAAGGCTCGCATTGCGCTAGCAACGATGGGCGGGCGTTCAGCGGGACAAGTGATTCGTGCCAATCTTATTGAACGAAGGTCTGATGTCCGCAAAGTTTTATCTGATCTACTCTCTTGATCTGATTTGATCCGGCACTACCTCCTTTATCAATCTGCTTGCATACCTCTTTGGTGCCATGTCAAGTAGCAGCAACGACATTCCCGGTGGCCAGGCTTTGTCGCCAGATCATCACCAGCATGGCGGACCTATCGAACTTGGCCACATCTCGAAGTCAGCAACATCTAATACTGCGATGATCAATGATGATGAAGAAGCAAAACTCGCCACCCAAGCAGAGTCGGGCCACTCGTCTGAAGACTTTGCGCGTAAAGACATCCTTTACGCAGCAGGCGTCGGCCTGACAGAGGATGACCCCGACCTTCCTTGTCTCACGCTTCGCATGTGGGTGATTGGCATCGGGTTTTGTCTACTCGGCAGTGGTGTCAACACGCTCTACACGTTTCGCATACCATCCATCACCCTGTCGCAGTCTGCTATCCAGTTCCTAGCATACCCCATTGGTAAGGCATGGTACCTGGCAGTACCAGAATGGAGCTTCGACTTTATGGGCCACGAGATCAATTTAAATCCTGGGCCATTCAACCACAAGGTATGCCAGACCTTACACGCACCTAGACCATGCTTATGATTTATCACAGGAGAACATCTTGATCTACATCATGGCCAATCTCAGCTTTCTCACCAGACTTAGTGCGGACGTGCTCACAGAACAGCGTGTCTTCTACGGACTGGAACTAGGATGGGGTTTCGAGATCCTGATGACATTAGCGACTCTTCTCTTCGGTCTGGCCCTCGCGGGAATCTGCTTCGCCCTTGTCGTTGAACCTCCAAGCCTTGTGTGGCCAGGCGTTCTTGGGAACACAGCGCTCAACGCGGCCCTCCACGTCAAGAGGAATGATGATAAAAACCAAACCTCATCAAGATGGACAATGTCACGATACAGATTCTTCCTCATCGCCTTCGCCGTGTCATTCTGCTGGTATTGGCTGCCCGACCTGATCTTCCCAGCTCTAGGTTACTTCACCTGGGTCTGCTGGATCGCACCTGACAACGCGATAGTGAATCAGGTCTTTGGAATGAACAGCGGCATAGGACTATTGCCAATCACATTCGACTGGAGTCAAATCGCATACATAGGGTCGCCGCTTGTTGTGCCGACCTGGGCTATTTTGAACGTTCTGGCATCTCTGGTGGTCTGGATTTACATCGTGTCGCCCGCGCTGTACTACGCCAACGTATGGGACAGCGCATACTATCCCATCCAGAGTAACTCGATCTTCGACGACGCAGGACAAGTGTTCAATGTCTCCCGGGTAATCAACAAGCGTGAAGGGTTTTCGTTCAACGAGACGGCTTACCGCGAGTATTCAGATGTGGGTTGCAGATGGAGCTCTCCATCAAGCTTTAGAATGTGGCTGACAATTGTCCGCTTCCTACCAGATCTACCTACCCACTACCTATGCGCTGAACACCTTCGGCCTCTGCTTTGCTTCTATCACTTCTCTCTTCGTCTGGCTAGCACTTGAGAAACGAGATGAGCTCCGAATAGCTTTCAGATCATCTGGTCTGTACGCACTAGCAACTCGCACTCCAAAGACGCCTCGCAACACACAGCCCGCATACAACAGCGTGCCTGTATGGTGGTACTGGGTCGCAGCTGTAATCGCGACTGTATGTGCAATCGTGGCCTGCGAAGCTTGGCCCGTGCAACTGCATTGGTATGGCGTACTGCTGTCATTCGCCGTAGCGGCCATTTTCTTCGTTCCTGTAAGATTTTGCAAAGAACCCAGCGAATTCGCGCAGCAAAGTTGACACACACCGCCAGCTCTCATGGGTCTACGCGACAACCAACGTGAAAATCCAAATCGACATCATCTGCCGCCTGATCGCCGGGTATATCTGGGAAGGCAAAGTGCTGGCCAATATCTGGTTCTTCAACTTGGGCTACATCTCCGGCGTCAAAGGCCTAGCCTTCGCTCAAGACCTCAAACTAGGAATCTACTGTAACATCCCACCACGCAAACTCTTCACGGTCCAGCTCGTCGGCATAATATTCGGTACGCTAGGCCAAGTCGCCGTGCTCAACTGGGCGCTCAACCACATTCCTGGCATCTGCACACAAGACGCAGTGAATGGCTTCCGATGCCCGTTTTCGCGCACACATTTCAACACAAGCATGGTTTGGGGAGCATTGGGGCCACGTAGATTCTTCGAAGAAGGCGCGAGATACAGGCCGCTGCTTTGGTTCTTTCTCCTCGGAGCCATACTGCCTGTGATCGTCTTTATCCTTCGGAGGCGATTTTTCCCTCACATAAAATGGATGCAGAAGATCCACGTGCCACTTTTCCTCGGCGGGCTAAACTACATTCCTCCTGCGTCGGGGACCAACTACGGCAGCTGGGCAGTTGTCGGGTTGCTTTTTGGACTTCTTGTGAAGAGGAAGCACTCGACGTGGTGGAAGCGGTATAATTTTGTCTTGAGCTCGGCGCTCGATTGCTCGGTTGCGATTGCCGGCATTGTCATCTTCTTCGCCGTCTTCTATACCGGAGCATCGAAGAATCTGAAATGGTGGGGAACGGAAGTGCACAAGGTACGCTATGTCAAAACAGCTTTGTGTCACTATGGAGTCGTGAACTAACATTGAGCCTAGGAAACTTGTGATTGGAGGAGTTGTAGTTACCTGCAGCGTCCCGGACTTGAGAGCTGATTGTTCGCGATTCCATGCCAACATGTACATGCCTTATCTTCCTATCCCTTACTGCTTGCAAGCCTTCCTCCTGCCGCTACTCCACGCGCATCAGCAGAGGTATTCGTACTCCCTCGCACGTCATCGATTGTCCGGATGGTCGAGGGTCGATGATCCGGTTGCGTAGACACCGCTGGAGAGCCCTCAAGTTCGTAGGTCGGAACGTTGCAGCCCAATTCAGCGAGAGCATTAGGTTCAGCATCCAATTCGACTTTTTTGTCATCTGTGACTGGGTGTTCTCTGGCGGGATCTTCTAAACGATTGGGATTTGTATCTGCTGGTTGGCCGGCTTGGGCTTTCATCCTTTTGTGCCGGCGGAAAAGAGAGTAGGCGAGGCCCGCCATGCTGAGCAATCCGAGAGGGATGCCTAAAGACACGGCGAGGATAGTGGTAGTGCGGCGATCTGTTGCCGTCGCTAAGCCTGGTGAGTTTGAGTTTACCGAGGACGTTGAAGTGGCCGAGTTGACCGACGAGCTCACGGTTGCCGGACTCCGCGAGTTCGTTGCTGACGTCGATGTAGCTGCAACTGCTGGAGAGCCCACGGTTGTCGAGTTTTGGGTTGAAGACAACGTCCCAGTCTGACGTACGGTGTTTACGGTGGGCTTAGATGTGTACCCTATAGCATGTCAGATCGTGAGAACCAATCAAGTTGTGAGCAAGCCCTTACATGCATCCCCAGGATGGGGTGTATAAGTCGCCAAGAAAGAACTCCAGCTCCGATCCATAGCGGGAGCCGTGGCTGTTATGAACCCAATATCAAGTTGGAACATCGATGCCGTTGCTACAGCGCAGCAATTGCCCAAGACACTAGCGTCGTTGCAACACCAAGAGGAGTCATTTGCGGAATTACATAGAACCGGGTACTCGTGCTGAGAAGCGGCGCCATCTTCCTTCGCGTTAGATCGCTCGCTAAACGATTTTGCAAGAAACGGTGAGCCAAGATGGGACTTACCTTGCATGCACAAATGCGGACAAGTCGGAGAATCCCAGTCTGAAGTGGCGCACGAGTGTCGCTGGTACGGCCAGAAGCCGCCTTGAGAACAGAGCCCGTTTGACATACAAGCCCACCCAGGAGAACAGCAAGCGGCGCTGTCGCCTGAGCATCTTATGTCGCTCTTGGAGACTGTTCCGTTTACGAGGTAGCACGGGACTTCCCAGAAATCGGGTTCCGCGGCGGAGACACTAAGCAGCATTGTGACAACAAACATGCCTCCAGTCATGCTGCGGCTTTGTAGCATCTTTGTGAGCGCGGGATGGGGTTAGACTTTAACGGACGGATCCAGCCAGCGCGCGCCTTCAAGCAGTGTGTGATGAGAAATCCAAGGTCGGAATGATGTTGCGTCGCTCGCGCGCAGATATCAAGCCATCCGCGTGTCAGCCAAGCCTTTCATCGTCACGTGCGCCTTCCAAGCGAAGTGAGGCGTGGAAGTGAAAGCTGTGCAGAGCTCAGCGAGAATGGCGATTTCTCCTGCAGGCCAGAAGGCTACATCGGCAGCAGGATCTAATGGCCAGTCCATGCATGCATGCTTGCCTACATATCCCAGACCAGAGAGCAGAATTGGCTAAACCACACCTTACATTCTACAACCCAGCTTCTCGCAAGACCAGGATGACGATGAAAGAACGGTAGCGCATTGCCTTCAGCACAAAAAACGTTTCTTTCGTGTCTACATGAAAACGGCATCATCAGAGACGCCCGTCTAGAGCCATCAGCCATAAAAGCAAAAGCGGGAAGCGAACCTAGGACCGTCTACCATTTGGCCGTTCTAATCGCGCGAAAGTCGCAAGATGGGCACACACAGTCGCCAGCTGGCGCCGTACCGACTTTTTTTTTTCTTCGAGCAATGTCGTCCCACTCGGCTCACTGAACAAGCGCCACAACTCCTCCCATCTATCATCCCACCGCTCCCAGATGCTCGAAGCGCGTACACATGGAAACAATCTCGTCTTCAATCAACATGTTTTTCTTTTGCATTCTGGCATCTCTCAAGGAGATGCCGCAGTGCGGTAAAGAGGACCACCGCAGTCGCGCAGGCGTTTCGCGGCTTGTTCGGGTGTGATGTCGCGCTGGGGTTCGGCCATGAGTTCGTAGCCGACGAGGAATTTGCGGACGGTGGCGCTGCGCAGGAGTGGAGGGTAGAAGTGGATGTGGAAGTGGCTGGCTTCGATTTCGTCGGGGGTGCCGGTTAGAGGAGCTTGGTGGAGGCCCATGCCTGTGGGAGAGGTTAGTCTTGAGTTTTGTTATATCTGGGATGCCATAACAGGGAAGCTCACTGTAGGGGAAGTTTGTCTCAAACAAGTTGTCGTATCGTCGTGTGATCTCGGACATGACTTCAGCGAGGTTCGTGCGTTCTTGGTCATTGAAGTCGGTCAAGGCCCGCTTGTGTGTCTTTGCAATGACCATGATCTCGAATGGCCAGGTTGCCCACCAGGGACAGCCTGCCCAGAAGCTCTCGTTCTCGAATACTGTACGCTCGCCTTTCTCGCTTTCGAGCTTGGCGTAGTCTTCCAGCAGGTGGCAATCATGGTGGTCTCGCCTGTATTGTTGCATGCTCTGGAGTTCGATGCTGGGTTCTTCAGGCAAGCAGGTGGTTGCCCAAACTTGGCCGTGAGGATGAGGGTTGGAGCAGCCCATGGCGGCACCCTTGTTCTCGAAAATCTGCATGTAGCGGTATTGCTGTTTGGGAGCTTCGATCAGGCTTCCGTTCGTTTCTGAGGTTGTCTGAGGTGCCTTTGTGAGGAGAGTCGATTGAGGGTCCAAGTGTGCTGTATAGATCTTGGTCCATGTTTGGATGACCGGGAGAATTTCCTCGGCCGGCATATCGGCGAGTGTGAGGTTGTGCTTTGGTGAGAAAGTGATCACGTAGCATTTGCCTTCCGTGGACTCTGCCTTGAGAAGGCGCGCGGATAATGCTGCAATCTGATCAGTCCTCCGATCGACCGTATACGTTCAATTGTCCAACTTACATCCTTCTTCTTTAGGCGGCTCATACTGTGCCTGTTGCTCCTTCACAGCCGAGTAGTCGTTAACAAAGACGAACGTCCTGTCATATTTGGGGTTTGTGTCGCCTTGCGCGCGCTTGTTGCCGGGACAGAGATAACACTACTACGCCTGTCAATTAGGCGTCCAACACTAAAGCTCTCTCGATCCAACGCACCGATTCGTCGTAGTCGGGCAACTCATTCTTAACCGCGGATTCCTGAGCGCCCTGCCACGGTCTCTTGGTGCGGTGCGGGCTGACCAGCACCCAGCTGCTTCTGAGCGGGTTGAAGCGACGGTGGGAGATGTCGTCGAGGATGGCGTCGGGCATGTCGGCGTGCAGGTCGGTGGTGTTTGTGGGGGCGTCGGCTCGGGCCTGCTTCGAAGAGACGAGTGAGCCGGGCAAGTCTGGAGAGGAGGGGTGGAGGAGATGCATACTGAAGAGACAAACGGGCAGCAGGGCAGGGACTGAGTAGTGGGTCACCCGAGTGTATGGCGGGATTGACAGGCGGGCAGGCGAGACGAGGAGCAGGAGGACGAGGTCGAGGGCGGGCGGGGGGTCAGGACATATATGTAACAATGGTTGTTGCGCCTCGGCGGGGTGCTCTCTGGCGGGGAATGAGTGTAGTTGTGAGGCGGAAGAAAACGATAGCGGCGGTGGGAAAGTCAGAGTGGTATGGCGCTTCCACGGCGCGCGATTCGTTCTGACGAGACCGTGATCAGAGTGCCATCGGGCTATGTGGATGCGCCGGGCCCGTCTGTGGTGCGTCTGGCGTTGGTTTGGCTGGTGGGATGGCGCTGCTACACGCGGGATGTGGGCACAGCAGACGACGTCGAGGCGCGAAAGGCCAGGCCAGCTCCCTCCACAGTGCCGATGCCACGCGACAACTCCCACCGAATCGCGGGGGAGGTCTTCTTCACGTGATGTCCGTTTCTTCTATACGGCAAGGATAGGCTGCGCTCGCGGACGCTCTCGGCCAAGATCAGCCTCGGCGACAAATGGGCGCGCGGAGATTGGTCTGGAGTAGTGTGGAGAACGACGGCATATTTCTTTGCGGAGTCTATGAGAATGTAACCTGTTTTCCGTCACGAGGTCGGCCATCGATGATATGCTGCACTGATACAGTACTACTGCTGCTTGAAAGTGTGCTAATCATGAAACACGACAACCAGAGATCTGCAAATCAGAAGTTGCTTGATTAAACCAAGATTAACTACGTAGGTAAGACACACGCATCGAGCAGAATCCAACTAGGCTACTTTTGTCAAGCCAACCCTCCTCTCATCGGACCTCTTTACTGCGACGCCACATACCCAGTGCCATCCTGCGTGCACCCAGGCGTAACAAGACAAACATCCTGCTCCAGACCCTCACGATAATAATTCCCACCAACAGGTCCAATAAGCCCAGCCTGCTTAACATAACCAGCCAGATCAAACTTGGCTCTCACACCAGGCAAGTAGTTCAAGCTGGGCGGCGGCACGTAGTTCGCCGGCTGGCGGTAGATGAGGAACGTGTACCTGTGCGGGCTGACGGACAGCGGCGTCGGGAACATGTAGCTGGCGACTTGCTTGCGCGTCTGAGTGGTGATGCACTTGGGCTGCACGTCCGAGACGATCCAGTGGAGGAACTGTTTCAGGATGGGCAGGGCGGGGCCTGGCGCGTCTGGGTCGACTAGGATGAGGGTGTATTTGGTCTTTGCTGGGTCGTAGTTTGCTTCGCTGGTGATGGAGAAGGTTGGCTCGGGGACGGTTTCTGTCATGGAGTTAGCTATGTGTTGACAGGTATGTTTATACGAGATTTGATGTAAACTTACCAAGAGTATTGAAGGTGTTGCCGAAGTTGACGGCTTTGCTGCCGTAAGAAACGCTCAACTCCAAGGTCGGGTTGAATTGCGGCACGACATCTGGAACGATCTTTGCTGCTGTGAAAGCCGCCTTTGCTTGCGCGAGAGCGTTGGCATTGGCATTGGCACAGGTCGCCCTCTCTTCGAGAGTGGAGGCTGGAATGGCCGCAGCAGTGGCCGAAGCCACGAAGGTGATGAGAGACAAGAGCTGCATGGCTGTTGGTGTATTGTGCAATCTGATCAATGCGACTGAGGACGCAAGAGAGGCAGATCGCGAGGGATGCCACTTGCCTCTTCTTATACCTCGACCAGACGCTCAAAGCGGCACGGTATCTACAGTGTTGTCATACTCAATTGCATGGCAACAGCAAGCGCCTTGTCAGAGTTCATCTTGCGCTCGACCAACGGATTGTGCTCCGAGGTTGTCCACGCATCTGCAGCATCTAAAGGCGGCTTAGAAGTGACGATCAATATTGGTACTACTGAGGTACAGCAGCTGTATAGCTAGACGATGTGCTTAGTATGTCATTAAGTGCGGCTTAGAGGCTGGGCACGGCAGCGAGCTTCTGCTCTGGATCCTTCGAAAACCACAGCCAAGACCAGTAGCTTCTATTCTGCGTTCATATGGTGGACTTGATCGCCGTTGTGGCGGCCGCCAGTGTGGATGATCGTTTTCTGCTAGACGCCATTGACGTTGTCAGTGTTTTCCTCACCATCGAGCGTTTGCGCGGTTTCACACTCCACGATAGTGCGGTGATCCAGGATTGTTTCGCAGCAGCTGTCGAACGAGATTGTATGGTTCACCCATACGTTCTCGAAACGCAAGATCTGTAGAGAATCGCAAAGTTCTGTCGTTGAGCAAACACCGACCCGCGCCAGTGGATCCAGCTCAGGAACAAGCACTTCATGCAGTCGATCTGGCGATGCGCTGACCCCACCTTGCAGATCTCTTCAGCCATTTGTCAAAGCAAGCGATACAAACAGTGGTAGCAACAATACTACCATATAACAGGCTGTAAAGTCCAACAGCTTGGTCAAGCATGCTTTCGAGACTAAGACGACCCGGGAAGCTGGGGGTTGAGCCTCTTGATTGAACATCCTGGTGGATCTGCGAGCGGCG
Source organism: Cladosporium sp. VS III D KN 1 (assembly GCA_019775635.1). Lineage (NCBI taxonomy): Eukaryota > Fungi > Ascomycota > Dothideomycetes > Cladosporiales > Cladosporiaceae > Cladosporium > Cladosporium sp. VS III D KN 1. The sequence continues at coordinate 15,807 of JACWFN010000065.1, forward strand.
TTATTGCCAGCGACACAACTTATTCCCTTGGAGAGGAGATGTCGGCGTCAGGCCCGATGGGACTTGTAGAGAATGACTGAATGGACAATGTGTTGTAGTAGTAGGCTGAGAGATAAACGGCGCACCAATGTCATGTCAGCAGGTGATATATGAGAAGACAAAACTAATTGTATTTTGTGAGGCCTCGTAGAGGACGATATTGACTGGCTACTAGTTTGCGTACGGTTCTCGTCGGCGTAGTATCGTTCACATCAATCTTATGGGAGTCGCATCACATTCGGAGACTCTCCATATACTTGGATCCAGATTGGAAAGTCTCAACGACGGGGCAAATCACTCCAGCAATTGAAATGGGTATACCAGAGTACTTTAGTCTCGTAGACATGATCGGAATGCAAACTTCTGGTCCGGCTATGCCCGTGATCGTGAAACAAACCCCAGAGACGCGTCAACTGCGAGCAGCGAGCTTAGGCAGCTGTTTGGGGACAGCTAGCTCGACGTCGCATATCTACAGAACATCACTGCCAACGCCCTTTTGCGCAAACACCCAAACCACACCCCAATTGATCCCTCAAACCCGGAACACCTCAAAATGGCCGCCATGAAGCCCTCCTCAGGCGGAGGAAACTCCCGCTCCGCCAATCCCTACGAACACTACGACAACCCCAGTCTCGAAGGAGACGACTTGATTGATCCCGACGATGGTAAGTCGCAAATACCTCGACTACCTTATCATCACATCAACCAGCTCCTGACAATGTTCTAGCAACCCTCGACGACCTCGACGACCCAATAACCACCTCCTCCCGCGCCCCCCTAACCGGCAACATCTCCTCCGCACAAGCAAACTCCAACTCCCGCTCCGCACACAACGCCCAAGGCTACCTCAACTCCGCCATTCCGGGCGAAGACCGCCGCGCACCGCTTAGCACGCTGGACGAATCGGTGTGGGAAACGCTAAGGAGAGATTTGCTTGCCGTTTGGGAGAAGATGAGGCAGGTGCTTTGGCCCAAGTACCTTCTTGGAGGCATGCTGAACCAGGGAGGTGGCCTGGGAGGTGCGGAGAGAGGGGAGGGCGATAGTTTGGGTGGTGGTGTGCCTACTATGGGACAATTGAGGGGATTGGTGGGGAGGTGGCCGGACGCGGATGCGTTGTTGCAGGGAGGGATGAGCGAGGGGTTGAGGGATTGGGATCTTTGGTATGTCCTCTTGTTCGCTTGAGGGATCGAGGATGTTCACGAGTTGAGGACGTTTTTGCTGACCAAGTCTTCTCTTTCTAGGGGCCCGCTGCTATTCTGCTTGCTACTCTCTTTCCTCCTCTCGATCAACGCGCGCGACGACCAGCGCAAACTGGTCTTCAGCGGCGTCTTCGCCATGATCTGGTTCGCTGAGGCGATTGTCACTTTCCAGATCAAGCTTCTCGGTGGCAACATGTACGTTGAGCCTTTCCAACCAAAAACAACCCTACACTCGGCTAACGATAATATCACAGCTCCTTCTTCCAATCCGTCAGCATCATCGGCTACACCCTCTTCCCGCTCGTCATCGCCTCGCTGCTGAGCGCCTTGCGCGTACCGACCATCGTACGGATACCCGTCTACAGCGTGCTGGGCCTCTGGTCACTGGCAGCAGGCGTCAGCATTCTGGGCGGCAGCGGCGTGGTGAAGAACAGGGTTTCGCTGGCCGTGTACCCGCTGTTCGTGTTCTACATTGGCTTGGACTGCCTCTGCTTCATCTCTTAGCGGAGTAGTATCTTACTTGCGCTGTATTATATACTATATCCTCTAAGAGGAACTTGCGTGACGGCCGCAAGATTACCAATTACCACAGCTAGCTTGTACCATTCATCCTATCACCTCGCCTGGCTCAAAACACTCCTCTGCAGCTTCCTCACATCGCCCGCCAGCCCCTCCACATCCAACCCCCTCATCTTCTCTCCTACAGCCTGCGTCCTCCCTTCAAGCACGTCCAGCTCCCTCTGCACATCCTCATCAACCAATTTCCGCTCACCATACTGCGAGTTCGCAAACACAGCGCTCAGCAAATCCCTCGCATCGACATCTGCTCTGTTCAAACTCTCGCCCAGCAACTTCGTGAAAATCTCGTCCGTGCTCGAAGCGAAAGCAGCGAGCTTGTCCTGCCGTTCGAGCTTGATGCTGTGCAAGCTCTGAGACAGCTTGGCGGCGCCCTGGTTGTCTGGTAGCCGGATGTCGAGATGACGGAAGAGTTGCGCTGAAGCGTCGGGAGCTTCGGGCAGGTTTGCTTGTACTAGTCGCAAGGGTTTGAGGCCTCGTTGCGCTTGGGCGGATTTGGAGGTTGGGTTCTGCTGAGACTCTTCTGCCTTCTTCGATTGCACTGCGAGTGTTTTCTCCAGGGTCTGCGACACTGCGTCCAGGGCTGCTCGATGAGCGTGCAGGTGTTCGAAGTGCTCGGTCAGACTCTCGAGACGCGATGCGAGGTAGTGCAGCGTTGACCCTAGATATTCAGACCAGCGGGCGGCTTCGCTGTGGCTCTCTGTGCGAGCGCTGCCGAGGCGTTTGGTGATGGGTAAGCGGTAGTGGTTTTCGGCGACGAGGGTGAGGAGGCCTTCGATTTCGCTGCTGAGTTCGGCGAGTTCGGCGCGAGCGGCTTGTTTTTCTTGCTCGTCGGTTGGGTTGTGGCCGTTGGTGGTTTTGTGGGAATCGTCGGGCAGGTTGCGTTGGTAAGTGGCGTCTATTTGGGCACGGATTGCGCGACCTTCGAGGATTGTGAAAGCGTGGCAGAGTTTTTCGATTTGATCGAGGCCTTCGCTGTCTCCGTTTTCGTCTTGGAGCTTGGGGACGATTTTCTGGAGTCCGTCTAGCAAACGGTCGTCCTTTTCGAGCAGGCGTTCTATCTTGGAAGGCAAGCTCGTGGACGCAGACTCAGCTTGAGTCACTGACGAGCGAAGACGCTCGTGCAGTGCACTAGACAATTGACCCAATTCGAGATCAACTTGGGCCTTGTCTCGGGCAACTTTGTTTTGCGGTTTCCTAGACTCAGTCCGGAAATCACGGTCATCATCGGTGGTCCTATTGCGAGCCTTGAAATCGAGCAACGCCCGCTTTTGCGCTTCCATAATCTGGCATTGTGCATTTATAGCAGCCGTGCTGGACTCGAGCGAGCTGATGGCATGTTCGAATTCTTCGTCCGAAAGGGGTCGTCCGGATGCTGCGCTGTTGATTTGAGGGGTGAATTCGCCAAAGCGGTCCTGAAACGCGAATTCCTCTTTGGTGAGCAAAGTCGCAGGGCTGAGGAATGTCTTGACCCAGTCTTCGGACTCGGCTCTTTTGGCAGGTTCGAATGCCCAAGCGACATCTTCTTTGCCCAGGCCGGTGTCTCGCTCGTCCAGGACTCTCAGGAGGTGGAAGAGTTCTTTGGACGCCATGTTGGTTTTGTGAGAGCCGGGTATCTCGGCTGTGTAGAGTAGCTGACGATATGCTTTTTCAATCAATTGCCCATTGCTGCATAAATCAATGTTTATTTTGTGCTCTCACGTGGAGGTGTTGTTGAAGTTGGCGCTGCTATTCCGCGGTGGATGCTTGCGGCTTCCACAGTTGATCACATCGCCCAATGGCGCCACTTCGGCGGCGGCTGTGACTGCCGAATGTGCACATACCATCGGCTGCTCTCATCCTCGTGCACGCCCAACCGCCACCGACTTCTTCTCATCTGTAACAAGATATAAAATGCTGCGATACTGCTCTTGGAAGATCGCAGGGGCGCTGACCGGAAATACGGACCTGGTCTCGAACTGCCCTTTGCTGGCCCTGGTGCGGGGCTGCCGGCACCACTTTTGTTTGGCACCGATGATGTAGCTCTATATCAACAACACCCCGCAGCTACGCGTATTTCTCAGTAAAGAGTACCATTATGTGAACCAATCTTCTACCATTGACCCGCGATACTCAGCCTCCTTCGCAATCGCAATGTCTTCCATACCAGGTGTCGATGACATGAACAAGCTACAACACAAGACGCTCACCACCAAGCCATACAACTTGACATACAGCTACTATCTCTCGCCTGACTTTAACAAGAAACTTGATCCTTCTGTCCCGACACTCGTCTTCACGCATGGCTTCCCGGACGATGCATACATGTGGGCGGGAGCTGTGCCTCATCTCTTGAAACTGCCATACCCATTCATGCTGGTTGAGATCCTCGGCCTCGGAGACTCTTCTAAATCTACCGATGCGAAGGAGTACAACTACCGTCAGCAAGCGAATTCCATTGCTCAGATTTTGGATGAAGAAAAAGTACCGAAGAATGTTATTCCCATTGGCCACGATTGGGGTTCCGGTAAGTTGCAAGCATGCGATCAAGCATAGAGCCAAAGCTAACAAAATCCTAGCAACCGCACAACGCGTCTACCTCTACCACCGAGACCGCTGCATCGGCCTCTCCCTCATCTCCCTCGCCTACCAAATCCCCACTCCCGACCCCTTCGACCTGAACGAAGCCAACAGGCTCACGACCAAATCCTTCGGCTACCCCCAATGGGAGTACTGGAACTTTTTCTGCGCACCGGACGCTCCCAGCCTAATGAACAACGACCTCGAGCGCATGTACGAAGTCAACCATGGCAACTACCCCTCCCCCTTACCCGAAGAGAGAGGCCGCGACATCTGGATGCGCGAGATGTTCTGCACCCCCGGCGCCATGCGGGAGTATGTGGCGAGGCAAGGGAAGTGGAAGAACGCCAGCGTCGAGCTGAAACCTTACGCCAAGAACCCCGAGCTGAAGAAGCGGTTCATTGATCGCATGAGTAAAGGCGGTTTCGAAGGGCCGGTGCAGTATTACCATTCGCTTGCGAGAAACACTATGCTGGAGGACGAGAGGGAGCTGTGTAAAGCTGAGGATAAGTCTGATCGCAAGATTACGGTGCCGTTGCTGTATATTGGCCAGACGGGCGATTGGGTTTGTCGGACGGATCAGATGGGGCCGGCAAAGGAGCAGGGGCTTGTGAGCGATTTGGAGGAGAATGTGGTGGACGCCGGGCATTGGGTATTGTATGAGAAGCCGGAAGAGATTGCGGAGTTGATTGCGGAGTGGTTGGGGAGGAAGTTTCCTGTTAAAAAGTAGGACATAACGACCACAGAAGATAGTTGCAGGAGAAGAATGCAAAGCTCAATTGGAGTGCATAGCCATTGTGTATTGGATCAAATGTGAATCAAGCAAGATAATGAAGATTACAAGTGTTCGTTCTTTGGTTCATTACATACTAAGATCTACTATTTTTGTCCAATAATTCTTTCCATATCCCATAGGCCTTAGACCGATGCCCATCCATGCTAATACTCCCATCTCTTCCACTCACCCATTTTACCTTCTTCCAGCATAAACCAACCGGGTATAATCCTTAATCAATAATAACAACGTAAATACCTTATGTTCCCGTAAGTTCTTATGCAAATGCTGCCGTGATTTCCAATGCAAATCCCATGAACGCCATCAAAACAGCCCAAAAATTGACTCGCATAGCTCTACGCATTCCACCGTCTGCTCAGCGACCAGCCCTCCGTACTGAAGAACCTGCTCGGTCTCGGCAGGTATTCCGTGCGAGCGTATGCAAGCTTGCTCCATGACCCTTTGCCCGTTGAGGCGGGCGTGATGGGCGCAGCGGTCTGTTCTGGTGTATTCCGGCGGTCGAGGTTGGCGCTTGCGGAGGCGGTAGAAGCTGCAGTGCCGCTTGCGCCGAGAGCGTTGGTGGTGTTTGAAGCTGAGACGAGCTGGATGATGGTGCCGTTCTTGTTGTCGTAGGTTACTGCGAACATGGTGCCGTTGTTGGCGATGGCGTTGGCGGACGGACTGGAAGAGCCTGTCGAGAGAGGTGTTGTCGAGGATGAGGTTGCGTTTGTGAATGCTTTCCCGGTGGCGGCGGGGAGGGTTGAGTTGCCTGTTGGTGTGGATTTCACGGTCACTGAGACCATGGTTGTGTTTGATGCTCCGGTGGCTTGTGCTACACCGGCCATAGTGCTGTTTGCGAAGAGGGGTGCTGGGCTGGTATTGGCGGATGGAGCAAGTGTGGCTTGGGCTTCGACTGTGCTTGTGTGGTTGCCTTCGACTACGAGAGTCATGTTGCTGCCGAGAGGGGTTTCTGTTGCTGATGCTTGTTCTGCAGCAACGGTTGATGGCATGGACAGATACAGCTGCATGATGGAAGAGGTTGATCCAACGGGTGCGGCTTTGGTACTGTTGGTGGAAGCACTCGGCGTGGCGGTGGCGTTGGCTGCAGAGATACCTGTCGCCAGGACGGAAGTACCAGTGGCAGCAACGCCTCCAGCAAGACCATTGGTGGTGCTGTTGGCGTAAGGTGCTTTCGCAGATGTAGTAGCAGCTGTGGCGTTGAAGCCGCTCGCAGTCATGTTGGCGTTCGAGTCCGACAGGCCGGTTGACAGGCCGGTTGCGAAGAGCGAGCTGGAGGTAGTGGTCATGTTGGCCGAGCTTACAGTCGCATTCGTCTCTGTCGCGTTGGAGCGCCATGTGAAAGATGATGATGATGATGTGCTCCATGATGAAGCTTGTGCGGTTTCTGTGACGACAACTACAGTTGTGCTTGGAGGATATGCGGTGTTTCCCTCTACGCTAGTCGGCATAGGCAGTGTTGTAATACTCGTCAAGTACGACTTCTTGGTTGACGAGGTCCTCGGTATTGAGGTTATTGGTGATGTGGTTGTCTCTTGTCTGGGTAGAACAGCTGCGTTGATGGATCCGACCGCCAAGGCGATCGCGTTAAGGCGTAGGAACTGCATCTTGTACCAAGTTGTCTTGTGTGTATGAGATGTGAGCTTGAAGATGAAAAAGCCATGGCAAAGGCAGCTGCCCAGCTCTTGTACATATGGGCATTGTCTGGTTGAAGGCTGAGAATTGAAACTGCGAGGGCTGGAGTGTGTGTGCGTGAAGGTGGAAGAGGCAAAAGAGACAGAAGTAGAGACAGGTGGCTAGGGAAGACTGGGAAATCAGGATACTCAGGTGCTATTCTCAATTGATCCGCCTCAGGATCACTTCCTCTGGCTGATGCGTCGCGCCCATATTCGTGTAGCAAGCAATACCGCCGGCAAGGGCATCTGTAGGAGTACAGACCGCAATACACCATGTCATATACCATTGAACCATTAATAATGCTACAAATTGTAGTATTCCATAACACGGCTCGCAAAGTTGAGATGTCTCAGATTGGTTGGGGGGTTGGTGTCGCAGCTCCGGCAACAAACATGTGGTGTCTTATAATTGTAGCCCAGAAGTGGTCCGTGCCCTCATGCTTTTTGACTCCATGGGGAAATTGGTGGCAAGCGAATGTTTCAAGAACACAAGCAATGATGCCAAACTCTGGAATGAGGCTGAGAATTCGTAGAAAGGCATGAAGAATATGCTGGAGGATCAGGCCAGTATGTCGATCACTTTCCACGCGGCACTATCTCGAGTCTAGATTCGCTGTTGGCCATTGCTTCGCCACACCCTACAGCAGAGTACAATCTTGATGTAGAAAATAGAATGATGCTGGGAGGTACTTGCATTCTATTTGCCTAAGTTTCTGCTAACAGCTTCACTCGGTGAACAACGATCACACTTTGGTAGGAACCATGCGCGTAATTGCATCTTCAGATTGTATGCAGAGGCGGCAAGGTTTGACCAGTGATGAGTACCTCCTTTGAAAGCGACGCTGTATATAGCGTCGGGACTTGATCATCCGCATTAGGCTGCCATGCCGAGTCGGGAGCGATTCGACCTACCACCAGTCTTTCGAAGCCTTTGCTTTTGCCCGTCTGCGGATCACTTTTTACGAAGATATCGCTCCCATTGTCAACAGAGACTTGGGTCCCAAGATGCAGTAAATCTCTTCCCCTGTCATAATGTGGGCGCGCCGTGGTTCTAAAGACCATACTCGGCTTCGGTCGAATATCTCAACTCGAAAGTGGTGCTACGGCAATGGCCATCAATGAGATTCAAGATGTCCCCAGTGCACTGCGACGAGGTTGTCAGGCCTGCGTCTGTGCCGGAGTGTCGCCTCCACCTTCGCTGTTCTACTTGAGTATTTAGAGTCACGCGTGTCAAGTGAAAGAATTAACATCTTTTGATATTGCAGACCGCGCGGACTGTGTGAATGGAAGCGGGCACCAAGAGTGAATCTACAGAGAGTGAATCCACCTTCGCCGCCAAGAGAGAAAGCAGCATGTGCGACTGCACACCTTTTCACCTCTGCCACAGTCGGATCTCCAGTCTACTCGAGCCCATTCGCCTTCGCCCAAAGACTGCCGAGCACCTGGACCTCACCAACATCATGAAACGCTCACGGCCATTAACGGACATTCCGAGCTGGAGGCATATCATCGTATCCTTCCTGTACAGCGGTCAGGCTGTCGCAAACAATCTCTTCGCTCCGTGCTTCTACCCCAATGGCGACCTCGAGCCTAATGATATGCCATGCTCCGACGAAGGAGGCGCATGCTGCCCTCCGCGATGGGTCTGCATGAAAAACGGGTTATGCTATCTTCCGAACGAAGAAAACAGCCCAAACAACACTATCGAGCGTCATACATGTACCGATGAGAAATGGGGAGACCTGTGCCCGATTTGGTGTCGTGCAGGTGGGTTCTAACCTCCCTAACTTCGTTCGTGTGAACAACATGTTCTGACTCGCGCTAGATAACCGAAGCGTGATCATGGGGGTTTGCGACTTCACAGCAGTCGATACGGGCTCACTCTGCTGTGGTTCAGGCTGCTGTGACGACAAAAACATAGAGAAAACGCCAGCAGGAAATATGCATTATTTGACCGGCCTTGGGGACCTCCCACCTCCATGGGCTACGTCGCTGCAGTCGATGATCGAAGCCTCAGCAACAGATCGAACCTCCGCAACAGACCATAGTGAGCACTGACTCCGAACTTCGTGCGATGTTCATGCTAACTGGACGTAGCTGAAACCATCGTCAGCATTTCGGTGCTTACTGTAACCCCTTTGGCCCCCTCGCCTAGCAGCTTGACGTTTCCGACAGCTACCTCGTCTTCGGGAAGCGAGTTTTCAGGAGATCCGATGACGAACACGGGCACTCCTAATCAAAACTCCATACCTAAGATCGTGGGCACCGCAGTCGGCATTCCGACTGGCCTTGCAGCATTCGCACTTCTATTCTACGTTTTACGTCGCCGCTACCTCAAAGCCACCGTCCCTGATGAAGTTGTGAATGCCGGAACAGAAGCCTCCTCAACATATGCTGATAACACGATTATCGCCAAACCTGAACTAGCTGAACAGCCAAACTCTGTCTTCGAAATGCCCTCGCACAGGCCGTGCAGCGAGCTCGATGTCTCTACACGTGCGACTTCGATCCCAAGCAATGGCGACCTAGCCACGATGACAGCTGATGAAGGCCGCTGGTCGGTCGTGTCGTCTCTGGCTCCTCCTCGGGTAATGACGCCTCCTGCAAACGTGGCTCCTATGGCTGCAGGCTTACAAGCTGTCAGACAGCAGCACCACGACACTTCGCGAGATAGCATCCGATCTCAACCGCGCCAGAACAGCATCCGTGAAAGATCGAACTCGGGCATGTTGCCAGTGATTGCAGCTGGAAGTGATAACTTAATAATCTCCGGGATTGGCGAGGGAAGTGTACATGAAAAAGAGCACACGCAGGGATGTGCCAGAGGCCAGGATACTGAATCAGCACAACGAGACGAGGTCGTACAAGAGGACAAGTCTCAGAATGTCGATTCCTCGCATCAGGACGAGGTCTCACGCAATGACAATGAAGGCGGACTCGAGGGCAAGACTCACCGAGATTGAGGGCCTGTTAGAAATCTCGATATGTCATTGAGAAACTCGTCAACAATGTGTAGATCTCTGAGTGTTATTTGGGTAATCTGGCATCAGCAGAATGTACCTCGCTCAGGTCATCTCTCTCTATCACTTGGTGATCAGATTTGAGAAACGTGCAATCAAAGCTCATTAAAGCGTTGGCCAATGTACTCAGGCCTAAAGGCTGCTTTTGACTAAACAGATCACTTCTACTCGCAGCCCTCAATCACTATCGAGCATAGGAATCTGAAAGACGCCGTATTAGGGATAAGGTTCAGAGGAGGGAATCAAGCGATTTTATGTTTGTAAAGCTGGACAGTTTGCGCATAATGTAAGTGGTGAACATTTGAAAATGTTTATAACATCATATATTGGGTGGCACTCTATGGAACAAGTTAAGCGACCTACGGTCTAGACAGTTGCTATTGTTCCGGGTGCTAGCTTAACATTCAATAATAAATGTCCAGTATGTATTGATATAATTTATTAATTCATGGAAGCTCGCCTGCAGCAATACTGTTGCATTCACTTGCAGACCCACTCTGCTTCGTACGCACGTGACGGAAATTCAATCCACGGCTGTGACATTACAACCGAGAGATTCCCAGATGGAATCGTCCTTTGACCTCTTCCTTGCAGCTCACAATCTTTCCTTGATTAGCTGGCACATCACGCAGCTTTACTCTTTCCACGCCTGTGGATCTACTGTCACCTCCACGCCGGACCAGCTACTTTTAATGGCATCTCTGGCTTGCCGCTCAGCCGGCTTCAGTCCCTCTCTGTCATAATTTCAAGTAGGGTACAAGTGATGGATAAATGTTATTACAGCAATGGAGATCTTGATATTCCTGCTATAACCTCTAGCCTTCATGTGGTCTCTGATATTCCTGCCACAACCTCAGGCCTCCCTGCAGTTTCCGATATTCCTGCTGTAATCTCTGGTGTCTCTACTGAAGTCTCTGCTCATCCTATTGCAGTCTCGGGCCTTCCTGTGGTACCCGACATTCCTGCTGTAGTCTTAAGCGCCAAGTGCAATCGTTGCTTCATTACTGTGTTTTCCGCGACAAGTTATTCAATGCAACATGCAAGCATAATACTCATGAACCTAATGCTTGATAATGGTCTGTGCTTCGGCATGAAGTTCCAATAGTGTTCTAAGGGGGTTCCTCATTCCGACTCCTCCCAGCACCTCAGCTTGTAGACTTCTGTAGGCGTTTGCTGTGCCTGTCTTGAGCTCCATCACGATGCATCGAAGTGCTGTGTGGGTACACAATTGAATGGCCAATCACAAGTTGCATGCTTATCCCAGCACATGCATGATGCGGATCTTGCTTTTTTGGTATATGTGCATCTTAGCTTCGCGGGATCTGAGCGAATCTGAAGATCGTATGCATGTCAGGCTGCGGGCTCAGGCGTGGCTTGCGTGAACACGTCACTTGGCCGGCGCGAAAGGTAGAGCATACAAAGGGGTGCCGCCATTAATCTTGGAGTTGTAGGAACTTTTTCAGCACGACCTGTTACCCATCTTCCGCGAGCAAGTCATCTTTGTCGCTCAGTCCAACATGTCAATTAACCTTGCAACGCGATATGCGACTGCGATGACCGAGCATCCATACGGCCATGCTCTTTTCAAACCGGTGTCTTCGACGCGGTTGCAGCCTGGCTGCTGTGGCTATCTGGACGACCAGGGCAGATGGAACCCTGTCATTACAAACATTGAGGATACCACTGAGCTGCAGAAAACGGGATCCTCCTTCTCCGCACCGCGAACCTTTGTATCGATGCCTCTCATGAAACACACGTGGGGACCTAAAACAGCTATGGATATGACCTACAGACGGATTGCTTTCACAGCCGCAGCAGATGCCACAGCAGCAGGCTTTCCAGCTGAAGTCAAACTCGCGCTTGATTTCTCTACAAGATCGGATTTTGGCGCAATCTTGCATTGTAAGCACCAGGTGGAAGAGCATGGCTTCCATCATCACGATCCCTTTCTTCAGTGGGCCAAGACGAACGCACAGTCGCTGCTGGAAGTCTGCCCTGACGTCAAGGAACATGGTGTCTAGGTTGTTACTTCAGTATTCGAGACAAGGGGAGTGGATATTCTGGCATGGACGGGCAAAGATAAAACTATGTCCATGGGATTCACAGTCGCTGTACCAGCTGCTGGTGAGATTGGCCCGAGCGGAGAGTTTGTAAAAGGAGGGTCGTCCGCCGAATGGAATAATGATACCGCAGATGTAAGCACACCCAGAATGATTGAAACCGTCAAGCTGATGGATTGCCAGGATCCCGATTCTGGTTTAGTGGTCTTCTTTACCGGTGTTTTCCTGAAATATCGCTGGCAGATCTTTGGTCAGGTAAACAGAACACCTGTCGTTCTCATCATGTGCCGCTAACAGTGTAAAGGCACGTCTACGCGAGCGGAGGGGCAGTGCAGTTGTGAGCGTCCGAGTTCCGGAAGATCCCGATGAGTTCTTGGAAGTCGAGTGCGTTGTTGTGGGATCGGAAAGATTTGACAATCCTGCTTGAGCCATATAGCAGCCCGATATCGGCTAAAGATCGTGCTCAGATCCTGATAGGACAGAACCATACTTCAGTCTCAGTAGCATGCCAGCCCTCCCTCGTGAAATGGCCCTTACGTTCGATAGTCTTCAAAAAGTGCCCTCACATCGCCCAAGAACTCGTGTCTCTCTCGCAGTGTCGATGAGGAACCGAAGCCCATCCGCATCATCGACCGGGTATAAGCGTCCTCGATTGAAGCCCTGACTGTATGTTGGCCGAACACCTCGCTTGGATCTGAGCCAGATTCGAGCAGGAGCTGCACTATCTCCTTACGATCGCGCCAGTCAGTGTGTGTTGTGCCAGTGTTTGGAAACAGTGCATAGTGAAGGAGCGGTCTGCCCACTTTTTCCTTAACAGCCCCGGGTGCCACTTCGAGTCGTCCCTTTACGAAAAGAAGTAAGCCATACTCGACCGCTAAAGATAAGAAAGTGTCCTGGTCCAGGGGATGCTCCGGACGACTCAGGGGTAAGAAGCATGACCAGTGACAATTCTTAGTTTCGTCGGAAGACTTCTCGTGAGCAGTAAAGTCACCGTGCGGTCCAACTCACTCATGTACTCCTGAAGCGGCTCTGAATCTGTAAATTCGACTCCTTTTGCGCATATCAGGCTTTGTTCCACGATGTTCCACCACCCAAGACCTTGGACATCATCCACTGGCAAATCATCATTCGGTAGCCGTTTCAGTTGGAGTATTCCAGAGCCCAGTAAGACAAAACTCGAATCATCGTATAACTCATCTCCAGCTAACCAATCGCTCTCCAAAAAATCGATATGTCGTTCGAGAAAGCGTTTGATCGCCGGATCCAGTGCCATGGGCGGACCATACAGCGGCGAATCGGGATCAAAGTTCTCACATCCCACAATGTCACCACTGAGCCACTTGAGCAGATATTCGATAGAGCGATTAATGTCCTGTAGCTCCTTTTCTTCCATTGCTCTCATATCTGAGTCCATTACTATGCTTGGAATTTCGGACTGCTGAAGTGCGAAGTGCAGCGCCACCTTGGTGATGACAGGTTGAACAACGACAGAAGCATTGTCTATAAACATCGTCTCGGAGGCGTGCAGAATCCGTAGAATACGTTTTACGTGGTAAGAGCCTGTTGGCAGGGAGTCTGGAACAGAATGTGCTTCCATAGTAACACGTGAGCCATAAGAGCTGCTGAAAGAGCCGCCTTGAGCATAGACATGGTGATCCTTGAAGTATTCCCTGGAAGAGGAGCTGAGAGGAGAATTGTAGTAAATGTGGGTACACTGGTTTCCAAAATGTGCCCTGGCAGAGTCGCTGACAACGATGTTGGACCAGGAATAGCCTCCGCTCGACTCAAAGGCTGTCGCAATCTCAGCAAGATCCGCACCGACAGCGACTTTATTGTCGAATGAAGTCCCGTCTTCCGCAAGCCACAAAGTCGGCACGTTTGCAAGCGTTTCACAGATGCAAGTCCTCGGCACGCTTAGCAAGCATACCTTGACATTATCCATGGTAGAGATCACCTTCATCTGACGTACAATTGGCAGGACGTCGTCTCGATTTCCTTTGAGGGAATCTATATCCACCAATATGCAGAGGGGTAGGTCTCGAGTGAGACCTAATATTGTAAGCCAAATCGACTCCAGCCGGCTCTCGGCCAACGATGTTACCTTGCCATGACCGACAAGAGTTTTGCTGTTTGCTATTTGGTCAGGACGTACCCGCAGTAGTTGGAAAAGTAGCGATCTATAGAGGCCTGAGAGGCCTCGCCAGGACAAAGAATGCATGAAAGTGACCGGGTTGTACTGTTGCATCTGCTCGCTGGAAGCAAGTACGCTCATAGTAGCCGCAATCGAATTACGTGTGTGTCTTGAGATCCAGAATGCACCTTTCGTGTCGGAAGTCATCCACTGATGAAAAGCACCATATTCAGTCAGTCGCCCAAGATCCTGATTTCTCGTTGCCGATTTATGTCCACGTGCGCCGCTCTCAAACATTTGATCGAAGTAGAGATCGTTCAACAAATCACTGGCTGCGGAAGTAGGGACGCGAGGCCGGCCGATCGTGAGCCAACCTGGAAGAGGCGAAGGGTCGGCAATCATCGCAAGAGCGTTGGTCTTGATGAGCTGGTGGTTTTTAATCTCTGTGGTGCCCCGTACAGCGGTCGGTTGTGTCTTATCGCCTTCGGCGCAAGTTTTCTGGTCTGTACTGCTTTCCAAGACGGTGAATTGAGGCTGCAGAACGGTGGTCGGTGAGCTGAGACTAGTCGATCTGTCAATCGTGATCCAATATTTCCATTCCACGAATCTAGGTTGTCGTGAGATTCGCAGAGCTCTTCCTTCATCAGTTCGCAGTATGTAAGAGTTCGAGGAGACACCTTTCTGGCCGCTAGGAAGCTCGATCCTGCTCAATCGACTGAGGAGTAGAGAAGCAAAATGGGTGACCTCAAGCGCTTTGTCGTGTTGATCGCGTAGTTCCGCAATTAGATTTGCTGTATAGCTTGTGTCGCCATGAAGTGGAGTGTCGTTATCGAATCCTGAAGCAGCAAGTACAAAGACGATATTCCCTGTCAGTGAAGGTCTTGGATGTACTATCGCGCCTGCTGCTTTGCAGCAATCTATGATCATCAAAACGTCCAGTTCCGATTCATCAGTCAAAAAAGTAGCTTGGAGGGCCGTCCAGTCGATCTTTTTGGCATTCTGTCTGTCGAAACTGCACACGTCGTCAGCCATCGTAACAAAAATGCTGGGGAGTCCATTTTACCATTTCCACCAAGCATGCCTACTCACATCAACACCTCCATGACCACCGTAGTAGATGATGAGAAAATGTCTTCGATCGTCATGCATCTCTTGCACTTCTATCAATTTCTTCGACAGTGCTGTGTGAGGCCGATAGCGTGGGATCTGGAATTCCTCCACTTCGACATTATAGAATCTCCTGAAGACTTTTATCAAGCTACGGGATTGTTCCCTCATGCTCTGCAGCTCTCGGGCCTCTTTATCGCTGTCATCCCCGTCCGGTGCCCAGTTGATAGAGAGTACCCGGACATACTCGTAACGTCTGCCAGCCTTTTCCATCTCGCGTTGCTGAAGCCGGGTGGGTCATCGACTGTCTGATCGTGCTTGTCCAGAATCCTCCAAATAAGATTGGAATCTGGTTCATCAAATGACAAGAATTGGATCGCTCGTTTAACTTGAAAAACATTTTTCCATCAGGCTTCAGCTGCACGGCTAAGTAAGTTCGAGTCTTGAAACAATTGTGCATGGCGCAACGCCGCCACCACAGCTGCATAAGCGCCCTGCAGTAAGCTGACAGTGGCTTCCCACACTGAATCTCATAGGTTTCATACCCGCAGAGCAAGCAAAAGCAAATATGCGGGCAGCCTGACGTGGCACTGCATGCACTGCATGAATGTCACGCCACCTCGTTCGTAGCGTGCGCCTCCAATGTGTGCAACAGGTCTCTGATGGCATCCTTCCCATTTGCTAAGCCGACGGTGGCTATGTAATGAGCTCACGAACGGACAAGACTTGCACGGAGGCCGTAGTTCTACACCGCAAATAACGTAGCGCGCAAGTTTCGAGGCCACAATAGAGGCAGGCATTTAGAATTGCCTCACACAGCCAAACCGAGCCCATTTTTGTCCAAACTTGTTGGTCGTACTGTACAGCGGCGCATCAAATGTCTCTCCAGTCCAAGCATGCTGATGGCGTCGTTTGCCCAATTCCTTGGTTGTTGTTCATGTGCCAGGTGCACGAGTCTCAACGTTTTCTGAATTTCGGGTCCTCCCGATGCCTTAGCCTTGTTTTATCGATACATTGTCGAGCCTTCCATGGCTACGGTATGACCTCCTGGTCATATTGATTTGGTCCGACGCCTGACATCAACTTCCTAGCTTGAAATGTCTCGTCCCAGCGTTGGAGTTGGGGTTTTCCTCTTCAAAAACGATACAGACAACCGAATCTTGATTGGGAAGAGAAAGGGGAGCACTGGAGCTGGTGGGTATTACAAGTAAGACTCCAGCACGCATGGTCATTCTGATTGACGACCAAAAGGTATGATCGCGCATCCTGGTGGACATCTCGAACATGGCGAAACGTTCGAGTCGTGTGCGGAGCGCGAAGTCATGGAGGAGACGGGTCTCGCTATTGAGAACATTCGCTTCTTGACCGCAACCACTACCATTCTTCAAGACTGTAACAAGCAGTTTGTCACCATCTGGATGACTGCAAATGTATCTCCAAAAGCTTCAGCGCCGCAGGAACCTCAGGTGAGCATGCTACACTCCGAGCGCCAATTCTCCAAGTGATTGACAGGCTCTGCAGCTTCTTGAGCCCGAAAAGTGCGAGGGCTGGTCATGGTGTACATTTGCAGACATGGAAAGAATGACTACTGAGGGCCACGACATATTTGAACCTATCAAAGACTTGGTTAAGATGCGCGCGGAGGAGTGTGCAAAGCTTCGTGTCGGACCTTCGATGTTTTGTTGATCGAAAGATTCTCTGCGCCGCAAATTTTCTAAGCAGATGGATATGAGTCACCTCATCAATACCGGTGTATACTGTAGAGAGCCTCGATCTATATCATGTGGTGTTATCTTAACATACTGTGAAAACGGCCGATGGCATCCAGTTCCTCTCGTCTTGCAAAGGGATGCCCTGTGGCACTGATCATATATGCGTGATGATCACTTTCGCTTCTCGCACCATTGTGGTTTTCAATCAATTGACACTGTGGTATGTGGACAGAACCCTGACTATCTGACCACCGGTTGCAATTCGCTCTTCTCTCACTGATGCTCAACGACGACTTGGCTTGTCGCCTCTGGCTCGGGAGAAGCTTTCCTCTTAACGAAGACGCCGAGGCCGCCCAAGCTGGAACACAACATGACAATGCCAGTATAAAGAATCACGTCTCTCCATTTGCCGCCTCCATAGCTGGAATTGACTTCGGCGCTCTCATTGAGTTGCGTCTCGGCCACGAATCCAGACGCAATAATAGCTGCACCTCTCAATGCTGTCAGAATTCCGAAAACAATGAGGTTCTGCTCTTTGTTATTTTGGTCTCCTACGACTGCTTCGGAAAAACGAGTACGTAGGACTGCGTAGCCTCCAGCAGTTGCGCCATAGAGTATAGCAAATATGATGAGGCTCCACAAGTTGTGTGCAAAGCCCCAGATCACAAGCACCTCGACAGCTGCACCAATTGTGCCCGCGAGCATTGTGAGCTGGTATGACTTCCTCCAGTCTCTGGAAAATGCTTTGTCAGCTCTGAGATAAGGGCCAGGACATGTAAGAGCTTACGCGAGCATGCCTTGGAGCGGCTGTCCAATTGCAGTAGCAACATTCAGCATACTGAGGACGAGAGATCCCTTCGATGCGGACATCCCGAAGTCTTGTGCGTATGACGGGAGATATATGCTCGGAACGTAATGTGCCAGACCTTGTACCAGCGTGGCCGCCGAGAGGATCCAGAACAGGGAACTCCTCAAGAAGCCGAAGTCAGAAGTAGAGGGTTTGACGGGTGGCTGGCTAGTAGATCGAGACCGGATACATGAAGCACCAGCACCCGTCGAAATGATGACGACAATGGACCAGCCGATGATTGTCACTTTGTAGCCGAATCTTTTGAGACATGCGCTGAATATAGGTGGAAGTATGGCCCCGAACAGGCCACCCATGCCACAGCTTCGGACTGTCAGCGTGCCCAAGAGTCTTGAGGGTTGGGTTTTCTCACATGATCCCGTAGGCGAGGCTCTTGCGTTTGTCGAACCATTCGGACATGTAGTTGATCGTCGGCGCAAACAGCATGCCGGCACCGATGCCGTAGAGTGGTCCCAAGCAGATTATGAGTTGCAGCGGCTATGTCTGAGGTCAACAAAAAGGTTTGATGAAGATGCTCGATCTCTTCGGTAGACGAACTGTTCTTGAAAATGCTCCACCAAGTGCAGATGCAAAACATATGAAACAGCCCAACCACAGAGTCATCTTTCTGTGCTGAGGAAAGTAGTTGAGCAAGTAAAGGATAAATGGCATCGAGATCTGCAGCAGACCCTTCAAAGCATGTAAGCGGATATCGATGAGACCGGACACAGATTTCCTTACATTGTTCATCACGCCGGTCACTGATACATGATCGACGCCCTTGAAAAGGCCATTCGTGTATAGGTGTGCTCGGAAGACACCCCAAGAATATGGAAAGCCTGTGGCCAGCATGGTCAGCGCAAGTGGATGAACTCATGGATCAACGGGATCAACTGACCCCAAGAAACAATCTCGAAGACACAAGCACCGAACAAGAACAACCAAGCACCAGGGCCGCCGTCCTTTGGAGGCATAGACTCATCGTTGGCCTCACCTAGTTCCTGCTGGTTCCCAGGGTCGACAGGTGCCTTGTACGTCCAGTCATACTTCTCGTTGTCGGGAGATGGCTCGTCAGGCTGGGTGATGTTCATTATTCGTAAGATGTGAGTGTCTTGCAAGTTATCAGAGGAATAACAGACACTCACAGTGAAGACGGAAGCCAACTGAGTATATATGAAGGCCGATACAAGTGCCAAGGCTGGACTGCCTCTCTTCCCACGTCCAACGGCGTGTCCGACGGCAGCATGTTGACAATTGTTAGCATCGCTACTCGTCGAGTATCCACTCCGCGGTTAGCAACATCGTGGATTACCGCAACTAGAGTCGGTGAGACAATAGCATACGCATCACTGCAATGGAGTCCACATGCCGCTTTCGCCTGAGTAATAGGGCGAGGAGCCAACTATGCCTGTGCACAACAGACTTTCACGCATATGCTGTTGTGATATGCTAGGCGAGCAAGGAGCTGATAAAAGGGACCAAATTGTGTGTCCATACATCCTCAAAGGCCGGGTAGAGCCCACGAATCGACGACGATGCTTTGTAGCACGGATACTATGAGATGAAGCATTGATGCCTTCGCCTTGTCTTCCTGCAATACTTCTTCCCCATCGATGCTCGAGGCCAGCTGCCAGCTGCTCGCTGCTCGCTTACCGAATTAGGCATCCTCAAGCGAGCTGTAGTCTGCGAGTAGCCGTCGCCCGAGCGGCGCCCGCTATGGACCGAAGCCGCAGCATTGTCCGATTTCGACTTCAGCTCCATCGATGTCTTTTGCACCCTGCATTTCACTACTGATTCTTGAGAAGATGGTCACAGTGATGATGCTACCGAGAATCTGGTCGGAGACGAAGTAACCATAGCAGCATGCATCTGGCCAGATCAATCGATCGCTGCTGCAGCCGTGGCTATCTTCTGTCATTGTTCTATTCCATTGTCTTGATCGGGACCATAACTCTGTCCAGTACAAGCTTTGTGGGGCTCAAAGATACACTGGCCATTATGGTGAGCTGATTCCTTCCTCTGGTCGTCTGTTAGATTAAGGTACCTTGATCTACGAGCTGGCAGTGCTTAACATGGAGTATAAGCCGCAAAGACAGCCCAATCCCCAGATGGAAGGTTGAGCAATGACATTAGCAGTCGCATCCTTCCGCTGAGGTAGCACAGCGCTTCATGTCTGTCGCGGCCCGAATAGCGAGATCATCATGTCTCTGGGAGCACCTGCAGCCATTCATTTGCAGAGACACTACATGTAGAGCCTCAGTCATCTTGTGACACGATTTGGCGGGACGCAGCACACGGAACTTTCTAAGCGCGCGTGGCGCGCATTTGCTGATCCAAATCAAAGCACAAGAACGTTTCTCTTGCGACCTGTATCAAAGTGATAAGCCACAAAAGCCGTCATGAGTATGGATTATACAGACGCTTTAGCGTTTACCCGAGCCGTCTCTGCAGCACAACCAGGTAGTGGGGTGCCTAGGGCAGCCAATGGTTGCAGACTGCCAGACGACTCAACGAAGTTGGAAAGAGGTGGTATCTCCTGCATGGTCTTGATATTTGGTGGCTGTCGAATGAGGCGTGCAGTTGAGCTGCCAGCTGCGCAGTAGCCATCAAGCAAGCCACGCCTTATCTTGTCACAAGCTGTGCAAGACGGCTCGGCATCTGAACGCTTTGCGTAAGGTGGAGCGGAATGCCCGAGCAAACCCCTTTGATTGCTTCTAGGTGCGTACAACGTGGCGCTGCCGCGCTGATGAATTCACGGCTTCGGTGCATCTTCAGACGATCCTATCACAATCACATGCGCATCGGAAGAGGACGGATGGGTGTTCTTGCCTCAAAGAGCGAGGGTTAAACAGCACAGTAAACCTTGAGCGGGAGTTGAACGATATGGATTCTAGAACATGTAGAAATCTATGTTTACATACTACATAAGACCGTTTGGTAGCTGCTATGCAACCTCTAGCATTGCCGCGTGGATGGGTTGTGGCTGTAGTCATATCCCTGGATCAGGCACTTGTGGTGCAGCACCGCTCCGATGATTGCGCACACGTGAAAGATCTGGTGTGAGGAGCCCCAAACGTCGAACGTGCCAGGACTCCATCGTTCGGGTACTCTAACCTGAATCACGTCAGTAATGAGCGCATGTGACATCCCTGGCTGCACATACTGCGTATATCATTGCGCCTACGAAGTACATGATGCCCTCTAGGCATAAAAAGTCCCAGCCGATCATGTCGTTGGCCGCTGCTCGACCCCATCGCTGCGTGACATGATTCATGGGAAGACATCCATAGAAGCCAATGGACACAAAAAGGCATGCTCGCACATTTCGCCAAGTCGAACCTCGAAATCTTGGAAGGCTGCAGAATAGAGCACAGAAAGAAGTTATCAAGAGGATCTAGTCAACCATCGTCAGCTTCATGAAACATTTGGAAGTGGTGTACGCACTCCACCCGAGTACACAAGCCACCAAATAGGCTCGCAATAGAAGCCGTAATAGGCTCCAGACACGATCGTCGCAGTGATCAGTGCAAAGACACCATAGAGATCGAAAAGAAGCCAAGTTCTGTTCACATCTGCAGAATGGTTGGCAAGAAGGTGGAACAAAGCGCTCGAACTGAAGCAGAACGATGCGCATGCGTAGAAGAGACCAAAAACCATGGTGTCGAAGATGTCTGAAGTAGGATACCTTGCTAATACCTCGTCGAGGGTCTGTGATGCCCAGTACAAGAACATGACTGCGGCCATCATGTGACTGTAGATATTGCTCGTCTGATTGTGCAGGTA
This sequence comes from Cladosporium sp. VS III D KN 1, assembly GCA_019775635.1. Classification (NCBI taxonomy): domain Eukaryota; kingdom Fungi; phylum Ascomycota; class Dothideomycetes; order Cladosporiales; family Cladosporiaceae; genus Cladosporium; species Cladosporium sp. VS III D KN 1. The sequence continues at coordinate 37,309 of JACWFN010000065.1, forward strand.
CCCCAGGCTGGCGAATGAGGTGCGATAGGAATGGGAGACTGCCCGATAGTGTCCCATGATGTACCGGTTGTTCTCTAGCTGCCAGGGTTCGGCCTCGAGATGGGTGCGGGTCAGCCCAAGGCTTAACGGCGGTGGCATTCCGCTTGTTGGCGTTGGCTCGTCGGTGTATGCTTCCTTCATCGTGCTTTCGTGTTGGAATAGTACTGCATCCATTTAATGAATTCAGTGCAACGAGTAAAGGGACAGGAACGCCGAGGGTGGTAGTATAAGAGGGATGCTTCAGCCATCCGCATTACATGTAGCACTGAAGCAAGCTAAAGCATTACGCTGCAGTCAAGTACGGCACCCGTGCCTGCGAGCAGGCCATGCTGCTTCAATTCTAGCTACCACCCGAAAACACATCAGGCGCTCAGACATAAATGACAGATGTGGAGTAGCAGCTGCAGTGCTTCACAAACAACAACATCGAAGGCACTGTTCACGACAGAGCCGACAGCGACGGCAGGGAGCCTTCGGATACGAAAGCTCAGATGGAGATCAAACGTCGAACGAGGATCCTACTGGCTAAATTGTAAGGAAAGATACAAAAAGAGGAGCGCAAGAAGGTCCCAAGACTGTAAAATCTCCTCAGGCCGACGCCTACGTTGTTGCTTCTGGACGCATCTCAGGCGGCCAGGGTCATAGTGGAGCTTGAAGCGATTCTGCCATAGCGGTGCAACTTAAGATGGTGAGTCCACTTGCGGTGTTTGATGGGTAAGTTCTTTAGATGCATTGTTTCATCTTCGCACAAAGACTAACATATGCAGTTGGTCTTGGTCAGTGCTGCTGAAGACAACTGGATGTAAGTGCCCTTCTTACGGCAGTGGAAGATCTGTCTTTCGGAGGTCTCGGACGATATGATAGTCACCGGCGGCGACTTGGTCACGAGACCGCGCAACAAAAATAACATGTCCAAGTCCCATGACATAAGCAATCTCAAGATCAATTTCAGTCAACTGGAGATGCTCAAGACGATAACCTTTGGGTTCGTTGCCCGTCGCCAACGATTCGCCGAGCCTCGCAATGTGCTGTTCGTCCGGGTCCTAATCGCGGAAAAGAATGAGCACAACTGGGGAAAAACTTTCGTCAGGTAGTGTGAGCCCGAGAGTGATGGTAGTCCGCCATATCACGTGTTAAAACTTCACAAGCCCACCTCCAACCTATTGAGGGCTTGCGAGTGGAATTGGACGGGTGACTGGTTGGCAACACGCTGCTGTGGAAAAGGACACGGCATGATCCCCCACGTGCGTGTCAGGCAGCAACAACCCTGTTTATACCTGTAGTCTTCAACAGTCTCAGCGTGACGTAGCTTCACAGACGCCGCATCAATCACACCCCATCATCATCAGACTCGAAAGTTCAAGATTGTTTTCCTGCATCCAGTCACAAGGAATCAAAAGTTCTGACGTCAACAAGCGGGCTTTGAGATCATTGATGGCGATGCGACGTTCCTGTGAGACTGTCGACGAGACTAGCACAACTGGCAGGCAAGCAACAACACCGCGAAATCAGAATATGGCGGACAGTCGCGAGAAGCTAGATGGGAATGCGGCCCGGGTCGGCCTTCTCAACTACATGCAATCTGCACTGGTCATACTGTGTTTCACGACAGCCGCGATTTGGTAAGTGAAACGTCACTGGTACTTTCCGCTTATGGCCACCAACCTTGCTCATGATGTTTCTAGTCTCCACATCCAACAGTGGCTCGGTCTGCCTCTGTTGTATATAGACCTCGGGCTGTACAACTCTTGGCAAAGCCATGTCAAGGCATGTACCACTGTACTACTGCTCGGACTCAATCAGTGGCGGGCGCCAGTTATGGCTCAGATCAGCGGTGACTCGAGCGTCGAGGGTCAGATTCGCAAGACTCGTGATGGAGAAGTTATTCTAGACTTCCCACAACGCGTCGTGCTGATGGCGAACCACCAGGTATGCGCTCGTGACCACTGTTTATCTAGTCTCATGACCTTCTAATCATGTCGATCGATGTAGCTCTATACCGACTGGCTCTTCCTATGGTGGTCGGCATACACAGCTGGTCATCACGGCTATCTCTACATCGTCCTAAAGGCCGCCATGAGGAAAATACCAGTCATGGGCCACGGCATGGATTTCTTCTCGTGGATCTTCCTCAGCCGCAAATGGGAGTCAGATAAGGTGGAACTCGAGCGGAGCATCGAGCGCCTCTCGCACTCTGGGAAACGACAATCAATGTGGCTGCTGCTCTTCCCCGAGGGCACCAATCTGACCAAGAGATCTCTGGCGATCAGCAGCAAGTGGGCAGAGAGGCAGGGTCTTCCACATTCCGATCTGATCTTGCTACCAAGAACGCGCGGCTTACGTGTTTGCCTGGAGGGACTGGCCAACAGCGTAGACTGGCTATATGATTGTACCATGGCCTACGAGGGACTCCCGTACGTATACTTCATTACTTCTTTCCGGAATCGAGGAATGCTAACGACGCTACCCAGACGTGGTGTGGACGGACAGGACATTGTAAACCTAAAATCACTCTATATGAAGGGTGAAAAGGCGCCACTGACACACGCACATTACCGACGATTTGCTGTAAGGGAGATTCCATTGCACGATTCCGAGGCGTTTGACGCATGGCTTTATGAGCGATGGGCGGAGAAGGAGAAGCTCCTCGAGCACTTTCAGATGCATAACCGTTTTCCTGCCGAGGAAGGGTATCATTTGACGCCCATAAAGCTCCGCAGCCGGCTAGAGATGTTGATCATCCTCTTCACCTGTGGATTTGCTGTATCAGTGGCCTGGTTCATTGTGCGAAGCATATACATTGTAATTGTCAGGGCGACTAACTGGTCAGCAAACTCTTACAGAGAATCACTGTAATAGATCAGAGGAGTGAGAGTTGTGAAATCAAGTGCTGGTTTGCGAGCATGTCTTTCAACGGTGGAATAGGCCAGTTCTCCGCGGCCTACTGTACCATTGCGGCGGGATGGACCAATTCAGAGTGGTCTGAATCTGAATATTCAGATACAGAACCTGGCATTCAGATTAGATACAATTCAGATACCCATCATTCAGCATTCAGGTTTTATCGAATACTTCATTTACTAGGAAGTCTTAAGCAGAAGTAAAGGTGAGTGAAGTGACTAGGTTGTCAAACGTCCATTCACCTCGAATCCGGCCTCCAGCAGGTGTGAGCAGAGTCTGTATTCGGAGTTACCTAAATCTTATCCATCGTCAATATGGCGGACATAGCCATGGCGCTGACAGTCGTTCGAGCATTTCCCTCCTCGATGACTTGCCCGCCTAGTTAGCTGCGCGACCACGTGATTGTCCTTCTCATCCCACTAGAGCTTGGATAAGTGGTAGCATTCGTTGAGATCGCGCTTAAGCAATCGATTGCCATCTGTCACAATGGAGGGATGGCGACCTTCTGGTCGGACTGGCAGCCGAGCTTATCACAGATGAACAAAACGGCGCCGAGTACGAGTGGGCTACATGTCTCAGATTCGCTTTCCGCTCGGTTATACAGCCATATCTATCTTGTCCATCGTTCCCCGGCAAATTGGAATGAGCAGCGCACCAAGCTGTACACCGTCGACGTTGCACCCTGTTATGACAACCGGACTCGCTATTACAGTCAAGCACACACCCACAACCAAGGTCTCGCAGTTTAACTATTGCCTGCTCTATGCTTGTGGCATCATAGTCGGCTGCACCGTTATGACGATCCTACAATTGAGCATCTGCACTCAGCCCTCGAGGACGTCGAGGACACTCGGACACTGATAAGCTATCCCCTCATTCGTGCAAAGCTGATTTTGCGATACCCCGAGGAGCTCATTGAGTATGCCTGGGATATTTTGTCCATGCCACAGCATGCCGCTCTCCATCGAACTCGGCTCTAGAGTGAAAACCGTATACAGAACTCGAATTCCAGAGGGCACGAACAACACATCGTCTTTTTAGAGGATGATCACACATCCCTGTATGCTGCGGTCACTCGTACATTAACAAGGGTCGACTAGTGCTCCTCGAGAATATTCCAAGCCAAGGCAGCTTTATCTCACCAACTTCACTGTGCTTCCAAGGTCAAGATCAATGGCAGGCAGCTGGTCGACTGGCTTGATCCGGTGGCGTTCAGATCAGAAGTATAGAGAACGGAATTCATCGGGTCACTCGAGAATTCCAGAGCTCGGGAGAAGAAGGGAAACAGTGATCGCAGCAGGCTCATGAAATTCTGCGTTGAGACGGGAAGATGTTCAACCCGTTCACGAGAAGCGAGGTGGGAGTTGTGCGAGCCTGGATTGATTCACCCGTCGACAGTGTCGAAGCAGATGTCTACTGGAAATTTATGTAGGGCTCGAAGGTGCCTTTACTCCAAGCACTAGCGAGTCTGGACATCACTCGTGACTATCTTGTGCTTTCTACCTCTGTCGATATCGGTTACTTGAGTCTAGAGCCCATCAGCATGGTGGAGCTTGATGGCTCTCTCCATGAAAACTAAAGAGCACAGTGAAGCCCTACTTGGAATCTCTTGGGCTTTTGCAGGCTTGCACGGATTCCTGGCAAGCTCGAATCAAAGTGAGATTCTCTCAGAGTCAAGCAGGATCGCGCTTAACAGCAGAGCTGGTCGAGAGGAGACCAGCATACGCTCGTGTCTGATCGAGATCTCTGACGACGAAGCCAAGTTCACCGAATTCTGTGCAGGCCATAAGTTGGCCCGGCAGGGTTTTGCCTCGTGCTGTGTTGGATGAACAATGGCGATGGTGGAGGAAGTGCATCCAGTTGTCCGATGATAAGTGAGCACTGCTCACTTACTGTATCATCGGGCGACGGGCTTTCATGAACTTCAAAAGCAGTTTGTGGAAGCCTCTTGCTACAGATTGTTCTTGAATAAGTATGCGCACTAATGACTGGGCGCAACTATCACTAGATCCTTCTGCCTCTGTTGAAGGTCCCAAATCATCTTTGCATAGTGTAGAATCCGGTTGAGTGGTCACTGGTATTCACAAAAACTAAGACACATCCTCGACGTCTGCAATCAAGCCTGCCGTTTTGCAATATTGCTATCTTTGGCTTTGGAAACCTAGATAATCGTTTCTTGGCAGTAAATGGGTCCTCAATCTCGCATGGGACAAGTACCAAGGTTTTGGTCAGGGTCGAATCGTGCTGGACTTTGAAGCACAACCAGCGCTCAGGTGACCATGGAGAGATGGGAGGCGGTCTGTAGGTTTCTATCTTCAGCTCGTAGCCTTGTCTCGTGACGATCCGCAGGCGCCACCTCCAGCTCACAGCCTTGTATCACATTAAACGGTAACCTACAAGCAGCCACGTGCTATAATTGTAAAAGCTTGGGTGCGTCACTTCGGCACCGTGGGACTGCATGTACCGATCTGCAGCTTCAGCAGATCCTTTTTTGTGCTCCTTCGACACAACAGGATGTGGCGCAAGGTGATGGCTGCGGGCCAGCTTGTAACATTATTTCTCTTAGCCGGAACACTTTGCCTTCTGGGGGCTTACGACTCCTTCGGCTTCCTATGCAGATTAAGCGAGATATCAGGAGAGAGAAACGCTTCCCCAAAGATGACCGCATATACAGACAGAGAGAGACTTGTATAAGTACGGCTCGCACAGCACTCGTATAGACTCCCAGGTCTAAGGATCACCGAGCCTTGTTATTCAATGACTCCTGCCTGGCCAAGTCCAACATACTGTGAGCGCAACATGGATCCACATACCGAAACTCCCATCGAGGACATTCCAGATGTACGACTTCCCATCTGTGAGGCAGAGCCAGCTTCTGCGCCCGGAGAATCAACACCCAAGCCTTACAACTGGCTGCTAGATTCAAGCGATACGTTGTCTGCCATAACTTTCACGTGGATTCTGAGCATCGTTGTTGCTGCATGTACATTATGCATGTACAATCCTAACCACATACTCCGATCAAAGCTACAATTCCAGACTTGGTTCCCACAATACTCATATCAGTTCAACATCATCGCGGGGGAAAATTGCAGCAGTAACTACTCAACCTATCTGTATGGCACAAAACAAAATACGACCACTCCAACTTTATCTGGCGCAGGATCTTTCACCATGTTCGTTCAACCCATGATTGACTGCCTACTCGGGCATTCTAGCGAATACATCAAGTATCAATTCGCTTCATCTCAGGTCCTGCTTGGTATCACACCCACGGTGATCTGCTTGATTGGTGCCACATCCGAGGAGGTCTGCTTTTGCGCCTTGATTGGAAGAAGACGACTTCTGGGAATATTGCTCTCAGCCGCATCGCCGTCGATATACACAGAGAGAGCGTTCAAGTATCAGGATGCCGACCAGATCTTGAAAGACCTCAACGACAACCATGTCAAAACCACTGTCATCACCCGGCCTCGCTGGCTGTTCGTCGTGATGGAATATGTGGTAGTTCTGGCGGCCATAGCGAATGCAGCAGTCTTGAATTGGCAGCTGGGTCTGATGACTGTCAACACACTGAATGCGAACATCATATACATGCCCTTGCTTTGGTCTTGTCTCGGCATCTGTGCACACTTGCTAGGGGCTGTTGTGTTCGGCATGAGAACACGCAGACTTCATGGCACTGCCATGGAGACCAGACCGCGCACAACCATTAGGTCTTGCTTGAAAGCACTCAGACGTCTACCCAAAGTCTCAGGTACAGCAGAAAGTCTTGCCAGCATAGTCCGCACCGAGCTTTTCTGGCTGCCAGAAGAAAGGAATCAGGAATCGAACACCAATCATCCGACCGCGAAAGAAGATGACGAGGCGAGAAAACGGATTTATTTCACTCTTCTTCCTGAAACTCGGTGTTTCACTTTTCTATCATGGCTGTTCTCGGTCGTCGTCATATTCCACCTCGTTATTGGCACCCTGATGCTTTCCAGTACGAACTTTATTGGACCAAGAGATGCACTCTCTGTTATGGCGAGATACATCCTTTCTGTGGTCGTTTGTCGAATAGTCTTGGTTTATGAACTGGCGGTACTCAATATGGAGTACAAGCCACAAGCGCAATCCGTTGATCAGACGAAGAAAGACTAGAGATAGTAGCACAATTCCTCTGCTAAAGCAGCGCAACTCTCTGATGAACAGACAGATCACTATGCGTTATACTCCGCGCGCAATGTCGGCGTGACTACAGGTGCCTCATAGTACACGCTCAGCCTAAAAAGCTACTCCAGAGTGGGCTCTGTTTGCTGTCCTGCCCGGCGCTGTAATATCTATCATTCCAGCGTTCCAGCACCCTCTTAGACTAGGATATCACGTCCGAGCTAGCTCCGGCGGTCTCACATACATATCCTGAAGCGCATCAGAATCCCTCAAAAGCGAGTGAAACGCCGGAATCAGATCCATATAACGCACCCGAATCCATCCCACATTCTCCTCAGTACACCCATCAAGCTCAGGGAAGCCGTCCACGAGGTCGTCATCATCGTAGTCCTCGGGATCAAGGCCCATCTCCACCTGCATGATCTTGCGTTGTTCTCGCCGGGCATCCGCCATGCCTGAGACCCATTCACCCTCGACCAGATTCACCCAGGCGTCACCGCCGCGATCCTCGCCTTCGGGTGAGACGATGCTTGGTAAGGCGGCTTCGTCAATCTGAACGCAGAACCTGTAGCGGACCAACGATTTGAAATCGAGGGGACCGGAGCTCCCGCCTCGTGCTTCAATTTCTTCCTGCGAGCCTTGCTCTTGATGGATCGCTGCGGATCGCCAATCTCTAAAGTGCTGACGCACGACCTGCGCCGTTGCGCCGTCGAATCTGCTTTTGTCGTCGAAAACGGTGAGCTTGAAGCAATCGGGTTCGAGCAGTTCGAGAGCGTTGTAAAAGCGCATAGAATCACGTATGGTCTCATTCATGCGTTCAAGACAAGCCTCCCACGCCTCGTCGTCCCCATTGGTGCATCGGTACACAGCAAATCCCCAGATAATGTGGCCGTCTTCACGCAGTTGATCCGTGATCCGGTCAGCAGTGTTGGAGAAGCGATCACCACGAGCGATGGCCGGTCTACCATTTTCCGATATCACGACATTCGATCTTACAGCATGGGATACTGAGATATGCGGGAGGCCTTCAAATGCCTGGATTCTGGCCTGTGTCGAGAATAGGCGCCTGCCCGGGCGTAGAGCGGACTGGTGGGACCGTTGATTGACAAGTCGGCGACACAGACATGGGATTGAGGCCGGCCGTAGGAGTGTCGACCGGTAGAATGCCGCTTTAGAATTTCGAACGGCACGGGACATCGAGCGTGGTAGACAACGCACTTCTATCTTTCAGACTAGTACTGGAGTGTGTGCCTTCCGGAAATTCCTGCCTGGTGTAAAATTGTACTTTTCCCTTAGCCATCTGCGCTGCTCTGCGTAGCAGCAACGCTTTCCTGAAGGTCTGTTACCGTTCTGTGAATCGCATGCTTTTTAGCATCTCCGTTGTGACCACGCATAAATTACGCCCGTAGGGTTTTCAAGGGTTCAGCTGGTGATCGAGTTCGTACTCGGTCGGTTCTGATTTGCGATTCCTCCTTGTGTTTTTCTTGTCGTCTCCCTAGGGATATGCAGATCGTTTCCAGGAAGCATGCACATTTGGTTCCAAGGGGTTGTGACGTCCAAACCGGCTGAGGGGACGGATCTAATCTGATCGAGTCAAACCATCACGGTGTCAATCTCCGCCATGAAGATCATCCTCTCTACATTCTAATGCTTCATTCGTTAGCCATCAATTTTAAGATTGATGTACTTGGTTTCAAGATACATTATTCATGCAGCGGCGATGTTGTCTGTTCACATTCGTGATAACACACGCAGTCTCCATTCCTTCTTGCAATTGCCTTGGTTGTGTGCGGAGTTGATATCCGGTTCCCCGGACTGATGAAACGGCATGCAATGTCATGCACTCACGCTGACATCACGACTAAGGAACTCACAGATTGAATTCTCCGGAGGTGATTATTTGCATTCCCCAAGTATCGTATATGCAACGTCATGGGGAAATTGAGGCGCGGCAGCTCTGCAACCGTTGATCTGATGACGGGCAGATAATTCACAATCGTAGGTATCACTCTTGTCGGTCGGAGTTCATGTGTTCTTTTGTTCAAAACGGTACTAGGTGTTCAGTAGGCACCCATCCAATTATACGCACTGCTCCAGAGCCGACCTTGCTCCGCACGACTATTAGTCTTTGACAAGATCCTGGTGGCACGCCATCAGCAAATATCTACAATGGACGGGCAGCATGGCCAACGAGGGGTGATACCGCTGGTGATCGAGAACTTTTCGTTTCTTTGGTACGTCAAGGGATTTCACTGGCAATGTTCTGTTATCTGACTCCAGAGTAGGTTCACTGTATCAATGGACACGGGATTATGTAGGTGAACATCATTGCGATGCAGAAAGCTAGCCCGCTGACCTCCCACGACCAGTGTCAATCCTGATGCACCAAAATCCCTATCAGGTATGCCCGAGGTGTTCGAAGCTCCAGCTTCAAATCGCACTTCATTCAGAATACTAACAAATCAGTTCTCGGGCCTCGGAGTTCTTTCGACCATCATGTTCGTATTCAACCTCGTGCTCTTCAGCACGTTCACACTGATCCTCTTGTTGCGAATCTTCATGTTCCCGAAGCGCATCTCCAGCGACCTCACGACCAACCTCGTGGAGCTCAGTATGACTGGAACGATCACTATTGCCTGGTTTACGCTGGTGGCTCAGGTACGTTCGACAGATTCTCGCTCTGTCAGCTTTTAATACTGACTGTTTGCGCAGGTCAGCCTCACGGTCAGCGAGGCCGGCTGGGGATCTCATGCCTTCACGGTAGTAGCATTTGTGATGTGGTGGATCGGCACTTTCGTGATGGTCGCTATCGTCACTATGATTTTCTTCGTGCTCGCAAAATACAACGTCACTAAGACCACCGAGCTGGCACCAGCTTTGACCATACCGTAAGCTCTTTCGCTGTCAATCTGGCAAACGGCAATACTAAACCCTTGCAGATTCGTCGGCTGTGCCACCAATGCTGTAATCGGCGGAATCATCGCAAACTACTCCGTCGCAATAGGCGCACGGCTCGCGATCCCAGTGATCATTGTGTCTTACATGATGCTTGGAATTGCTATATTCGGTGCGACCATAGTCTTCGCCGCATACACTATTCGACTCATCGACAATGGCTTGCCGTCCACGGAGCAATACCCTACGCTCTTCCTTCTGGTCGGACCCGTAGGGCAAGGCGCAGCAGCAGCGATTTATCTCGGCTCCGCTTCCAGCAAGCACTTCGCAGCATACAACAAAGGCACGCTGTTACACGCAATGGGAGGCTCGGTCTTCTCTAGTGTTGGTGTTCTCCTCGGCCTACTCTTGGTCGGCTTCGCTATCCTCTTCTTGCTCGTCGCGCTTAGCGCAGTGGTCGAGGGCGCCGTCAAGCGCCAGCATAAGTACTCTTTGATGTGGTGGGGCAGCATTTTCCCTGTCGCCACGGTCAATACTACATGGATTGCGTTGTCGACGGCTATGGACTCTCCGACGTTCCGGACTCTGTCATCGATTTTCTTGTTGGCGTTGTTCATTGTCTACTGTGGAAACTGGCTCTTCACGCTGTATCATCTCCTGACTGGAAAGGTTCTCGGTGGAGTTACGTTCCGCAAGGCTTCCGCACATGAGACACTCGAGGATGGCGAGAAGACAGAGTAAATAGCACTAAGCCAACAGGGAATAACACAGCTTACTTTCAACACTGCAAAATTCTAAAGCTAATCTGCTGAACAATTGCAGCACACCATGAAGTGACAACTCTCGCAAGTGCTCTTGGTGAAGGTCCAGATCTCACCTACGCTTCATCCCATTCGGCATCAAGTGCGCTTGACGTGCTCGTAGATCTTGACGTGCTCAATCATCGTTCGACGCTCGTAAGTCAACTCGACAGGCCCGTATTCCTCGATGTGAGTCTGGAACGTCTCCAAGCAATACCTTCTCCTCCAATACATTGGTCCGTCGCCATGTTCCTCCTGGCAACCACGGCAATAAAAGCCCCCATTTGCGACGCCGGTCGACCTGTCGACGTAAGGCGCGCGTACGACCGCCATGAATCGTTTTGGATCCCCAAGTGGGCCTTCTCGAAAGGTCATGACCAAAGTTCGACCTGTATCTTGTGCTGTATTGAGTGGAATAGCGGTAAGGCTGCTTCCCGCTCTTCTCCGCTTTGACGCCTCTATCTTGCGTTGTTCCACGTCACGAACATATTCCTCCACAGCTTCTGCAGAGCCATGGTGTTTGAGAGCCAAGTTCCTGGCTGCGCTGACGTCCAGTAGAGTAAGGCGGGTCTTACGGGATTTCTCGAGTGGCGAGTAAGTGCCGGGAATGCTTCTTATTGTGGGCAGAGAGGCAACGTGTTTGGCACTCAGGCCGAACTTGCGCTTCGCTTCCGGGATCAGCAATGGATGGTATTCGGGATTTTCCTCGATGCAAATATAACAGACCCGTTTACAGGTGAGGAAGTAGATGTATCCCGCGAAGTCGCCACAGCACTCGCACCTCGACTCGTGGAGAGTATTCAGTAGGGTGAGGGTTGTTATGTGTGAGCCAAGTCCCACGCTCAGTATGCCGCGAATGGAATCTGGACTGTGTTTTATGATTTTCCTGTACTCCAAGATCGAGTCGACCACCTGCATGCCTCGCTGGCTAACGCGGCGGAAGTCTGTGAGGCTGCGAAGATCGCTTTGGAGTAGCACCTCGCGCACGAGCTCCAGTGGAAGGTCGTCAAGCAATCCAAGTCCATGTTGAGGGTTCAAGTCGTGTTTTCCATTGTCCAAGGGACAATTCTTTTCGAGATCCTTGTCGCCGAGTGTTCCGTCAGGCAGATGCGGGCATTCAGGCCATCGGCAATCATAGGCGATACCATCGGCACTGTACATTCGCAGCCACCATGGCGCCATACTCACGAGCGCATCAGCAAGCGTGCGGTTGAGACCTTAAGGAGAAGGTGATCTCTGCTTGTTGGCAATTGACGACTGCATATGTTAGACGCTGGTGGCGCAAGTAGTGTCGCCCGCCAAGAAGCATGCCTGTCTGTCGCGCGCGGTAGAATGATCTGCAGCGTGCATACAAGCTGCTTCGAGCAGTCTGTTCGCGGTCGAATACTCCTTGGTACAAAAGATAGCAGTCGGGCGCAGCAGGTCGTTGTTGCAAGGCGGGGTTGGATGCATGAGAGGCTGAGACTAACCGAGTGGATAGTATTTCATTCCGCCACTTCATTGATAGCTATTCCCACAGCGAATGCATACCTCACTCTCCAAGAAACCGTATTCATAGCTTCATGAACTCCAAAAGAAAGAGCCTATGGTATACCCACAGAGATCATGATCTCTTAATGCCCAAAACGCCAGCCGGCAACGGCAGAGTATTCCATCTGAAGCCGCACCTGTTCGTACACGCCAGCATATCGCACTTCTTATTCCCAAGCGCTCTCCATGCTGTCGCGCACACATCTCCGTACCTTCTTCTTGAACTCTTTCCTGTCCTCGCGCCAAAGCTTTCCGGCTTCAATGTTTGCAGCACTCTCGTCGTTCGGGCTTCCGAGCATGCTGATGACTGATAGAATGACGGTCTCGGGTGAGAGGACAGGCGACCAGCGCTCGCTGGCTTTCTCGTAGCCGTATTGGTCGTCTTCGGGCGGGTGGAGGATGGAGATGCAGACTTCGCCGTTTTCGTAGACTAGTATGCTGTTAGAAGTGGAAGGGCTTGCTGGAGATTGGAGGGCGCACCGTTGGGGTGGAAGATTGGAGTCTCGAACTTCATCTTGGGTGGGTAGAGAGGGTAGTTTGGTGGGAAGGTCATCTTTGCTTTGAAGCAGCCGCCTGTTCTTTTGTCAGCACATGGTTCTCTCATGCGACTCCTCTAGATGCAGCATCGCTCTCCGTGAAGCGCTTCAGTGGATCGCATGCTCCGCGTCCATCCACGCATTTGGCAGACATACTGAGCCTTGCAGCTACCCAGTCTCCGCTCTTCCTCCATCTTATCACTCACCTCCGTACAAGCTGTCTTGATCCTCGCTCAACATGAGCATCACCTCCCACTCAAAGACACTGCTCCCGACCAGCCCACAACTTATCCCAGGAATATCCTTGTCTGTCTGGATGGCCTTGAATTGCTTTGCAAGAAGAAGCGCGGCGCTGGATGTGCTCGAAGACGCACTCGCATCCCGTGAAGAAGCCATGGTGGTGACAATGTAGCAGGTGCTCTATGCAGCAGGTGGAGGTGGAGTATTTCGTGGGCCAACGATTGAGGATTTGGTGCTGGTGAAGCTCGAGTTGCGGAAGCTTTGCGTCACTGACGACGATCGTGGAGCAGTGAAATGTAGCGAACTTGGTCTGTGTCTGTTCTGGAATTAACAATTTGCGACGATTGTGTGCTGGCAACTAATTCAAGTAATATGTAAGCGTGACCGAAAAGCTGTGTAGTTGTGACCCACAGGCACGGGCAGTTGAAGAGGCAAACTGCTGATGACCATTTGCTCGAATTGCCTGTTTGGGAAGCCGAGGCTCGTCGAGCTCTCGCATGGAAGGGTCGGTCTACCTCCTACCTCCTATACACATGGTCGAATACAGAAAGGAAACACGGCATTGGCAGCGGATTGATGACGCAAGTTATTGTTCCAAAGATCGATGCGACCGGACAGATTGATTATGCTGCACACCATGTGACATCTCCCATTATTTAGACTTCGTCGAAAGCTGAGGTCGAGGTCACTCCGAGCAACGGACATGAGTGCCGTGATTGCACTGTATCGCCGCCCAGCATTGTTCATACAGTACCGAAGCTGGGTCGTTGCAACATTGAAGTCTTGACCAGTCTCCAGCAACTGAACACTGTTGACCTCCGACCAACGAATGAAACGAAGCTGTAAGACTGTTTGTTACATATGTACTGGTAGCAACCAGGCTCACCCCAACCCGTACCCTTGCTAAAGACTCGCCCGTCGTGATTTTTGACATCCACATGCATCTCAGTGTGTTTCCGTGTACATGTAGACATGCATGTTTCTCTACAGCTTGTTTATTAAAATTGTGTAAAGATTATCGCGGTGCTACCGTAGAGCGTGAATGGTAGAGGTTGACCAAGAACGACGGAATGGAAAACTCAGCTGACAGCACATCACTCTCGCGACACCCAGACCGCGTCAAAAACTTCTTCAACACCACAATCGAAGCAACGACCAGAAACTTGAACTCGTGGAATGATACTGCTTGATAGAGGGAAATCCCGTGCCAACATGTACCGCGCCTCCCTAGCAGCTTGCATATGCCGCGAGCCGCAACGAGGCTGAGCAATTCCGCCGCATCCTTCCAAGATGTGGCGACGAGTATGAGAAGTGTTTATGCGTATCCGACACCCTTGCACATAAAGATTATCCACCACAAATCACCACCATGGCCTCCCCTCCCCTTTTGCCAATCGGCAAAGCCCCCCTCTCCACCCTCTTCACCTCCTGCATCCGGACCTTCTCACTCCTCGACGCCGGCAAAACTTGCGGACAAGACTATCAAGAATCCGCCCTCAAGCTCGCACTCCTAGGAAACCGTCTAGCACGCTGGGGAGAAGTCTACCGCACAAGCCAGCCATTCGATACGCCTCAAGAAGGCCACATCGCCGAAGCAGCGCTCGAGAGCATCAAAGCCAGCCTTGAACGGGTGTGCGAAACGACTGAGCGATCGCAACCGTCGGACGGATGGGCAGGTATCGCCAATGCTACTGAGAAGGTACAGGATTTGATGGCGAGGAAAATTGAGACGAGCTCTGACTCAACATTCGTCTGGGCGCTCGAAGACAAGGTGATCGTAGACGAAGTGATCCAAAACATCCGTAGCAAAGTATCAGAACTCGAAAATCTGTCTCCGGCCCTTGCACCCGCATTCAAGCAGCGCGCCGAAGAAGAAGCACAACACTTCGTGCCGCCAGCTGACGGCGAGGAACCACCGCGACTGGCTATACCCATCCTTAAAAGACTAGCGGCAGACGTCGATCCTTCCTTCGGCGAGGCCATCTCGAATTCGGCTGGTCATTACTATGAGAACGTCGTCGCGGTGGGAGATGCTACGTTGCACAGAGGCGATTCTGTGGCGGAGGGCTATACCGGGGAAATGAGAGAGTCTTACCATAGCTACAAAGACGTCAGATCAGAGGGGAATGCGGTTGTGCGAGCGGGTAATGTGTATGGGAAGAGCATATTCGATTAGCTCGGGAGAACAGGTTAAGAGTCTCTTCCGTGATCTCCCATGTGTGCTGGCCTTGAAGTCCACAAGACTATAGCCCTGCTGTCACGACCATCGCCTGCATCGGATCCCGCAGAAACTCCTCTCGCTCGATCTCACCCTTGCCCTTCACTCTCAGACTCGCCACCAAGCTAGCGCCACTCCAGGGTCCCAGCGTTTCAACACCCCTCACAACGCCCTTGACTACCTTCTCTTTGTCTTTTGTAGTCGAGTGCAAGACTTGCTGCGAAAGGCGATCGGCAAGGTCATCATGAGGACGTTCGCTGATTGGTATGCCGCCGTTCGCGTCGGGCGAAGTGACTGGAGGCGCATTGGCTTGACGCTCGAGAAGACTCTGTGGGAGTGGTTTCTTGGCGCTGCCGTAGCTTTCGACTACGTCCCAGCCTCGCTTCTCTACATGCTGTGAGATTTCGGCCAGGAGTCGGGTCTTCAGGCCGGGGATGTTGCTGTGTGGTCCGGTGAGGACTATGCGCGACAAGCAGAGGGCGCGGAGATCAACGGGAAGCGCGAGAAGGGTGTTGAACATTAATTCCGGTAGGGGAAGGTCGTGATCGTCAGTGGAGGGCTGCAAGAAAGTCGTCTCGGCTGGCCGTGCAAAGTGTGAAAATGGGATGGGCATTTCTGGTGCACTGGCGTCTGATGATGGGACGTTGATCGTAGTGTCTTCAGCTGCAGGCTCAGCTTCACCAGGGCGCGGCTTGCACCAAGCCATTCGTCGCAGGACATCTTCTGTGTGTGTAAAATCGACCTTGTCGCCACCACCCGATTCTTGCAACAAGCCGGCCATCTCTCGTGCCAGTAGTTTTCCACCTCTCACGGTGCGCCTCTCAGCCACAATTTTGTGTTCGCCAACAGCTGTCACCACTGTCTCTTCCCATCCCACTTCCACTACAAGTCCACTTCTTAGACCAGCACTCACACAAGACAAGACTGGCGTTGTGAGTAGTGTCACTGAAGGTGGCTGGGCATAGTGTTGGAACAAGACCCGGAGAGTGACCTCAATAATGGGCGTAGGAAGAAGAGCTGGGACGACAAGAGCAGCTTTCAGAGGCCGCGAAGAGACCAGTTGCAGATGTTCAGAGTGAATCTGGCGAACTACACGTTCCAGGCGGTCCGACATGAGCTCTAGGTCGAGACCTCGAACGTTATTGCGGTATAGCTCATAGGGCGCACTCCAGCGATCGTCGTTCCTGTCATACCGCGGGTTGTTGCCAGACTGTTGCGTGAATTCGCGAAAATCGCCTACTCTTCGGCCATCTCCAATGTGGTATCCAAATCTGTGCACACATCGTGGTCTGCTCTCTCCCGCGAAACCAGCGCTTAACGACCGAGGGTTCAGCTCGTAGATCACAAGTTCCTCGGGCTCTCTGCTCAATCCTCCTGGACTGCCGAATTGGCCTGATATGCTGCGTCCGATCAAGGGTGTGCGGGGAGAGCCAGGTGTTCCAGCAGCAAAGGAGCCAGATGGTCGCGTGCGTGCTGCTGGACGGGCGCCGAAGTAGTCAGCATGGCGAGAGGTGACAGGCGTGGTCATTGTGTTGTTTGTGAGTCCTTGCGACAGCGAGTGCCGCCTTCAAGTGTTGATATCACATGGTGTGTCTGTGTTGATCTTGTTAGCTGTTTGGGAGCGCGGGCTTTGGTCGACTCGGTGTGGAGAGCCTCGCTGATCGTTGTGATGCCTGAGGCTGAAGCTTGAAGATGGCATTTGCCCATCGAGCCCATAGTATCCCAGGCACGCCGCGTGATGACATAGAAAATTACGATCCCGTTTCTCAGATTCAGCAGCTATCGAGATCGCTATGGGTAGCTGCTATCTTATTGCATAGCTCACAAGCATATATCTTTGCCCGCAGATGTGGTTGATCTCCGCGAAGCTGGAGAGCTCTTGCCTTGGCTTGGCTCTGAGCTCGGGCCATCTAGAAATTTGCAGCTGCCGTCCGACTTTTGGCTCTCGTGCAGAGAAGATACTCGAGGTCTGCTTGCTACCCGCGCGCACCCACACATCCGCCATACTAACCCAGCAGAGTCCTCTTTCTCTCTGCGAGCGCGCCGGAGTCTCAATCACTGGACTGATTGATTAATTAATCCTACACCCGACAACCATACGCCGCGCGAGCGCCGAATACATACGCAATGGTTCTTTTCATCCTCACCGAGACCTCGGCCGGTTATGCGCTCCTCAAGGCCAAGGACAAGAAGCTGCTCAAGCGCGATGATCTGGTCGAGGAGACCAGCACTGCCGAGGGCACCGCTGGCCTGTTGAAGCTCAAGGAGTTCAAGAAGTTCGAGAACGCCGCCAGCGCGCTTGAGGAGGCTGCTGCTTTGACCGACGGAAAGGTGTGTCTATGAGAGGATTCCTGGGCGCGGGGAGAATGGACGGAGACTGGAATTGGCAGGAGTCGCAGTTGTTGAGGGCGCTGGCGTCTTGCTAGCAATTGGCACATTGCGCGACAGGACGTTAAGAAAAGCCCTCAATGCTCGAATTCGTGCAATTCTGCTCTCTGGACACCACCAAACGCCCAGCTGCAAGACACGCACGAACACAGCGCTAACACCATGTCAAGGTCACTCCCATGCTCGCCGGCATGCTCAACTCCCTCAAGGACGAGAAGAAGGTCCAGCTCGCAGTCGCCGATGCTAAGCTCGGAAACTCCATCACCAAGCTCCCTGGTCTCGACATCTCTCCCATCTCCGACTCTACCACCGCCGATGTCTTCCGTGCCGTTCGCGAGCACCTCCCTTCGCTCATCCCCGATATCCTTCCCCAGGACTTCAACACCATGAGCTTGGGTCTGTCCCACTCTCTCTCCCGTCACAAGCTCAAGTTCTCTCCCGATAAGGTCGACACCATGATCATCCAGGCTATCGCTCTTCTCGACGACCTTGACAAGGAGCTCAACACCTACGCCATGCGTGTGAAGGAATGGTACGGATGGCACTTCCCCGAGATGGCCCGCATCATCAACGACAACGTTGCCTACGCTCGCGTTGTCCTGACTATGGGTCTCCGTACCTCTGCCGCCGAGACCGACCTCTCTGGCGTGCTTCCCGAGGAGATCGAGGGCGCCGTCAAGGCTGCCGCTGAGGTTTCTATGGGAACTGAGATTACCGCTGAGGATTTGGACAACATTCAGGCTCTCGCCGAGCAGGTCGTTGGCTTCACCGAGTACCGCCAACAGCTTTCTTCCTACCTTTCCGCCCGTATGCAGGCCATTGCACCCAACCTTACTGCTCTCGTTGGCGACCTTGTTGGTGCCCGCCTTATCGCTCACGCCGGTTCCCTCATGAACTTGGCCAAGTCGCCCGCCTCCACCATCCAGATCCTCGGTGCCGAGAAGGCCCTCTTCCGCGCTCTCAAGACCAAGCACGACACACCCAAGTACGGTCTCATCTACCACGCCTCCCTCATCGGCCAGGCAACTGGCAAGAACAAGGGCAAGATTGCCCGTATGCTCGCTACCAAGGCCACCCTTGGTCTCCGCGTCGACGCTCTCTCCCCCTGGGGCCAGAACGGTGCCGCTGACGCCGAGGAGCCCACTGAGGAGGAGAAGGTTGAGGTTGGTGTTGCTGGCCGTGCGCTCGTCGAGCGCCGCCTGCGCGCCCTCGAGGGCAAGCCCCTCAAGCCCGCCGGTGTCAACATTGGCCCCAACGGCCAGGAGAAGACCAGCAAGTGGTCCATCACCGAGGCCCGCAAATACAACAAGGACGCTGACGGCATCTCCGCTGACGCCGACGTGAACGGCGAGGAGCCCGCGCCTGCCGTCCAACAAGCCGAGGCTGTCAGCAGCAAGAAGCGCAAGATGGTCGAGGAGGTCGAGGAGACCCCCAAGAAGAGCAAGAAGAGCAAGCCCGAAGTTGTCGCCGAGCCCGACTCAGACGTTAGCAGCGATGAGGAGGCCGCCGCACCTAAGAAGGAGGAGAAGTCAGACAAGGCCGCCAAGAAGGCTGAGAAGGCCGCAAAGAAGGCCGAGAAGGAGGCCAAGAAGGCAAAGAAGGAGGCTCGCAAGAGCGTCGGCGGCGCCGAAGAGGAGGAGCCCAAGAAGAAGAAGAAGAAGACTAGCAAGGCTTAGAAAGTCGCGCAACGGCTTCTGTCTTCTACTTTTCCTCTGATCTGATCTGAGCTTTTTGCATGATGGTTGGAATCCTTCCTCTCGGCGTTACTAAAAACTTCTTTTCGTGGGAATCTTGGGAATGGCGTTGTATGATGTGTGTCTCTGTATTCTCTTTACGCTTTTTGATCGGCGAGAACTCTGTATGATTGTTTGTGTAACATCTTTATACAAGTGACTCAAGAAGACATTTTCCTATCATCCTTACATTGTTGTGACCTGCATGGGGTTAACAACTCCTGAACCTCTCTCCGCTCCGCTTCGCGTGCCTGTCAGGTATTTAGTACCCCTGGCATGTCTGATATGCCTCTCCGGTAAATGTTGGACTGCTTGAGGCGATGGGAACGGAGAAGCTGTAGAAGCTTTCGATCTCTTGGCTATATACGAGCTGCTTACTCGTCAGCCTTCCTCCTAAGAGCTTGGACGTAACTACCGACAGACTGTACTGGCACCGACATATGCAGATTCGCTTCTCGCTTCAAAGCGTCGACTTGCTACCGTTTCGTTGGCTGATTGACTTGCCGAGCTGTTGTCGCCAAGGCGACTCGCTCCTTCTCGCCTCATTATTATGCTTGCCAGACTTTTGTTATCCAAGATCGGCGATGCGAGTCGTGTGTGCTGGCACAAGGTATGCTGACTAGTACTGCTGGCACGTCCCATGGTGAGGATCGGCTCTTCCAACATGATCCCATTTGTCGAAGCAGGGATAGAGCATTGCGATCTAGGCGCTTCACGGTTGGGACTATCACAGTCTTGCATGGTGGCGTCAGGCTGAAGTATCCCTGCAAGACCATGAACGAAGATATAACCTGCCTCACGTCCCAGCCTCGCACTCGACAGTCGCTCATACTAATTTTAGATCCGCTATTCCGCTTGCGCTTGCATACCACTGTCAGCATGGCCTTGAGCCTTCCAACTACACAGCCAAAGACTTCATGGGAACGGAGGGAGCCATTTATTGTGAGGAGGATAGAATGGGACTCGGAGCGAAAGCGACGCTGGTGGCGATTTGGTTGGTCCCGTACATGTGAATACAGGGTAAGCTTGTCCGCATTCTGATACAGCCCTCCGAAATTGATTGGGACGAGGTTCCGGAGCAATTTTACCAGAAAATCATCAGGAGAACGACATCAACGTCACCAGAAGACCTCCTAGAGTACTATCGCGTCTTGAGCGGGAACAGTAAGGGCAAACTGCTGGACCTTTGCGTCTGGCAGAGCCTTTCTGACGGCAGCATCCTGGAGTTCTCCGACGAAGCAAACAAAAGCAACTCAGTCGGACAGAACCTGGAGATTTTCCAACAGGAGCTTTCAAGGTACACGACTCGTCGGATGACCATCTGCGCTATTAATCTCAATACCGACGCGGATTTCGAACATCTTGTGTCGCCGAGTCTGTTGGGACATGTCCCGGTATTACTTCATGAATATCTGGAGGACCTCAAGCGCCTTTGGCTGAGACGCCGGCTACCTACTTTCAAGGATCTGTTGAGCCTTATTTTCGAGGAGTGTTGGAGTAGTTGTGCCACACGAATTACAGACGTCGTTCGCGAGACCTCAGAGAGAGCTACAACACCACCACAGTTGGCTTGGACTTTAACCTTTCCTTCAAAAACAGATGCGCCAGACACATCCTTACAGAACGACTCTGTCTCCTGCCTTCTACCGTTTCAGAGCCTCGATGTTGAGTTTGAATGGATCAGTGAGCCTCCAGCGCTGGAAACCTTTCTTGGCTTTCACGACTGGAATATTTACATATCGCAGCCATATGCGCGCCGCCCAACAATTGAAATCCTACGTTTCGTTGATCTGACAGCACAAGGATCGTCCAATGGCCAGTTTGTGCTCGCAACAACCTCTCACCACCCACTGGAGCGTTTGAAAGACGACATCAACGCTGCCGTGCGTACCAAAGCCATAGACGTCTCCTCGCCGAATATCGAAGACGTGATTTATGGTTATGTCGTTGTCTTCATAGCGGCGGTCTTGAGCTTTGCCACAAGAAGCTTTCTGCAATCAGTGGCTCGGGCACAAGAGTTGGTAGGTGACATCGGAGCCCCTTTCGCACAGTCTGGAGACTAAGCACGCACACAGGACATGATATCGCGACAGAACCCTTCACTGTCCAAGGTCCAGTACCTTCTACACATGCAAGAATGCCACAGCTTGGCAGCAGGAGCTTGCCGGGAGAATGCTCGTGTCATTTCGCGTCTTTTCCTACCGTTACCCATGCCCCTTCACATGCACGTCAAATCACACGTTCTGCTAAAATCTATTGACGACTTCAATTACTTAGCCGGAGAATTTGATAAGCACGCAGCGCAGATCGTGGAACTCAAGCAATCTATCACGGAACAAATCGAATTGTTCGACAAGCGACGCAATAGAGTCATTGGCCTGTTCGTCGCTATCTATGTCCCATTGGCGTTTACTACCGTATGGCAGCCCCGTTGGAGTCTACTTGCAGCAATGCTGACCTGCACAGTCATTCTTTGGGATGAACATCGAAGACGTCTCAGGTTCCGAGTTCTGGTACAACGGCACGACCGCTAATGGGACCAACGAAACCCATTCAAATGTGTACATAGCCACTGACCAGTCCGACGGTGTCAGCTGGCCATGGTGGTTGTTCTACACAGTTGCCGTGACGCTCACCTTCGCGAGCATCATATTACCCTTGATCGCTGGGCGAGCTTTCCGTGCTCTTGCCTGGTACTCTATCCGTCATCGTATCACTTTCCGCATCGTTATCTCGGCAGCCTTGATATCGTTGTAATAATACTGCAACCCCGTGCTCATACAGAAAACGCCACGCTGACACTAGGTGTAGATTCTTTGTCGAGTGGTTCGTCAATTCTGGAATTGCCTTGTCGCTACTTGGAACCATCGTCGGAATCATTGGTTTCGACGTCGATCGCCGACGCGCACTCACGGCGCAAGCGAAAGGATGGCTTTTCTGGTCTTGTCTCTGTGTTGCGAGCGCCATAGTCGGTCTGTTGGACGCATCAGCGATTGGTGATGACGTCGTGTCGGGCAGCACGTCCGCAATGATGGCAGGACTTTGTCTGCTTGGCTGGGCGTACCTGCTTTTGAATTGGACGACCGCCCCAAAAGGGCAGTCTTGGCTGATCTGGCGAGGTTAGGTGTCTTGCTCAACATGATTACCAATCTCATCGAGCACGGGTGGGAGAAGATGTGATGGGACTTCTTACATGTGATCTACATACGCCGTGGCAATAATATGATAAATGATCGACTAGGCATGCTACCCGAGTCAAGGCTATCATCCAAAGTGAAGTTGATCTTACTGTTCGTCGGATCCATGCTTGCGTGACACACTTCGCAGTCAATGACTTTCTCCAACAAATCTTGCTCACTTCTTGTCATAATACGGTGCCTCAACTCCGGACCCCATA
Organism: Cladosporium sp. VS III D KN 1; assembly: GCA_019775635.1. Classification (NCBI taxonomy): domain Eukaryota; kingdom Fungi; phylum Ascomycota; class Dothideomycetes; order Cladosporiales; family Cladosporiaceae; genus Cladosporium; species Cladosporium sp. VS III D KN 1. The sequence continues at coordinate 60,138 of JACWFN010000065.1, forward strand.
TTGTACACTTTACTCGTCTGCATCTTCCAGGCACCATCTTGCAGGACCCAGATATCGTCGCACCGATAGAAGATCCGGAACGTCTTGTGGATGTCGTCGAGAGCGCCATCAACCCAATGAGACCAAGTGATACTAATGTGACGACAGCCATCAGACACCAATCCAGGAGCCTCCTCAAACCAATGTTCATACAGAGAGTATGAAGGGGCTTGAACTTACTAAGTATTCACCCTCGCCTTCTTCGGGTTGATCAAATCCAACACCAGCAAATTCGTGACGAGATGAGACGTTCTCGCTCCCGTGCCAGCAGCTTTGATGGCTGCGACCGTCTGCTCGAGACCAATCGTTTTGCCGCCGTAAGGTCCCAGATCGGTGCTGTCGTAAACGACATCTGCGGTCATGACTTGATCGAAAGCCGAGTAGTTTTGGCTATCGATCAGCCAGGCGGTTTTGTAGCCGGCTTGGGTCAGAGCCTCGATCGGAGAGGATGAGCTGCTGGTGGTTGGAGGATTGGCAATCGCTGGGGAGAGGAGGAGGGAGAGGAAGGGGAGGAGGAGAGTGGACGGGTGCATGATTGGTTGGATTGGGTGCTTTCTCCTGTTGGATGGAGCGGAGATGTGAGTCCTGGAGACGATCAAGGCTGTGACTTGCAGAATGAGAGAGTACGGCCCCAAGATGCCGTGGAAGCTCTTGTCGGGACGTGTTTTATACCATAATTCCTGCACTATCGCACTGTTCAGCTCGCAACCCAGACATGGCCCGTGGAGGCTCCATCTGAGCTCCAGACCAGCCACATCGCACCTGATGAATAGCAGTTCCGTATGTATCAGGTCATCGATGTGGTAGAAAGTTCCGCCGAAGCTGTCGTAAGAAGGTCCGTGTCTGCAGCGACTATCCCAATACCGTCGAAGTGGTCACGAGATGGTGTGACAGATATCGTGACATTGAATAATGGAATCACGCCATGTCTCGAAAAGAGCATATTCTCTCACGATGTGATGTCTTGCGGCGTTGAATGACTCAATGTCTAGAACGTGCGTTCGTTTAGGTTCTGGGGCGATGTAGTAGAGGTTACGCAAGAGGAACAAACTTTCTCGCCGGACCAGAACAATTGATGCAGCCACATCCACGGAGTGTCAAGTGCGAGCAATCGCTTTTGCGAATCGAGACAGGTCGCTGGCTGAGATAGACCCTGGTATTATTGTGAGGGAGAATGTTTTTGCATATCCTGTACTGTTGATCCTATGCTCATGGTAATCCAAACTGCACAATTCAGTTCACAGCCCGGTGCAAACACGTGTGTCGGCTTCTTCATCAGTCGTAAAATCATCACCCATTCGATCTTGATTCCTGTCGCTCAATAGCAGGTCATCAACGGACACCTTTCCGTCTCAATCCTCAGTCAGATCCAAAACCTCAACCCCGCTAGTCCTCCAAGCCGTCTTCTTCCCCTTTCGCTCTCGAGCAGCAGCAGTATCCTTTCTCAGACCACTTCCATCACCTGTTAGATCCAAGGCCTCGGCTTCTTCATCTGTCGCTGCGCGCCATGTGCCGGGCAGAGATGGGCGAAGGAGGATTGCTTTAGATTTAGGTTTCGGGCGCTTCGGCGCAGCCTCTGGTGCAGTGGCGGTCGAGCTGGCACTAGTTGTTCTTGAGACAGTGTTGTAGTCGGGTCGAGGTAGAATAGAGGGTTGTGCTGTATTTGGCAGTGGCTGTTGTTGGGTCGGAGCCATTGGTGAAGAGGAAAGAGGGATTGGTTCCGGTGCTCTGCTTGTCATAGCTTGCTCGTGGGTCGCAGCATCTGGGTTGGCGGTCGGAGGCGGCGTCCTCGGTCTCGTTTGGCGTTTTGATTGAATTTCTCGTAAGAACCCACCTTCAGTCATTTCTTGATTGCTTTCGAATGAATTGCGGGGGTAAATCTTCTCAGCAGGCGGCGTTGGCAGCGAGTGTTGAGAAGAAGGGATGTCAAAGATAGGCGCACGAATCCGAGGCTCAGCAGCATTGTCCATTTCAGCTTCGAAACCAATATCCATTTCTGGACTCTCATCCCTAGGCATGAATAACGGGCTCGAAGTATGCACAGGCGCACTAAAGCTTTTTCTCAACGGTCCTCGCTCACGCCGCGTCTTTCGCCGTTTGGTGACTGTCTCCGGCAGTGGCGGAAGGATGTCTTCTGCGTCTTCATGTCTAGACTGTCGTGGCGTGGGGCTGGCATCTCGAGGCGGAGGTGCGTCTTGCATCGGCGAAGACGACAAGAGATCGATAATCTCTACTGCCGACTTCTCTTTCACTCCACGATCGGTCACATTGCCTTGCGATTGTGTTCGCTTTGCCTTGGGAGTTGGTGAGAAGTATGCTGTGATGTCTCCTCTACCTCTGGCGACACGGGGTGTTGAGAACTCCGGCGAAGGCCGCTTCAGTCTGTTAGACTTCTTGGGCGTGCGCTGGGGCCCTTCTTCCCTTGACTGGCGTCTGATCGGTGCGGGTTGCGAAGATGTGAAGAAGTCGTCAGGAATCTGGGCGCTTGGCACGACCTTCCGCAGCATTGCCGGAGGGATCTGCGTGGCAGGGAGCCTGAAGCCAGAGATTGATGGTGCCTGATGATCTGCATTGATGTCCAAATCATCGCCCTTGTTAGCTTGCGCCACTGGCTCGACCGAGGCAGCTTTTGTGACCTGCATATGACGCATAAGAGCATTTGCCGGCATGTCGTTGCCTTTGCTCGCTTTCGTCTTCCTGGGTGCTCTGGGCTTAGGTGCATGAATGTTTGTCGTGCCTCCCGCTGCTGTCGCAGCCTTACGTTTCGACTTCACAGCTTGCATCGGGTCACGCAAAGAAGCTTCGTAGTCTTCTACGAGTAACGGACATCCAAGTTGTAGGAAGTCTTTCAGAATCCATAGTTTCTCAGCAGCGTCAGGGTCATATGGCTTAGGTTGTCGAGTTTTCTTCGTTGGCGACGTAGGTGCATCCTCCGCTTCCGCAGCCTCTGTGGGCGTTTCGCTAATGGGGTTGGCAACGCCTGATTCTGCTTCTGGCTCGCTGTCGTTTTCGTCCTGGCCTGCCGGAAGGAAATCGTCTTCCTCGTCTTCAATGCTTAGATCGATGGGAACCAGGTTTGTTGGAATAAAAGAGATACGGAATTCTAGCTCGCCATCATTAGTGTTGTGGTTCCTTTTGCCATGTACCTTGGCCACCAAAGCTGCTTCAGCAGCCGCCTGAGCTTCTTGCTCGAGGTCTTCTCCGGCTTCACCAACAAGTCGTAATCGTCGCACCAGCATGGCTGGGGCAAGGTTACGGATGAACTTCTTCGCACCCCCGACGCATCGCCAATCGAAAGCATCACCAGTAAAAGATCGCAGTGCAGGAAAATCGATATCTTGGTCCCATCTGAGCGTCTCTCGAAGTTGTACCAGTTTCGTCGCGGAAGATATGCATGGCTTGGTGTAGTATCCCAGTACCTCAGCGCTGGGAAAGTCCTCAGGTATCACCAGAGTCTTGTTTTTCCGGCTGAACAGCTTCGACTCGTTCGTTCGAATCTCGTGCTGCAGCCTGTCTCTCCAAGCTTTGAGGCCTTCTTTGTCCGATTTTCGAAGGCTGCAAAGTTCCTTGCCAAATCCTGCTCGCGCTGCATCGCATGCCAATTTTGGTCCACAGCCTGGGATGCCCTCTGTGATGTAGTCGCCTCCACTCATGAGTGCCACGAGCACCATCCCCTGACCATCAAGTCCGCTGCCAGCAAGTGTCTCGTCGGCCCTGTAAACATTGACGTGTGTTGGTGTCTTGCCGCTTCCGCCTCCTTCAGGTGTCCAGTTCCGTATGGTGACGCCGGAGCCAAACATGAGTGTGTCCACATCTTCACTCAAGACTGCATCCACAATTCCCTCGCGCTGTAGGAGCGCACACTCTGCCTCTGCCTCGCCGGGCGCAATATGCCACGGGAATCCGAATTGCTTGAGGAGTTGCTTTGCTAGGAATTCCGGCACACTCGCTACTCTTACCCCAGGGCCACCCACTTTCTTATTGCGCTTGAAAAGTGGTTTGTTGGGTCCATCGAACACAAAGAGAGGGTGGATATTCAGGGTGAGAAGTCGGAGAAGGCGGTAGTAAAATGTTCGCAAGGCAGGATTGGAGCCGCCTTTGCCGGATTGGATTTGGAAAAGCCAAATACTGATATCGATTGCTAGGCGGAAAGGACGGGAATGGATTGCATAGTGATGGGCGCTCAGTTTCGCAAGCGATATTCGCTGACCTGGACCAATGTCCTTGAAGACGCTAAAGCATGGTGTGAGTAAGAGTGCTCGTGGCGGTGATGGCGGAGGGGTGACCTACCCATGAATACCCATGACAGGTTGAATTTAGATTCCAAGAGACAGCTGCAGAATTAGCATGGCATGATAGACAGCACTGAGCCAGCAGTCAGTCCCGGCGCATTGCACAAGTGAGGCGAATCTATTCACAGACGAGTAGCAGCTTTCGCCTCTCCGCAGGCAGCTTCGACGCGGGGGTTGCTAGGGGCAACCATCCTTCACAAGCTGGACGGGCCACCGAGGGGCGCATCCAGTGCCGACGATAACAATATTCCTACTACCGAACTGGAGCATTCTTACCGTATAATGCTAGCAGTGGAATACTCGCAATTGCTATGCGCATAGGATATGCTATGGTAGCCTTGCTGCGACACTCGACCAACTAGTGCGACCGACACGCGCACGCGATACCGATCAGGAAACAACAAAACAACTGCGACCACTCAAAAGTGAAGAGACGAAACGATATACGCGCCGATACGCTCTCCTCATGTCTTCTCTGTCCGGCTCATCTTCTCCCGACCCATTACACCTCGCATCCTCGCCTCTCGCTGCGCACACCTTCACCCGCCGAAGCGTAGCGCCTTCCTCCGTCGCGCCCAACCCACGCGCTTCGCCGTCCAAGTCCTTCCTCATGGACACGGGTGATGCGCGCATCAAGGTCACCGTCGAGCCAGTCATGTACCCTGGCATGCGCGCATCCAATTCTCCTAGCAAGAGGCCAGCAAGTCGCACGACCACCATTCCCTTGCGCACTGGAGAATCTAGTCCCACCATAAGACTCAGGCAGCCAACTCCTGCGGCGCATGTGGATAGCTCTGGCTTGGACGTCAACAGGCGGAGCTTGAGGAAGAGAAAGAGCGCGTCTGGCTCGAACGCGGACATGTCTGAACGACGGAGTAGTAGGAGGCGCTCGCATATGACGGAAACGAGAGACGAATATGCTGCCGAGAATGATCGCGCTATGGATCGCGCCATGTTCTCTGAGCAGAGCGTTCCCTCGTCAGAAGTACGCCGACGTCGGAGCTTATACCCAATGCGCAACCAGCGATACAAGCGACTGAGTGAAGCACGGGAGGATCTGGACGAGGCCTTGCAGGCTGCCATCGGAGGAACGTCAGTCGCTTCTCATGACGATGACCCGGATGACTACCTTATGTCGGATGCAATTGGAGCTGGGGCTGCTGGAGAATTGACTTCTGCGAACGAGGACTTCACCATGATCACAGGAGAATCACTTGCGAGTATTTCATTCAAGGCAAATGCAACCATGCTGGATGATGGTGGGCACGAGGAAGACGACATGGGATCAGTTCAAGGAGAGCACTTGACAAGCTCGCCACCAGAAAAAGTTGCGTATCCCGACATCACGATGCAAGCCGATAACGCCAAGACCTCGAGGCCTGAGACAAAGCACGACGCTCTGAGCTGGAAATCTACTCTTGCGAAAATATCGCCGCTTAAAGTTGGAGACAGGGAATCAGATCACGAAGTCAGTGTATCGATTGAAAATGGACACAGCCATCACGACCCGATTGTACTGGATGACAATGAACCGGAAGCCGAGGAATCCTCGCCCAGCTCGCATACGAACTCGCATCATGCGTCACAAGAATCCACCCATAAAGCTGGTGAAATCATGGAAGAACAAGAAACAACTGTCGGAGCATCAATCTCGGATGATGAAGACCACCCCGAAGACGCCGGCGAAGCGGACATGGACGAAGATGCTCAAATGGGCGAGGCCGAGGGAGACAGAGTTTCAGAAAATGCCGACGATGATATCTGGGCTGAAGAAGCCTCTCGCGACCTTGAAGATTCCGCAATGACAACGACGACAACTCGCTCTCAACCCTTCCAGCGCTCCCGTAGGCTTGACAAACCGGCAGCAGCTACGACCGACATCGTCCACGAGTCTATTACGGAACAGCCTCAACCAGGTCGACGTGCTAGGCTCCCACGGACCTGGAGACGACCAAATGGAGTAGACTCGAGTCTTGCAGATTCGCAAGCACAATCTACAAACGTTACCAGCGCTGATCTGGAACAATTCACAGCTACAGAAGGACAGCCGGCAGTACCACCCATGCAACGAACATCTGGTGATGAAGGGGAGAGTGGTCGCAGCAGTGGCGTACTCACACCCCCAAGCACGGACGACGATGACAGCAGGCGGAAGCTTGGCAACGTCAGTACTGGGAAACACGGTCTTGAAGAGGATCGGGTCACTGAGAGAAAGCCTACACAAGAAGAAGGAGAGGAAGAAGTCAGCGAAGAGGACGACGAGGGAGATCACGACATCAGTGGCTTTACAAATCCGGGTGCAGCTGATACGCAGCTCGAGGCACATCATCGATTCGATCGGCAATATGAAAGCCAAGAAGAAGAAAGCGAGGAAGAGGTTGGCACGCCAGCCTCGGAATCCAGCTCACACGTCTCGACCCCAGCTGAAAGTGGAGAAGACACAGGATTCTTCTGGCAAAAGAATCTTCCTCAAGTCTATCAGAGTGGCAAGGAAAAGCCGAAAGCACAAGACAAGCAGCCTCTGGACTTGAGTGCCATCTTGCGTATGGACTCATCGAAGGTGGAGGACGACGAGGCTACGCAGAGGCAGAACGCAAACGCACGCCCCACACCCAGGGACCAGCCACGACCGCAACTGAATAGGCCGCTTTTCAGTGTGCATCGGAAGCCTGCTGCGGTAGCTGGCAGAGCTAATCAACCTTCAAACTCGCCTAGCGGTGCCACCGGACATATACTCCCCAGTCCAGTTAGAAGGAGCCTTCTCAGGAGCAGCAAATTGCTTGACAAGGACGAGCCTGCTGGGCCATCTCCGATCCACAAGCCCGCAGCCGTACCATCTATTCTAGAGTCCAAGGTAGAAGAATCTCAAATCACCGTTACTGACGACAGCTTGGCAAGCAAGGCCAGCGATCAGCAGCAACTGCTAAGCGAGATCAGGGCAACTACTCCTGTTGCAAGGAAGCCCGCGCACGAGCGGCTGGCCGTGCTGAGGGAGAGCTCTCAGCCGTCGCAAGCGGCTCGGGCGTCGACAGACGTTTCTTATGAGGAGACTGACACGACATTCAAGAACTCGTGGCCTGAGCATTCGTACGAGGAGAACTTGAACATCGAGTCCCCGCAGAAGATCACTGTCAACTTCAATGACTCGACTTTGTCTTTCCGCAACGAAGAGCAGCAGCAGCGACCAAACCTGTTAGCCCCACGGGGACCCATCAAGCCTCTATTCGAGAAGCCCGCCAACATTCCCTCGGTCAGGCCCACAGCCACCACAGCAAAGCACAACCTCTCATCAGCTTCCTCTAGCACACCTCTCATCAAGACTCATCGACCTACCCAAGGTGGCGCGCAGCAAGAAAACAACGACATCTTCTCTCGCCTGACCACGACATTCTGGTCGGCGGTCACACGCCAACAAGGCCCACCACCGACTCCCGCCCCTCATGCCCGCACAACTGAACAGACAATTTCTCTCTCCCTTCGCGCCCAGTTACGATCCCGCTACGGTGTCCTACCCAACGCGCACCCTTGGACGATGGCCCACATGCGCACTCTACACCGCATGCTGAACAGCCTCGAAAGCGGAAGAAGAGACAGCATTGTCCCCACGCACTCTCCTCTGCCGTCGCACTTGGTCGATATCATCGGCGAAGGCAGGCTGAGCGCAACGGGACGGTCGTACATGTTTGAGCAGTCGCACGCGTGCGTCGTTCAGGCTTTCTTACAACTCCTCGTCGCGCCTTCGCTTTTCGAGGCGATGCAACGGGGAGAGGTAGAGTGGCTCGGCGACGCGCAGGCGGCGCATTTGCGAGGCGAGATGGGTGGTCGTGAGGGTGGAGAGCTTTGTTTCAAGACTCTCAAGCCGAAGAAAGGTCCTATCACTTGGGAATGGGTGGTGGAGTGTCTAGGTTGTTGTGTTGTCTCCAATGTCGAGATGGGCATCAAGAGAGTTGGCACGAATGTGAAGGCGGAAAGAGAGGGGACTGTGCGGGATGTTGAGATGAGTGTGATGGGCGACGGGGAGGGAGACGGGAGGGTCAGGGAGTGGTTTGAGAGGGATGGTGGACGTGTTGGGGCGTAGATCTGTTGTTCGATGCGGCCGCGGAGAGTTTTCGTTTGGATGATGTTTCATGAGTTATGACTTTTATGAGCGTGGATTGGATGTATACCCGGTGGCTTGATTCGAGAATTTGTGCAGCACGTTGAATTGAACACGATTCCATACATTTGTCTGCTCCAGGCGATCTCTCTCTGTGCACAATGACTTTAGAAGATTATAGGCGAAGCCATTGGATATCCTACGACTAGACTTGAGGTAAGACGTCGGTACAAAACTTACGAAAGGCGAGTTCTTGTTGAATGATATAATTGAAGTAAGTGAAGTCACATGTAGGTTTGTCCTTAGTGTTCCTGCAGTAGCGCCTCCCCGCTCTCGTTCCCCGCAGTGGAGCGGAGTTCTTCGAGAAAAAGCTCCCGCCCTCGAAGTTCAAGGCTTGAGCGTTCAGACTTCACGACCGAAACATCCTACACACTCGCGCCCACAGATCTCGCGGTCCCGAATCTGCTTTGACCCACCAATCGCCGCGAACACTCTGTTGCGACACGACGCTCCCTTCATCCTCTGGCAAACCACCCAACCACGCACCAAAAATGCCCACCATCCTCGACCCGGGCACTGTCCGCCTCTCCAACGCCGACGTCCTGCACTGGATCAACCAAAAGAAAGCGCAAAACGCTTCTGACGCCGCGTCCGACAAAGCCGCCGGCCGCAAAAAATCTTTCCTCCCAGACAACTACCAGCGCGCTCTGCGGAAACACGAGCGCGAGCTCACAGCCCGCAAATACCCTTACACCGACAACCCCGGCGCGTACTCCGGCGACAACCGCATTGCCAGCATGCGCGTGTTCGTGGAGAGGCTGGACGAGCGCATTCTTGGGCCGCTGGATGAGAAGTGGAGGGTGTTGGTGACGAGTGGAGAGAAGAGCGAGGCGCAGGCGTTGAAGGGGTTGGATAAGGAGATGGAGGCTAAGGGGTTGAGTGAGGCGGAGTTGCTGCAGGTTTACAATCTTGCGCCGCAGGCGGTCGAGATCTTGCAGAATATTGTGGTGGATTGGGAGGAGAGGTTTACCGCTGAGGAGATGGAGGTTATCGTGCAGACGGTGGGGGAGGTGTTTAGGTGTGGGGAGGCGTTGCCGGCGTAAATTGACGGAAGCAGGGAATGTTGCAGAGGAAAAGGATGGATGCGATGTTTGAGCCATTGAACCCGGCGCGAGGCCTGCTTTGAAGACTGGGCCCGCTTCTGATTGGAAGGTCATTGAGCGCTCACGAGCAAGAATGATCGAACGACAAGCGACAGAATTACGTGACAGACGCTCACGATGATTTGACCTATATTTCGCCTCTGCGCACCGACATGCCCTGTCGACTATGATATGGGGGCAAGGATTTATTCGACAGATCTAAAGTCATTCTTCCTGGACCTATGGCAAATCTCGAGCAAAGGACCAGAGTGTACCGGTACTTCCAGCCCATTGGCTGGAAGGCAACACCAACAGAGAGGAAGATGCAACATTTCTTGATCGCGCCATCCATCCAAGGAAAGCAGCCGCAGAGACGTCGTAGGAATTCTCGTCTTATTGGGGCTGGCGACGAAGAAACAGCTCAATAAATGGAATTGTCCAGTGAACGCTCTCGTCATCTGTCGCAGGTTTTCGAACGAACGACAAACGCTGACAGCGGCCAGCTTGGACGCCGACGGGTGCTGGCATGGTATACATGATCTATTTAGGATATCCAGCACTCTGAAGTTCATGACTGCTGGAGATGCCACAGCACATCAGTCAAGGGTTCAAAGCTTCATACATGAGCAATAGCACGATCGCACATCCTTGGAGTGGACGTCTCCCCGAGTCAAGCATCCACTTACCAACATCCCTATTGCCAGAATTGCTGATGGTACCACAGTAACTTGCTAATCAAGACATGATCTTTTTTCAATCGAATTCGTGTCCATAACATAATCGTCCGATGTACACGAAAGACCTCTCACTTCGAAGGGCCCCGTCTTGCACACCGACGTCTACCTTACGCCAACTCAGGTCGAACCATCACTGAACACATGCCTACCCTCATAGCCATACCCAGGCCACGAGTCAATGTTCGAAGCATTGCCATCTGCCTTCCAAGCGCCATGGCAATTTCCATCATCAGCACCGCCAGCCGACATGACCGCTCTCCCCACACAAGCCTTCGTGCCGATAGGCAGTTGAGCCGACGCAAACCACTGGAAACAGCAGTCATCCGGCGTGCGTTCAAAGTGCCACTTTGTCAGAGCACCACAGCCCTCCAATTCATGGCGAAGACCTTCCCCGTTGACGCCTAGCTTCGCGTCCGGGAAGTTCTTGCCGCGGATCTCGACGCCGTCAAACGCGAACTTGTAGGATACATCGCAGTTTACTGCGTTCACCTGCTGGCTCAGCGGCTCCATTTTGTACTCCCACCCGTCGCCCGTGGTCAGAGTGGAGCCGAACTTGTAGTTGAACGGGTTGTTGAGGTAGTCGCCGCCGTCGCAGCCGTCGATCACGGACCTTTGGAATCGACCGAAGCAGTCTGGCGCGTCGCTGGGGCCCTTGCTGTCGTCGTCGAGTTTGTTGACGGTCAGGCGGAGGTCGTTGACTGTGCCGCCGTTGTACTCTTTCGTCTTGTCGTTTTGGCCGCAGAAGTCTTTCACGTTTTCTATGGCGAGGTCGCGAGACATGACCCAGTAGTCGCCACTGATGCCGTGGCAGGCATTTTGATCGGGAGGTGGAGGCGGTGGTGGTGGAGGTGGCGGAGCCGGAGACGGGGATGGGCTTGGATTCGGCATCGGACTCGAGCTAGAAAGGTCGTCGAGAGTAATTTCCTCCCAAATATTAAGATCGGGCTTGTCGTCAGTGACAAGAGGTCCATTCCAACCGGGTGGTACTCCATTGAGTAATCTTCCGAAGGACTCCTGACCCTCTTGGTCCAATGGGTTTAATGGGGAAACTGTTTCGTCGGGAAACATCCTCTTATATTCTTGGGCAGGCACGGGCGACATGGAGCTTCCGTAAAATTGTTGGACATGGATCGCCATTGCGTCTTTGGTGTAAGAGTCAGCATTGACATACGCAGAGTTGGTCCCTTCGTCTCTTGATAGGTTCCAACATGCTTCCGCTTGATATGCACGATCGCCAGCGCCGGGATCCGATGTCAAGCCCGCGTAATGCCAGATCTCATGGAACATGGTGTGCGCTCCATTGTACTGGAAGTTCTCCATGATCTTTTGGGCGATCGAATCGCCTTTGTGCTTTTCCAACACAAGACTCAACGTCGGGCTGTCGTAGAATTTATCGCAGAATGCTGTGTAGTGGTTCGACCAAATCCATCCTGGCTCGTTCCAGGAATAGGCTGTGGTGCGGTCGTCACACTGTTTGCCGTGATCTTCGCAGTACCAGTAGATAAATTCATGGGGTTGGGCGTCGTCACTGAACAACTGGTTGACTCGGCGGAAGTTGTTGCCAATCAGTTTGCGGAAGTTCCACACCCAAGGGATCCAGCTGCCCGCAGAATTCCAGTCCTTTCCTAGCCACTGAGTGTGTGGAATGGCGTAGTTGTACCCATCCTTCCATGTTGTCTGTGACAAAGCAAGCGCCTTTGCTTCGAACCAGGATCCGATGATCTTGTTCACTTTTCCCTGGTCGCAGCCCTTGGGGATAAAGATACGCGGAATTGCATGACCACTACCACCCTTCGCAGAGGGGTCGCTCATGTCCTGAGTGGGAAGTGGTCCAGGGCTGTCGGTCGCGGAACCATTTGGTGGGAACGGAAAGAAGTCGCCCCCATCGTCGTCGGCACGGCTGTCGATGTTGAATCCGCCTGCTCTCTCTTTGGCAAAGAGAGCGTGGCTGCCCGCCAACAAGAACAAGAACAACAGCAGGAAGCGCATCGCAACGCCTTTCAACGTCGAGGAATGTCAGGTATCGAATATCGTCTCGTTGTGTTGAGGCCTGTACCGATTCCTTGGGTTGGGTATGTGGTTGTCGTGGTCAGAGTGTTCGGACTGTCTGGTCTGTGGTCAACTTCCTTGACGCGCGCGTCTTATGACACCGCTAGTGTATAGTAACTACATCGCCTTGTGATTGCGTTTGATGAGATCATGATGGCTCTCGTCAGAAATCTTTTTGCGCCATTCTCTCTAGTCGCAAGATGCAGCTTCAGTGACTGTGCAAAGAATATGTGCAGTTGTGAAAGGACCCTTCAATGTTCCGCTTCAGCAAACATCCTCGAACGAACGTGTGAGTGCATAGTTACATCCTCATAATCAGTAGCGTTCACTGATATCCTTCATGGTATTACTGGAAAGTGCTCCCGCGTTGTCGTACAGAGAAGGAGAGTGGTACGCGGTAGCAAACAAGCTACGGGGCGGGGCATGCCCAGGCACCAGGCCCGTTGGCACTTGAAATACTTTACTTTCTTCTTCTACACACTTACTATCTCAACTGGAAACTATCTTCGAACGGAGCAGGAATTTTCTACCGTGGGTTTCCTCTTGTGTCTTGTACTGTTGGCTTTGCTCCAATCCTTCGGATATGGTAGATCCCTGGCACAGCTTCCTTTGGAGCCATTTGACCGCTCATCGCTACCGTATTCTCTTCCTTGCCCATTTCCGGAGTGCGATACGTGCCCTGACGACACAATGCTACGTGCACCAGGTATCGGCTTTGCGTTGGAGACTAGCCACGGGTGAGAGAAGATGAATGGTAGCTCCATGAGAAATAAAGCTGATCGAGAGGTGCAGCACTGCGGTGATCAAGTTCCACAATGGCACTTTCGACAGAGTTGCCTTTATCGAAGGCGACGAGTCTTACAAGGTTCTGATGCGCCGACTGGTCACCGGCCCGAAGAAGCGGACTCCTGATTATATGGATTCATATTGGAAGAAGTTTTTCTATTCGGTAGCGAGAACGCAGAGGCTTGCGAACAAGCTTGTTGGTCGGCCTGCAACTTCAGAGACCGCTATCTTTGCCTCGATGGTATCCAAACTCGTCGAGGCGACATCCATTCGACTAAACGGCCAGTACGACGTTGTTGCCGCAGTTTTGAGCACTCCAGATCGCATTCACATGACAACAGAAGAGCTTGGCGACATTTTCGATTACCTGAATCTCCAAGATTTGATGGTCAAGCCGTGGTTATTTCATCGGCTTTACGCGACATCGGCAGCTTACGCAGGCTACAACAAAGGCTTGTGTATGAATTATATGGACGCATATGCGTGCGACCGCGAAGAGTGGTATATGCCGAGCCGTAAGGTGTTGCATGTGGATCTCAACTCGGAAACCCTCACAGGAACAGTCAAGACACTCCAGAGCGTGTATGTTCCAGACACGGACGTAAGCTTTGTAGACACAAGACTTGGCTATAAGTTCAAAGACGATCAGGACCCTTTGACGGGAAGAATTGACGACGGAATATACTGGACAGCTGTTTCCAAGCGCATCCACGAGCTCGTCCAACCACTCATCGGAGGTTGGAGGTCCCCTGTGACCCAAATCTTGCTTTCCGGACCTTTTGCTACTGACAGGCATCTTCACTATGCCATAAGAGCTGCGTTACAGGATCTAGCAGGCCTAGAAAGTGCTCTCGGTATGCTTGACCATGGCAGTGAGTTCCCTGACAACGAGAAGGAATGGCAATCTTTCTTCACTTTCGCGACTGCTCGAGGGGCTGCAGAGATTGCAAAGCGTATGCAGGAAGGGCCTGTGCACTGTGCTCAGGATGAAGAGTATAGACAGAGGAGGGAGAGAACACATAATGAGCGATAGCCAGTGGTCATCGACCAGCTTCACAAGGCTTAGGTGAGGATTGAACAAGCGTGATGCTATGATCTATGGCCTTGTTTTGCTCCAGTGAAGATCATTCATGGGTTCAATGTTTATGCCAGATAGTTCTCATCACAATAAGTTTCTCCAAGAATTGTGAGGTTGATTCCAAGCGCAGACACCATTGCCACTCCACATCCCTCTACCATGAAGCCATACTTACGGGCTTCCTGCGTTCTTCAATCACAGGTCCTGCCTTTTGACGTACGCGACTGGTCCAACATATTTCTTCTTGCCCCACAAATGATAGTAAGCGACCGCCCAGATAACGACAACGCCGAAGACTAAGGTGGTCCAATTGAAGTTTGGAACGTCTGGGTTCGGGGCGACCGGGAAGAACATAAAGACGAACAGAACGGCTTGGAAGGACATTGCTCTGTATCAGGAGCGACTCTAAATTAGCGTCCGCTTTCACTTGTGGGAAGATCATAGTTGTACTTACGCCAAGTTGCAGAAGAGTCCGAACCACTTGCCTAGACTGAATCCAGAGGGTAGCATCGGCTGGTTGGTGATACGTCGCCATGCCATGCATCCAATGCCGAGCATGTAGCTGGCGTAGATTGCAGAGTTGCAAAGCGACCCGAGCGTGAAGAAGGCTACGGGTGACCCAAGAATGACCATGCTGAGTATCACTTTTTCTAATCAGTCATTGCTTGGTACTTTTCCGACGTAGGTTCACTGCATACCTGAAGTGGCGATGGTGACTGTAATTGCGTTCATGGGAATGTCCCATCCTATTCATCTATTAGCCGCCTGGTTTCTTGGGTGTTGAGGACAGTCATCTCCCCACTGGGTTCAATACGGCTCAAGAAGCCGCTCCATGGCAATCCTTCGTCGCGAGCAAATGACCATAGCTGCCGTGAGGAGGTAGTGACTTGGTTGATAATGCCAAAGATCAGAAGCACAAATATCAGAGCAGTTAGAGCTGTGCTCGCAGCGGTGCTTTGCGTCACGTTGTAGAACTGTTGGATTGTCAGTGGTGTGGAAAGGTCAGATCTTAAGGACAAAGCTCACGATCTGTATGTATGGTTGAGCATATGGGGTATCAACGAGCTGTTCAACATCGCCACCTTTGACCACCAGTAAGGCTGTCGGATCCTGTTAGCTGGTGCCGCAGAACAGCTTTCTTCCGGAAGAGGTGCATTACTTATGAGCATCAAGAATGTGAACGAGTAGTTGGTCGCAGCACAAGTCAGCATACTTCGAGGGAGTACCCATGATGCATCTTTGAGCTCTTCGCCAAGGTGTACTAATAATCTCTGTCAGCAATATAGAGTGAAGAAATATATCACCCGACTGACCTGCGCTGTCACTCCCTGTTAGAGATCCGGCCGCTGCCACCGATCCGATGAGGGTCGCCACACCATACTGTAGGCGAACACATCAGCGGAAGTCTGTTGAGGATTCTCATGGATACTTACACTGCCCCATCCTTGATCATCACTGAACTCCGTGAAGACTTGCTTGGCTGGAGCCTTGTCACCCATGACCCACAAGATAATGAAGATGGCGAGGAAGGCGAACACATGGACAACCAGCATGCCACCTTCGAACGTCGGAAGTCTGCGAAGCAGCACTGTGTTGAAGATGGTGGTGAAAAGTACGGCTCCGATAGTCAGTAAGACACCATGCCAGGCTGGTACCGTGTAGTGCGGATTGTTCAAGGCGATCATGCCTTGAACCGCAAGAGCTGCGCTGTAACAAGTGCTGACTAGAGCAGTCTGCCAGCCCAAAACCTTCGATAAAATCAGCCTAAGCCCATCGCTCTAATCGTGATAGACTCACGCTTAGCCAACCGGTCATGTAGGATAAGAATCGCTGTTGGTTCTTGGGTGCAAATTCGCTGACCCAATGATACTGGCCTCCTCTTTCGCACGTCAAATTAGCTCTTGTCGCAACGCGTCTAGTATTAGGACTTAACTCACGCAGTAGGAGCCATGCTTGCCATCTCTGCCATAGATAAGGTAGAGAATATCGAGCTGGTGATGACTACCAGGTACGACCATACTGTTCCCGCAGTGCCACCATTAGACAGCGGAACCAAAAGCCCAATCGTCGTGATAACCCATCCATTGCCCAAGAGCAAGGAATACCCGAAAATTGAAAGAAAGCGAAAATTCCTCTGCCCAAATCAGATCAACTTTGCTCGGATGTCAACTTAGAGGTCGTTGATGCATCTCACCCTAAGCTCCTGTTTCTTGCCGAGACGATCCATATCATGCCGATCATTTGCGGTCGAGCCTTTCAGCTCGTTCTCGTCTTCCTCGGTCATAATGGCTTCTAAGTTCTTGCCATTCACCCTTGAGGTCGTATTATCGCCGGCCAAAGATTGCAACTCGATCGCGTTGCTAGAAGCTCCGGACATTTTTTCGTGGCGAGATACTGGTGTGTGGGACATTATTGGCAATTGATAGAGCTCTCGTATGCCATAGAAAAGAGGTGAGGCTGGTTTGGGATGCCAGAGAAATGCAGAAGGACTGAGACTACATCTCGCTAACATGATCCGACCGGCTCTTCTTCATGGTTACATTCGGACCCGCACTGTTTCGGAAGGTAGAAACGCACCCTTGCTTTTCCGGTCACCTGTATTGATTGACCAGTGCTGGGCATGCATCCTGCAGGACTCGCGTGGTTGGTGGATTGCTTAGCGGAATCCGCTGATCCTTAGTAGCAACCAGCCCTAGTGCATATATTACGGAGCTCCACCGAAGGGCCCGCATTGTCGCTTGCACTGCTGCAAGACTCCTGATGGGCGTTTATCAAGCTATCTAATTCGTTGATTGGACCAATGCCAGCTACGTCGGTGTTTTCCTCGATATCGAACTGCACAAGCTTACCATTGACGGCATTCAAGCAGAAGTCTGATTGCTATGTGCACTTGAAGAGTCAATAAGATCACATTAATCACTATGCATTCATCACAAACGATGTGCAATACTTCGATCTTATGCGTGTCCCTATCCTCGCGACATCATCCGAAGCACTGTCTGATGCTTTACCGAAGGATGCAGATTATATGCCAGCAGCGTGTTTTCCCCTTGACGCTCGTGAAATCACAAGATTTCTGCCCCGTGCACTACATCACAAATCATTGGTGAGACAGTCTTTGCAGGAAGCTGTGGCCGAGAGCATATTGTCCTTCGCAGTGTCGTGCCATCTCGTCTTGACGTCCTGACCTGCTGTCATCTTCGACCACAAATCAAAAGGCCTACTGCCATGGCTCGTTTCGCTGTCAACGACTCAATCGACCACAGCGCGACGCTATGGATCGTTACTTTCTTGTTGTTGTCTTATACTACGCTGACAACTTTGATGCGCGGGTTCCTCAAGTTCAGCATGCTCGGTGTTGATGATGCAGTGGCGAGTCTTGCGCAGCTTCTCGTGTACGGCAACATACTCAGTATTATCTATGCGCTGCGCCACGGGCTTGCAAAAAGTGTCGCTCATGACCAAAATGGCAAGAAAGAGCCGGAATATGCTGATGTGAGCAACATGGAATCACAATTCCTAGAATCAAAACTGATCAAGCTAGGCACTCCAAGTGAGCATGATCTTCTACCTACTGTCATTAGCTGCAGCCAAAGCCGTCACTATACTTTTCTTGAAAAGAGTCTTCCGACAATCAAGCTACACACATACCATGCGGCTGTGCAACATCGCACTGGCAGTTGTGGCCGGCTGGGTGGTAGGGTCAGTCGTGGCTGTGTCCACCGGCTGCGCTGCAACGCGCTTGTCGGAATCGCGTGGCGATGCTACGTGCGATGGGATTGTATGTGTCAGTCTTCAAGTTTGGTTCATTGCTGACCCCTTCTAGACGACCTGGATGACAGTAGCTGTATTTGATAGTGTCACTGAGATCGGATTAATGGTCATTGTGATCTTTCTGGTCAGTCATCTGCAGTTGACGCTATGGAAAAAGATTGGAGTGTGCTCTGCGTTTGCTTGGAGACTTGGGTCAGTGTATTCTCTTCCCACATATCTGACACCTGCTTATGTATGCACAGGCTTGTTGTGATGGCTGTCTTCCATTACCGTCCCTACCACGGCATGCGCGACTCTTCCAACGCCGGCATCGCCATTACTGCTGTGATTATTTGGCAGCAGGTCAGCATATGCTACTCTATGCTATCAATCACTTGGCCGTTCAGCAAGGTCTTCATCAAAAGTTTTGACACAGCCCAGCTTACGCCAGCCGGCGCTTACGGCAGTAATAGCACAACAATACGCAGCACTACTGCCAAGTCCCGGCGAAGAGTCAGCTCAACGAAGCAGGGCAGCAAGCACCCATGGCAGAACTACGGTCTGCATTCCAGCGCAGTGTACAGTGGTCCGGCAGATTCGAAGAGGGATGATGCAAGCTTCGGCTCTCAGGAGATGATCATCCGAAGAGAAGATGAAATCACCGTAGCATATGATCACTGTGAGAGAACTGCTGCAGATCCAGCGAGTTGACAGAAACCTAACGCCACTTCTACCGATCATTTCTGCCAAGCGACAGCGCATAATCTAACAATATTCGTGGTCTTGGACGTCCTTAGTCCGCAATGTGTCGTACGTGTCACCGCAGGATTCGTCTGCAGGTATCGAGCTCGAGTGCACGGCAATGTGCTACCGGAGAAACCGTGTCCAGAAAGTCTTCGGGGCGCATGGGCCGAGAAGACTAATGATCCTTGAAGCGAGTGAAGTGCAGAAGGAATATCGGCATTCGCTACCGCGGAGTTCGGGCCGTTGGAGCCAGCCAGGATTTGAATCCTCCGATGTTGATCCTAACCACACGGGCCATCTCTTTATTAATCCCTCAGGTCGCTTAATGCGGCGTCTTTATTGACCTGTCACAATTAAACGATCTGAGCACATTCTCCTGTATGGGATCTCTCGGCGTGATAAGCAGCAGTCGGCATTCGACATGAAATCTCTTGAGCAGCTCTCTGTTAAGGTATATTCCTTTCGCTATTGGCATTTCGCTTCCGAGGCTAGGATAATTCATTGGAATCCGCTCTCACATTTACAAAGACATAACACGGCTTTCATATTACGCCTATATGAAGAGTCCTAGATCAGTCACGAATTGATCCTTTCTTCTGTCCAGATGCCTTGCAAGTTACATTTTTGTGATAGCATAGCATTGACGTTCAGACATCGCCAGAGTATCCCCTTTTTCTTATAGAACATGAGATTACAACAAATGAACCAGGCCATTGAATGTCCAAAAGGTCACGTGGTGTCAGAATCGAACCAGTGAGCCCAAATCAATGGTGTCTTGCACGTGCAATGGATGTAAATTAACTTGTACAATCAAGGGCGTGTTGTACTTTGTAGGGCGTGTGGTGCTCCGAGCGCTCAAATACCTAAATCATGCATCACAACCGATACGACCCCAACGTTGTCCACTAACACGGTTCAACATCTTTCAATTCGATCTCTATATAGGGGATTTACGGGAGCTTTACTGTCGATTTCGAGCTCCACAAGCATCGTCTGCACATCAGTGTTTCCACCATGGACGTTTCAGAAAAGATCGTTCTTTTCGATCTCCCATGCCAGGTTCGCTGCGCGTGTTGGTCTTTGAACCCGTGGAAAAGTATTTTGCAACTTGTCGGCCCGTTGAAAGAGTCCGAAATCGCTGATACCACGTCTTTTCAAAGCTCGAGCCGCTCTCAACTTCAAAGGTATCCCATATCGCACAGAATGGATCGAATATTGCGACATGGCTGCGAAATTCAAATCGTTCGGGATAGCTCCAACAGCTCAATGCTCTCCAAGCGGCTGGTCCATCCCTACCATTTGCATGCCCGATGGGTCCTATATCACGGACTCTCGTAAGATCGCAGACGTCCTAGAAGCTCTGAAACCTGAGCCTTCGCTACGACTAGACAGCGGCTACGTCGAACGCATGCAAGCTGTGGTTTCGAGCATCACGGACTCACTTTCAACTATCCTGATACCACGAGTGCCGGATCTGCTGCTCAATGAGTCGAGCGGGATATACTTCAGGGAGACTAGAGCGAAGTTATTCGACATGACCCTCGAGGAATTTGCGAAGAGCGAAGGAAGTGGCGAAGTTGCTTGGAAGAATGCAGAGGCAGGAATCAAAGAACTTGTCAAAATCTTGCGCGAACGTCTTGAAGGACCATTTGTACTAGGTAAAGATCCCAGCTACCCGGATTTCATCCTTGCAGGACTTTGCGCATTCGTGGAACGTCTAAATCAGAGCGATATCTTTGATCGCTTTATAGGTCATGACGACGCATTGCTCAAGCATTGGCAAGCTTGTCAGATCTTTCTCGCAAGAGACGATCATTAAATAGATCAGCGAGTAAATATCTCAGTATGCAAGCTTCTGATACCCTGCTTTGAAGGTTTATCCACCTAGCCTCTCAAATTGTCTCCCATTAAGATGTCCACAACACGAAAAAGCGTTCAATTAGGAAAAGAGTGAAGAAAGCTTCTCAAGATATCTCGGCTTGCGATTCATATAGTTTGCTTTTATTGCGAAGCCCAACGACTCGCCGTCGCAGCCATGCACAAGAACCCCAACAGAAGGATTGACCAGGTTTCCTTTAAAAGGAATTCGAGTTCTGGACAGTACTCACGTTATCGCAGGGCCTTTAGCGTCCCGCATGGCTGCCGAGTACAGCGCCGAGGTCCTCAGCATCGCATCTCCATACCACAAAGATGCAGTAGGCATGATGAGCAAGACTGGCATCGGCAAATGGTCGGTCTGGTGCTATCTGCACTATGACTGCGACCAAGCTCCTTTTGAGATGTCATCTTAGCCGCAGATATCTGGGTATTGAGCTATTTGTCTTTAGACACATTCGGTGTCGATCATCACAGCCCGTGCAAACATCGCCCCGGCCTGATCATCCTTGATTTCCATGCTTTTGGCGCAGACGGACCTTGAAGAGAGAAAGATGGTTTCAATCAGCTTACACGTTCTTTGACATGCTTCTCCCTGGTCGAGGGAGGAGGAGGCAGTCCGTCTCTCCCTTTAACGCATCTCTTGAACAACTACTTGGACGCCGTGTTGAGTAACCGCAGATTTAGTTGAACGTCTCCACCGAAGGGCGGAGCGAGGAAGCTGCTGGCACGTTCGAATGAATCTCGGCAGAATTTGTATGTGGGTGCAGTCCTTAGATATTTTTCCTGCAGTTGATTTCAAGGACATCGAGAAACCCAGTATCACTGCTACGGCAAAGACTGTCATTCTACAGGAAGCGAAAAGTATGGAAAGGCAGGTTTGGGAGTACGAAAGCTTTGCTTACTCAGATCCAGTTCTCGGGCTCGATCAGACCGTGCTTTAAGACTGAAGCGGAGCTGCTGCAGCTTTGAAGCCGAGGTAGACTTAGCGAAAGAATTGCAATTGATTCTCACAGAGTTGAATCTGAAGATGGTGGTGGAGAGACTGAAGAGATCCATCAACAGGGTCTTGAGAGGTATAATCACAAGAACTAGGCTGTTTGTCTTGTACACTGCTTTGACCACAAAACGTGCTTAACAACGACCGCCTTCCCGTCAACAATGTACGACCCCAGAATGAGGAGATCTGGTGATCTGAACGACCGTTTTTGATACTAAACATCGTGACTTTTACCACGACCCCTCTTCCAGGCTTTGCTGAGATCTCCGACAGGGAAAGGAGCTGCAATGCCCATCACCGCAAACAGTTGAAGGGCAAGGAGGTACCATCCCAGCATAGAGGTGACAAACCAGGAAGCCCCAGTACCCTATGAACAGAAAGCGATTAGTGAGTGGTCAAGCATACCTTGCCGTTCTTCAGAGCAATGGAATTGTCAAGGTGGTGACTTACAGTGACAAGTTTCGTGGCTACAGCGATATTTCCTTCAGCAAGGACCCACCTTGCGCTTGCAGCAAGGATGAAACCAAGACAAGCGGTGAAGAAAACGAGCACGAAGACGATGTTCACACGCGTTGCACAGATCGTATACAACACGTTCAAGCAGGCACATGCGATGAGGAAGAAGCCTGTGAACATTTAGCGCCAGGTCTCTGCTCCTTCGACAGAGGAGTCTTTTACCGAAGCTTGAATTGAACTCCGGCGTCAGCGAGCCGGTTGCAGGGTCGATACCACTAGTTGAGTATGCTCCAGCTGCATTGTAGAAAGGCTGGAAGGTTGCGGCGAGGGCGAAGAAGATGCCAGCTGTACAAGAAGGAGGAAGGACTGTCAGTGTCGGACTCTTTGGCAGACGTTAACTTTGGTTCCTGGCTTACAGTATGAGACAAACACCACAAACGTGAAGGTGTTGCCGAGAAGAAACTCAAGCAAGCCAGAGATGAGGAGCAGAGGCCCTGCGAGGAAAAAGTAATCACCGCTGAAAGATATTAGCATACTGTTCATGGCCACGGTGCGGCTCGAGACTGGGCTACACACATGTTCGCCGCGCCAGTGTTTGGTCCAACAGCCGTGCCGCGCCAGCCCATAAGGTTACACGCAAATGGAGTGAGCCCGACGACGAAGCCGATCAGGCCGCTGGGGATCTTACCGTCAGTGATCTGAGCAAAGAGCAGTCAAAAGGAGAGTACACTGACAGGGGAGTCGGATTTGCAAAGGTATTGCGAAGGTCGCCCTTGACACTCGTCTTGGGATTGAGATATAACTTCTCGAACATCTCTGGCGAGATTGTCAGTAGGCCTGCCGACCGTACTCGTTCAAGTACCGAGTCGTTGATGGCCTCGTTGTGGTAGTCATCGCCGCTGTCGGCTTTGTTCTCGTCCATGCTGAGATGCATTGAAGCTGGGATTTGCTTGGTCGATTCTGGCGATTGGATGATAAAGTAAGTACTTGGAATGGAACTTGCAGGAAATGATTGAGACACTATGGAGTTATATAACGCTACGGTCGGCTATGTACCCTTGTCCTGCCTCCCCATGGGGGATCATCAAGGTTTGGAAGCTCGCGGTACAACCAAAGTCTAACTCTGGTTGTGGGGCACGTCGTGGGGACATCGTGGGGTATTCTCGGTACCATGGAGTTAGGAGGTATGATTCTTGCATATACTGAAAGCAGAATGATCTGATTGATTTTTTTCTTCCCCGCTCGCAGCTAATCACTAGCCGAAAGCTGCTCGGTAGAAATGATCGGGTGTTAGCATAAGAAGAGGGAGTCTAGCTGATCAATAGCTCCAACTGCTCGGAGGAAATGATCGGGAGTCAAAGACGGTGGAAAGAAGAAGTCGGATGTGTGCACATTCCCTTACCCGCCTGCGTTCATCAAAGCGGTCTGTGGTCTAGGCATGCATGAGTGTCGTCTATAGCCGTTTTTTCAGGCACTCGTCACATACAATATTGTAGTCGCTAATGATCATATACCGAAAGTGCTCCGAGGGATCCGACGAAAGACGTTACCTGTCAATGGGATGCGCCCGAGGACGTCCGACGCCTAACTGCATCAGGTCGACTGCCTCGTTTTCGTGAGATCACATTGGGATCCGGGACCGACCTACGAAGGATACCTACCACCATCTCTCCTCTGGCAAGCCTCTTTGCCCTACTAGGACAGTCTGGCGACTAGTCGAGTGCTTACCGATATCCGTTACCTCCTCATGTTCGCTGCTTTGTGAAGGGTTGCGAACAGGGCTTGGAGGCATGGTAGCTTTCCATCTCTTCATTCAAGTCCAAGTCCCAATTCTGCGAGTCTGTGGGACTCTGGCTGCACGGACTATTGGATAGCCTAATGTATGAGGCTTGGACCACGGGTCAATTCAAGGGCTTCAGTCAATGTCATCTCGTCAGTAGCTAAAGTCGCTGTGGATCGCGCATCGTCGCCGGATGTCGGGGAAGTCGGCGTCCACCATCAAGTTTAATACACCCCAAAAGGGAACCCTGGTGTCACTCTTAAGCTCAAGTCCGAAAGCTGTCCTCACCCCTAAAAGCGCACCATCGCAGCTAATGATGTGTTTTGCTCGGACCTTGTTGTAAAAAGCGCTAGTGTCTTGCGAGGTTGTCTTGATCATCGCCTCTACAGGACAACCTGCTTCGGATACCGAGTCGAGCTTGATTGAAACCACGGAAGTGTTGTGGCATAAAACCCTGGCAGAGTAGCGCGCCAACTCGTTCTTGAGAACGCGCTCGATTCTATCTTCGTGAAGTGTCACTGTGCAACCGAGGAGACAGCGTGCCAATACGGCGATATTAGGGACACTGTTGAACCTCCCGATACCTGTCAAGACAAGGGTTCCAAACGACCACTTCCCACATCCGACATGCCTCGATCAGAATCTCGTCTCTGATGCCTAGGTCTTGAAAGACTTCCAGAGTGCGCGGATGGAGTCCATCGGCCGGACCTGCTACATTGGAACCGTCCTTGCTGTCTAGCCATAAGATGTGGTCGTCTCTGATACCGTAGCAGCTGAGCATCAGTCAGCATCAGGCCTGCTGGACCAGCTTGACCTGGATGCTAAGATGGTGAGATTGAGTCAGATTATTTACAGAGGACTTGCGCTAGTGAGGATCTCATCGTATATTTCTCCATTACTTGGGATTTGGTTTGAGCCTAGATTAGATAACGCAGCGGCTCTCAGCGATTCGATTCGGGAGACTCGATCCCGACCTGCATAGTTAAGAATCATTGGCATTGGAGGCGATGTTTGCAGAACCTAGATTCTAGGCGTCATTGAGGAGTGCATCTTCGATTCTTCCTTTTAATTTGTCATATACTGTAATCAGATATGTAGACCCTGTTGTTGGCAGCTCTGACCCAAAGCAATCACGCGCTTATAGCAACATGGTTTCCGACATCACACATACTTCGTTCAGTCCTACAGAACGGCTTCTTACTGCTTTCCATGCAGCGCTCCCTGTACGCTTGAGCCTTCGCGGCAAGATCTGTGCTCTGCAACTTTGCAATTCTTTCTCCAGTGACAAGGAAAGGCTTCGGCAGTGGAGGGAAGGGGGCGGCGATGGCTGGCTGCTCATGGTCGAAGCCGAGCGAGTCCAGGACACCAGGAACTATGTGGGCTGTCGAAAGGAGAATTCGAGGCATACCTGTGGCCGTTAGCTTGATACACCCGCGCTCTGGGGAGTAGAGATACTAACCGTGCCCGGCGAATCCGGCTGCTATCCACTGCCCTTCTTTATGCGGGACCGAGCCAATGAAGGGAAACATATCTGCACTGTTTGTCTCGACTACAGAGTGGTCAATCTCGTAGAAACATAGAATCGAGGGCACTTTCGGGACTTACCACCAGTCCAACAGCCGCCATCGTTGACACCTCTGCCGAGCTCGGTAGGTCGGGCTTCGTCCCAACCTTGGACATCCGACTCTGGCCAAGATCTCAAGAACTCTGGAACGCCCTCGATCTGCAAATCATCGTCATCACGAAACTGTGTCTCGTCTGGTCGATGTACGAGGAATGGTCGCGCCCCTCCCAAGATAATCATGTTGTACGGGGATGGCAGTTGCAAGTGATAGTTCTGTATTGAATGTCAGCCTTGATGCAACATTTTTGGCACGCGTACGGCAACCCACGTTCACCACACTATCCCAGTGCTGCGCACCGGTGTGCTTGATAAAACCTTCAGGAGTTTTGATTGCTGCGACAGTGCCTTTCACGGGAAGTATGAGTTTTTCGAACTCGGGGAGAAGATGTGACGCCCATCTGTTAGTTGTGTGGATGACTGCTTTTGTCCGCACAACACCTCTTTCTGTGCTGACTGTAAGAAAGCCATCGCTGTCTCTCGCTGAGACGCCCATGACTGGTGTATTAGCTTGTAGATTTAGCATCTCTTTGTCAAGAACAGTTCGCAGGAGCGCGTGAACAAACTTGTACGCGTACCTGCGTTGTCGTCAGCAGGTGTCACGACAACATACGGCCTGTGGCTTGCTTACACTTGACCTGCAGGATGGACGACAGCAGCCCGAGCGTCTTTCATTTGGGAAAAGTCCTCAGCTTCCACTGGATCCTCGATCAGTCTACACAACTTGACAACATCGTTCTCATTGCCGTGATCGCTGCGCATGGCGTCGTAGGCACCTTTCAATCGCGTCCACGCTTCTTCTGTCATTGCGGCATCGTACGTCTCGCCAAATCGAAGGGCGATCTCTTCTGCAATGCTTTCTTCGCGAGCCAAGTCCTCAAAAGCTGAAAGATGCGCCATTTCGTGTCTAATGAGCTCCATAGCGCCTTCAGCGCCAAAGTGCTCACGCCATAGCGGATAGCGGGAGTATGCGTGCGGCCTCAATTGTCCACCTTGGGAGGGATTGTTAGATGTGGTCATAAAAACACTGGGCTCTTCGTACCATTACGGCCCGTAGCGCCTCCACAGATATCACGGGCTTCTAGCAGTGTGACATGAGGTCGTTTTTCGGCATGTTCTGTGTACTGACGATTCATCATTAGAGGGCGATCGAGTCGCACGAATGTCAGGGCACTCACTTTGCTGATCCAGTATGCCGCAGATGCACCAGCATATCCGCTTCCGATGATGACAATGTCGGTCTTCTCTGGTAGTTCGTCGCTGGATCGGAAGTCACGCAATGGCGAGTTGGCTTCTTCAATCCAGTAGGACTTCGTGGGCTCTGATACAGGGAGTACCATTCTGGAACCCTTGAAGTCGGTTTAGTCTTGTTCACAACAATCGTTCAGGATGCACGCACACGGTACAACAGTCTGGTTGGCAGTGGTCTTATCTGATCGATCGCTACATTGGCAGGATCGCCACCACAGCCGGTGACCGGACACTTTCCGGTCGGATGGTACTTCGGCTCAAAGAGGATACCAGCGAGCTCGGCGGTTCTGGATCGACTTATCATGATTCTTGCATGCTCTATCACCAAGAGATAGGCCTGTAGATAGCGGGTCGGCCTTGTTCAGCTTCTAATTGGTTGAGAAGTGTGGAGATGTTGATCCCGGCACAGTTGCAAGTTGGCCGAAAGTGGCGCAAAACAAGGCCGGCCCGGTCTCCCATGAACTCCTCTCCACTCTGAGATAAACGATTGCGCTGCATACCAATATGTGAGGCGAGGTAAATATTGCTCTGCTTTGGAGGAGCGATGACTCTCTACCAGCGAGCAAATCAGACCTTCTCTTGCCCAAGTCAAGGAACACACCATGAGCCAACCCGCCAAGCATGTCGTCTTTGACGTTGTCGGCACTTGCGTCTCGTTTGAGGCGTACTATCGACGAATAGAAGCTGTCTTGGGCACAGAACTACGCAAACACACGATCACCGCGCAACACTTCGGCTTCACATGGCAGACTGCTGCCGAGCTGGAATTCACCTTCTTGTCAATTTCTGGTAGCTACGAGTCTTACAAAGACGTCCTGCGAGGAGTCTTCTACCGGACGCTCGGTCTATGCGGCGTTGCCGAGCCACGAAATCTCGCCACAGATGAGCAACGGGAGCAGTGTATCGATGGCTACTCAAGCCTAGAGCTAAGACCTGGCTGCGCCGCAGCTTTCCAACATCTTCGTGACAACGGCTTTGCCGTCTGGTGCTTCACTACCGGCGACGTACAGCGCGTGAGAGGCTATTTTGAGCGAGCGGGCGTTGATATGCCGCTGGAGGACTTCGTGAGCTGTGACAACGTGGGAATGGCGAAGCCCGCTCTACCAGCGTATGAGGCAGTCTACAAGCAGCTTGGCGCAGAGGACATCAAATGGTTTGCTGCAGCACATCTTTGGGACGTTGCAGCTGCCACCAAAGTCGGCTTCCGGGGAGCGTGGAGTGCAGTCTATGAGAAGGAAGCATGCTTGGATGTATTTAGTGATGCAACGCTGGAAATTGTGGCCGACAGTCTTCTTGATATGAGCAAAGCTATAGTCGATAAATCACAGTGAGAGTGCGTGGTCCAGATTGATCAATGAATGAGGTGCTGCTTGATGTTCGCAGACCGAATCAAGTGGAAGTTCAACATACAATTCAATGAGCCCAATCAGCTCGCCAAGCAGCCTCCCTGTCACTGTAAATGTATGTAAAAAAGCAACCAAATAATCCTATTACCAGAGTGATTGGCACCGATGCACCTTGAAGATCACCGCTGTGCCCCATTACTGTTAACCAAAGGAAGAAGAACACGATTGAAAACGCTAAGAGGAGGAGAAAGTAGGCAAGCACCCAGATAAAGGCTCTACGCTCCTGTGCAAAAATGCCCCAGAAAACCTCACGTTTGTCATAACCTCGTTCCAAAGGGTGCAGACGCTTTGGCAGAAGTGCAAGGGCATGGCCGCCTGTGGTGCAATACCTAAGACATTTGTGCCGGTGCCAAGTGCTTGGATTGTCACAGATATTGTAGTAGCGCTTGTTGAACTCATGTTTGGTGATTGGCGGGTCGGGATCCATAGGTCTGGGTAGGAATGCATATTCTGTCTTGCTCACGTCGGGATATTCGGCTTTTCTGGGCACGAACTCGTGCTCCGCCCATTTCTCAAACTATTCATTTGTCAGTGGTATAGCTCGGACATATTGATCGGGGAATAGGTCTGATTGGTTACCCTAAAGAACTCGCAATTGTCAAATCGCCACCATGAGAGCCATAATCTCCAGCTTCCTCGAAGGTCTGCATATCCTCGCTTCAGTTCTCGGAAAAACTGTGTGTCGTCGAGTTTTATGACATCCATGTCAACAATTTTGAAATCTTTTCCGCGCCGCCCTCCAAGGAAAACATGGTGTTCTGATAGTGGCAGTGTCGTGGTCGATGTAGCATTTGTTTGGCCTGAACTAAGGGTTACAGTGGAATGTGCATTGTTATGGGAACCAACGCTTGAGTTTCCCGATGTTGCCTTCCCCGGTCCTGCAGAAGTGGTTGTTGGTACCGGGGCACTGGTCTGCTTCGCTGTAGCGGAGTGGGATGTTGTTCCTGGTCTTGCGGTATTGACCCAAGGTGGTCTCGGTCTCAAGAGCTCTTCCAATGGTTTGGCCCTTGAATGTGGGAGATCGGCGTGTCTCTTGTCACCACAAGGCTACGCAGAGATTCAGTAACATATCGCTGTTAAAGTTTCTCCACAATACTCGCATCACGTCGTCTCCGGCTCCATAGCGTCTGCCCTGCCAAACAAGCCAGAGACTGATATCAAGGAGTTAAGATGATCGAATATTATGGACGTTGTGTATCTCACTCATCCTGCATACTCCGGGAGACCAAAATTTTGAGAAAGCTGAACTTACGCATTGCCATTTCACTCTGGTGTATCCGTCCCGGAGTGATGGGATCCTGGCCTCCAGTGGCCACCAATCCCAAGATTCAGAAAGTGCTTCTTCAACAAGTGCTTTCAAGTGGTCTGTTAGGGTCAGGTTTTCATGGTCAGAGAAGCGTATATCGGTAGGTGATAGCCACTCGATCTCAGATGCAAAGCTTTGCAACTCTTGTCGAGCAAGCTTTGTTTCAACAGTGCTAGACGTGGGGTTCAAGATGTTGCGAATCTTTCGGGTGTATTGTCGAGCAACGAATGTGATGAGCTCAAGCCTCGAATCCTGGTAGGCTTGACTTTCCAACAGGGCGTCTTTGAGCGATTCGAACTCTCCGAATGGACTGGTGTCGGGTCCAATATGCTCGGCTTCCTCGACGTCCTGATTAGAACCAATGCTTTCCTGGTCTTCGGAAGATGCCGGTGGGGGAATGGCGGTGTCAAAATCATGAGGCGAAGAATCGTCAAAGCCTCTATGAACTCTGTCCCAGAGTGTCTCTTGGGGAAGATCGTTTAGCCTAGCAGATATCTCAGCACCAGGCATGAAACCAGCGACTTTGGCTACCAGACTGGCTATGTCGCGAGCTTTGAGTTGCAGCAACCTTCCTGCTACCCTTTCATCTTGTTTCTTCGATTGAGATCTTAAATTCGACCCGCATCTGATCACAATGCGTCGAAAGTTTCGCTTAAATCTCTCGGGATTGAATAGCTGACCTTCAGCCACCGTGTTGAGGATCGCCCTCATGTCCTCGTTCAAGAATAGGGCATTGACAATTTCGAATACTGGCCAGGTACCGTCCGGTGGAGCAGAGCTCATGGAAGTCACCGATGCGAGACCATTTGAGAACAAGGAACCACCATCTGATGCTGGATTGGAGACCTCTGACATCGAGATTTCCTCATCAGACGGGCGATCGCAATCGAATGCTATCAGTTTTGAGATCTTCCTCGCTTTCTCCAGTAGCTCGTTTGCCTTCTCAGATTGCGCGTTGCCCTGGTACATGTCTACCAAACTGATGATATAATCCCGTGTATCGAGATGCACCTCTCCTAGTGACTCCGTCGTCTTTTCCACCACCTTTTCCTGGAGCATTATTGCTTCTTCCCACCGCTTTTGACTCGAATAAGTTGTTGCTAGATCGGATGCGATCTGCAGTGTGCTGGGTTGTTCATTCGGGTGATTCTCAAAAACTGTGTTTAGGTTCCAGAGTGCTTTTGCTTCCATCTTTTCAGCATCGGCGTGATGATCAGAGCTGGAGGCATATCGAGCGCTACGAGTAAGGAGACATGCCTGACGTATCACTGCCTCGGTGCTGCGTGTCTCCATAGTGAGAGCGCGTATTGTGTGAGCGAACAGCTGTTCACATCTTTCTTTGGTCTGAGCGTCGGGCAAAGCAAAAGCGTTATCCAAGACTCTCATGAACTCCTCAGGGTCGTTCAACTTGACCCATTGGCGCATCGCAAGCTGCACAGCCTTATTAATGTCGAAGACTTGCCAGTTCCGAGTGAATGAAATGAAGGAATACTTCCTCAATAACTGAATATCGTCTTCAAATTCTTCATCCTCGAATCTGGATGGGATGGGGTTACTGTCCCACGGCGATATATATCCACTTTTTCCGGGAGTTTCACTTGAACTGTTGTAAATGGACTTCGCTGAGGCGAAAGTCTTCTGCCGCAGCATGGTTTCGGGAATGTGTTGAAAATCGAAAGAGCTCATTCGCCATAAGAGCTTGGCGGCCGAGGGCCTGATCTCACGGATATGCTCGAAAGCTATGTGACAAGTCGAGATAATTGAGCGGCTTGCATCTCTGTCCCATTGTGGGCCGAGCTCATCGCCGTTCAACAAGTCTAATCCTGATTGCTCCTTATTTCTCAGCTTGTGGATGTATTGTTGTATGGAAATTTTCGGTTTCTTTTGCTGAATATGTGCTGCCGCTAGGGTTATAGCAAGTGAGTTAAAGTTCAAGTCGGCCACAAGCCTCGTATAATCTTCTTGATTGCCTGTTGTCCCTAGCTCACTCTCCAATTGAGCAAGCGCATCTTTTTTCTCTTGTGGTGTAGTCATGTGGCCTGTGGAGTCGCGATCGTGCGGAGAGCCAGCATCCGAAAAAGACGATGTCCATGTAGAATTATACATGTACTCATTGTCGAGATGCATGTGGCTACCAACGTCCGCCTCGGAGTCCACTTCCACCATGCTTTCGAGGTCTTGGTATCGACTAAATTGATATTGTCTAGTGACGACCAAAGAGAGATTCGAGCTGTCACGCCGAGGATACTTTAGAGTTGAGAATGGGAGTGGGTTGCGACTCAGCCTGATCGTAAGGCGGCTCGGCTTCACCGGTACTTTGCTTCCCCTCACGATGTTGAGCGGTGCAGGTAGAACCGATTTCAGAAGCCTGTGCCGCGAGCTCGCTTAGCGCCTACCTCGCTAGAGCACTCACCTGTCATGTATACCTTATATAGCCTACTCTACAATAATACACCTTGATGAGATACACAGTCCAACAGAGTAGAAGTCTAGATCTTCCAATGTTGATATCAGACAGATAGTGTCTAAACTGAATGGCCGTAACTCCAGTCGAATACAGGCTTCCTGCAATGCATCTACGCGGATTGCAAAATATCGATCAGGTACAATTATCAATGTCGCGACGTAGCATCAAAGCTGATAACACAAGGCGATGAAAGATAAGACATCGGCTGATTTCGCCTGTGACTTATCGATCAAGTTCATGAGCAGGGATCGGCATCGCAGGGCAGCCACGCCCCACGCCTTTTAATGTTGTGGTTCTACCTGAGTCATGCAGCTGCCAGTACTAAGACCCACAGCAATGGTTATCTCCTTAAGTAGTATTTACATAATAGTAGTAGATAGCCTAATCAATTATTTATAATATTTATTATTATCTATATACTTAATAGATTATAAGCCTAAATCTATTTATATAGACTATAAACTAATTAATTTAAAGACTTTATTATTACTTCTATCTAAATATAGCTAAAATAACTTCTTTATAAGAATAATCTACTAATTAGTATAAGACTATTAAGTAGAATAAAGTTCTAATTAAAGATATTTTCTTTATTATTTAAAAGATAATTCTTAAAGATATACTATTAAAAGCTAATATTCTTAGCTATATTAATTATAAATATAATTAGAAAGTAAGTAGAAGTCTATTATCTAAGAGCTCTATAGTAGAAACTATAAAAATATTCTAAAAGAATAATATAAAAGTAATAAAGATAATTATAACTAGAGTAGATAATAAACTAAGATCTAAAGTCTTAGAAGCTAAAATAACTATAGAATTAGTTATAAACTCTATTATAGCTATATTTTAGCTTACTATTATAATAGATATTTATAAAACTATACTAAAGATCTATAAAGTTAAACTTTAGAATATAAATACTCTAAAGTATTATAAGAATTTTACTCTAGTAAAATAATACTATAAGATAGCTATTAAATAATATAAGCTATTTAAGCTTAAAGAAGCTACTAAATTAGATTATAATATAATATTAAACTATTTAAACTATAGTAATTTCTATTTAAACTATAGTAATTTCTATTTAAAGCTACTATTTCTATTAGAGACTTTAATAATAGAATAGCTTAGAAATTAAAGAATAATATAGAAATCTAAAAAGTCTATAATCTCTTTTAAGAAAATAATATTATTTTTTAGAAATTAATAATCTTCTATTTATTAAACTTACTAAAGCTATAAAGATTTTAGAATAGTTTTACTTTTATAGAAAACTTCTAAAAGCTATAAGCTATATTTCTAAATATATTATAATAATAGTAACTATTATAAATAATATTCTAAGCTCTATTTAAAGTTTAAGAAGTAGCTATTTAAGAATAATAAATTTAAATAGCTTTAGAATAGATTTAAGTAGTACTATACTACTTTAGTAATTTAGTTATTTAGTAAATAAGAACTTTCTAATATTAATTCTAATAGTAGTTATAGTTTAAACTATTAACTATTATATAGCCTTTCTATAGAACTAGTAATAATTAAAATAGTATCTTTAGCTAAATTAATTATAAAGTTAAGTATTCTCTATAACTTTAGAGCTTTATATTACTTTTTTAATAATAAGAATTAGTTTAATAACTTTAAACTAAAGAAGAAGTCTTTATACTTTAAGCTAGCTATAAGTAAAGCTATTATTTATTACTTAGACTCTATAATAATTACTCTAAAAAATAAATAAAGTAATTTTTTTAATATTAATCTTAGAGATATTTTATATTTACTAGACTCTTCTATAAATTTAATTTCTATAAATAAGCTTTTTAAAATAGCTAATATTTATTATAATTAGAGAAAGTAAACTCTAAACTATAATAATAAGATTATTAGAACTACTAAATAG
Source organism: Cladosporium sp. VS III D KN 1 (assembly GCA_019775635.1). Classification (NCBI taxonomy): domain Eukaryota; kingdom Fungi; phylum Ascomycota; class Dothideomycetes; order Cladosporiales; family Cladosporiaceae; genus Cladosporium; species Cladosporium sp. VS III D KN 1. Next base: position 93,919 of record JACWFN010000065.1, read on the forward strand.
ATTAATAGAATTACTATTATTAAAGAATAAATAATATATATATTTATACTTTTAGACTTAGTTATTATAGCTAAAGCTATATAGACTATAGCTCTAATTATAATAGCTTTAGCTTTTACTAATTTAAAAATAAATATATAATACTAATATTAGAAGTTTAGCTATATTAGCTTTAATATTCTTAATACTATTAAGAAATTAGTTTCTAAATTAGAAGATATTTAATCTAAAGAGCTTAAATACTATAAGACTTATAAGCTTATAAGATTTTAGAAAGTAGTTTTTAAAGTCTTTAAAAATCTATTACTTTATATACTTAATAAAATATACTATAATATTATAAAGAAGATTAGTTTATTAAATATCTATAGTAATAAATATATCTTTATATTTATTAATACTAAAATCTACTATAAGTAAGTATATATAACTTATAATAAGTTATAAGACTATAAGATTATCAAGATATTTATTAAATAGTATAGAATATAATATAATAAGATTCTTAAGATTATATTCTCTAATAGTAATAGTAAATACTAAAACTATAAAGTTATTAATTTTATAGTACTATTAGAGATTAGATAGAATATTTCTATACTATATATTCTAGAATAGAATAGTACTATTAAGTTAAGTAATAAATTTATTATAATAAAAAATAGAGCTATAATAATTAATTTAGAACTCTTTTAAAAACTCTAGTACTATAATATTTAATATATATATTTTATAACTAATAGTATTACTAATTTAAGATTTAAGAATACTTTAGTAGCTTTATTTAATAAAAATCTTTCTTCTAGAATTATTATTTCTAATATTACTAAATTCTAATACTTTAGCTATAAAATCTATATTTATAGTTAAAATCTTTTCTTTAATTAAAAATTTACTTTAAAAGTAATAATAAGCTAAATAATTAGCTTCTAGAAGAATATATTAATTAATTACTTATTTATATATTTCTAAATATTTTCTATAAGTAAACTAAACTAGAGTATTATATTTAATTCTTATATAATCTTTAATAAAGATATAGTCTATAGTAGTCTATTCTATTAAATATATTTTAAACTTTTATAATAGTTTAAGATATTTTAATCTTAAAAGAAATAGTACTTTAAAGTATTATTAGAAGCTTTAATAGCTTTTTAGAATATCTTTATAGAAGTATTAGTCTTTAAAGACTTAAAGAATTAAAGATTATAATATCTTAGTACTAAATAGAATATATTAGAAGTAATACTTTTATTACTAGTAGATTAGCTATTACTACTAGTTATAGAAATATTCTAAATAATAGATTAGAGCTTTAAGATTTAAAAAAAGACTCTTATAGCTTAAAAAAAGCTTTTTTTAGATTTTAAAAAATCTTCTAAAGCTATATTTAACTAAAATCTATCTCTTCTTAAGCTTTAGAAGAATAAATAAATAGTAGAGAATTATAATTAAATAATAACTCTATTTAATATATTATAAATAACTAGTAAAAGAAAGTAGTACTTTAAATCTTTTAAGTAACTAAAATTTATAAAATTTAATAGAAAGATTCTACTATTATATAAAAGGCTCTATATTAGAATAGCTTCTATAAATTATAATCTAAATTCTAATAATTTAATAAAAGCTCTATAAAAGTCTAATACTATTAAATAGAATAGATATACTAAAAAGAAATTAAATAATCTAATTAATATAAATATAATTAAGCTAGCTCTATTTAGAAATATTTCTATAAAAATTACTTCTCTTATAGAAAAACATATTCTAAATAGAAAATAGCTACTAAATAGTATAATTAATAAATATAAAGCTTAGCTTATAATTAGAAGCTTTAAATAAAAGTATAGTATTAACTATAAGTAGATATTTACTCTAATTTAACTATAAGTAGATATTTACTCTAATACTAAGATTATTAATTTTAAGACTATTTCTTATACTCTTTATATAGTTTAGCTAAAAGAAGTCTTAAATTAATATAGTCTAAATATTTCTAAATCTAAATATTAATAAGAAGATCTATTTTAAACTTAAGAATTAATTAATTAAGATAATAGAATTCTCTATAAGTATTTACTTTAAAGTATTAAAGAGTTTATATAGCTTAAAATAAGTAGCTAATCTCTAATTTTATAATATATTAAGAATAATAAAGAGTTTTAGCTTTAAACTAATTTACTCTAATATATATTTATTTTAAAGTAAGAATCTACTAGTTCTTATATATATTAATAACTTTTAAATCTTTAGTTCTTTTTAGAAAGTAATTAATAAGTTTATTAATAGTATAAAGTAGAGATATAATATTAAAGTTATTAAAATAAATCTATTTCTAAATATTAAAATAATCTAAGAAAGCTAAAAGTCTATTAAGCTATTTTAGAAATACTATATACTTAAGAAACTTAAGAAATATA